>JAEBUT010000020.1:510835-799490 GCA_020011035.1 Amanita subjunquillea | reverse complement strand
GTGCCTACTATATCGGGTATATTAACGCGATAATGGTGACGGTTGTGTCCGAAGTCGAATGACAAGAAATGATTAATGACATGCTGGAACATCCCCGCGATTCTGACAAGCCGAAGCGCTGATGTACCGAAGAACCAAGAGTCCAGACCCCAACGAAGGACCAAAGACCAACCACCCATGTATTAACATCTGGGGTCGTCTGATCTATGGAATCATGTATCGTTACAGCTCAGCGCAAAAGATGCTGCACTTGGGATGATGGAATATTGAATCTTCGTAAAATTGATGATATAATTCTGGTCATACATGCTGTTTTGCAACACACTTTCCCATCAACCAAAAGTAAGAGACTGTGGAATTCTATCTCTCGGGTTTCTTGAGTCAGACCACAGGGCCAGCATATTGAACCAATAGTATCCCGATAACTTTGTTTGATTCGACTCTTTGGCGGATTTTGGTGCGCAATGGGGACTGTCTGTGTTGTTAGATCCATACGTCAAGGAAGGGGTACCAGAACTGACGCGGATGAGACAGGATGCATTGCAGCAAACCAGGTAAGGCAAAAGTGCGCCCACCAATTGGCCCCGCAACATATACAACTGGAATCGCCGCCCTCAAAGTCATTCAAATTCCGCGCATATGTGTAGCTTGGACAACAGCATGCTTGACAAACTGTGAAGCGTATCGTCAGCGATTCGTTCTAGGAAAACCACTTAACAGGTCATTGGCGCATCAGCAAATCCCACAGTCCATATTGCCAGTCGGCAGTCATTGGTTGATGAGCATGGGGCTGCTGCTGTGGCCGCCCGCGGTCACACTCAGTCGAGAAACTTCAAATCAGACATACATTTGTGCTCGGACCTGCAGTCTGTTATTGTCAATGGACAAAAATGTCAGTCGATCAACTCGACGGGGTCATCAATTCTGACGTACGTTTGCGTTCAACTTCCCAGAACCGGCAGACTGTTGTTGTTAGTAGGCGGCCTAGAACACTCAACTTAATCACTCGCCAGATCGTCATTCGGACCGTGCATCTAAAGTTATCGTCAGGCTATACATTCCAGTAATCTTCCAAACGCATTACCCCGCCCGGACCAACATCTGCGATAGGTGGTTGCGATCCGCCGGGGAATCCAGTGTCTTCTTCAGGTTCGTCCGTGCCGCGGTCCCACCAACCTAGCATTGGCCTTATTCCCGCTGGTCCAACACTGAACATAGGACGCTCAGGCACAGGTTGATCAGGTCTGTGTTTCCTCCTAATATATTCGATGGCATTAACCCCTTTGCCAAGATCAAGCCCACCGCTTCCAATTCGAACGGTGATCGTCGCCACAGGTTCTAAGTCAACTTTACGAAAATAGACAGGCCCAACGTAGCTACAGAGGATCTCGCCACGGTGCTCGCTTTTCATGACTTTGACAAGTAAGCCTCGGGTGTGTGTATCGACGTTGCGTTCACCCAAGATGATGTGTTGATCGAAGGATTTCAGAGCATCTCGGACGTAACATTCCGTCAACGGATGTACCATATCCCAGAAGAAAAATGAGTCGAGAGATAAACCGGGGTCGAACTCTCCGGAAAGAGTATGATTAACCTCCACTGGCCAACTATTTCGCGTCCTCCGTGACTTGCAATGTTTCAGATGATTCCGAGGCAACGGGAAGATCAAATAAGTTGGACGGGAACCAGGCGAACGCGCCATCTAAGGCAGCGGAACTGTGAAACAACTGCCGGCTGTTATCCTACCGATCTTGCGAATGACCTGTTGATAGATTCATGCTGATCATTGGCGAGGCTTTCGATACCAATGAACAAGCCGGTAATGACGGCGCGATCCCTCGCCCAAGAAGTGAATCCGGACCGAGAGAGGTCAGGATATCGTTGACAGTGAGCTGTCGGTTTATTTGTTTTTCATTCACTCCTCGCAGAGCACGGATCGCAGCAGAAGCCACTGAACGAGACGACGAGACACGGTTCCGGGACGGGACATGATGTCGTCGTCTAGATTTTTCCGTAGGTAGCCTGGAGACTTTGACGCATTGAAGAGTACTTCCACCTTTTTGGATCTTGCTAGCTCCAAAGCCGTCCAACCTCTCGTAAACCAGTTTGACATAACGAGCACAAAGGAGCATGATCCGGCCCAGCCCATTCTGACGTGGCCAAACAGAGGTCGTGCACAATCGTACATGTCGCTTGAGAGTAGTACTCATGCATACGATTAATGGCTTTGGCACGGGCTTGTTTATCTTGAGGGATGCAGATAGCGTCCCACCACAGGCCTTTGCATTTTAGATCCCGTGCTACATCGCAAAAGAAGGCGTACAAGCATTCGTTAACACTGCCATTCCCTCCTGTGCCATCGGACCAAACATGAGAAATCGCCATGTACGGTTCCCCAGGTTCCAGAGGACGCTTGCCGTCGATCGCCCAAGCTGTCGGTCTGTTTTCATCTGCAGGTTTGTCGAGCAAGTGGATAGGGAAGTCTTTCTTTTTACAATTCTGATCACATCCAGGTCGGTGAAGTTGAACGACATTTGTGAAATTGACAGCAGAGATTTCGCAGAATCAAACGTGCAATTCTGATGGGAAGGGCCGGTGCTACAAAAACTGTGTTTACTGGAGCAGTTCATATGCAGGCGTTCGTCGGGAACGAGCGCAGGAATGTTGGATTCTCTGCCAGGCAAGTTCAATGCAATAGCCCATATGCGACGGGGACATAAGCTTTGTTCCCGAACACGCGAGATAGCCTGATTAATGGCGGCATCCAGGTTAACTTCTGTAGTCATGCTTTGTGATTTGAGATGTATAGATGCTGTCCATACCAGAGCCGGTTAACAGACCAAGTCGAGTACTGTCTTGCTTACCAACACGATTCTCGTCTGGACGTCTTCTGTTCTGGTTGCTCTTGGGCGGAATCTGTGCCTCAGTATCCAGAAAGGCGCGCCATATGAGGGAGGAGGGATAGACCGGTTGGGCCGAATTGGCATTGTGGCAACGCACTATATTAGTTCGGCACCCTTGACGTGTGTCATCAAAAGTATCGGAAGCGACCACTTACGGAACATCGACAATGATAGCCATCAAATAAAACCTGTCATGTGGTGAATTAATCAACCTGACGCATGAAAGTTCATGCCAGCAGGAACTGAGACTTACTGATAGGGGTATGTACCAACGACTCGCTTCTGATTCCATTCAGCCAGCGCAACCACGAGCTCCATGTCAGATGTCAGTAAGGACGGTGCGCTGATCCGGTGCTATCAACTTACAGATGTAGACGCCAGCCTGGGGATTCGTTATCGAGGTTTAAGTACTTTACGGCGTACAACTCGCAAGTCCATGACGTGAGCTGTGGTGGGAATAGTGATTGATTAACACTCGTGTATTGAAATACTCGAGCATCATTGTCCATTGCTACGCGGTACAATGGCAGATCCATGCTCTTTCCTAATATACTCAATCGCCTTGACTCCATGTGGAGGTTGGACCCACCGCTACCAATACGAACAGTGACCGAATCCAAAGGATCCAGTTCGAGTAGGCGGAGAAAGATGGCCCAACGTAGCGGCACAGTACCTCGGATGGCTTATCATGTTTCATGACTTTGACTACCAAGCCCGGTCAGCTGGTCGGATATTCCGCTCAGCCAAAATGACGTGCTGGTCTCGGTGAGACGACAAAGCTTCTCGAATGCGGGATTCCGTGAGCGGGTGCACCTTTCCCTTCAAGGAGAGAATATCAGGGTTGTCTAGTAACAGCCACTGCCCCACCACATCGCCGTTCTCCTTGACTTGCAGCATTTCAGATGTTGAGGGGGAAACGGGAAAGTTGAACAAGACGGACGGGAACCAACTCCATGCACCATCCGATGTAGCAGAACTATGGAACAGCTGCCCAGCTGATATTTTGCCAATTTTGCAAATGACCTGCCGATACATTTCGTGCTGATCGTTGGCGAGGTTTTCTATTCCAACAAAAAGTCCTGTAATAATAGCACGATCCCTCACCCATGAAGTGAACCTCGGGCCGAGAGAGGTCAGGATATCGTTGATCGTGAGCTGTTGTTTTGTTTGCTTTTCGTGGACTCCCGGAGTATGCGAATAGCCGTCGATGCTATGAGGCGAGGCAGTGAAGATGCAGTTCCGGCACGGGATAAAATGTCGCCATCCAAGTTCTTCCGCACACATCCTAGAGAAGATCCTTTGGAATCAAAAAGGACTTCCACGTTTTTGGATCTTGCCAGTTCCAAAGCCGTCCAACCCCTCGTAAACCAGTTCGACATGATAAGCGTAAAGCAGGCACGATCGGGACCGGTCCATTCTGACGTGGCCAGGCAGAGGTCGTGCACAACAGTGCACGCTGCCTGAGAATAGTACTCATGCATACGATTAATGGCCTTAGCCCGGGCTTGTTTGCCTTGAGGGATACAGATGGCATCCCACCACAAGCCTTTGCATTTCAAATCGCGTGCTATGCTGCAAAAGAAGTTGTACATGCATTCGTGAACGCTGCCGTTGCCCCCCGTTCCATCAGACCAAACGTGAGAAATTGCCATGTATGGTTCCCCGACTTCCACGGGACGAAGCTCAGTGCCATCGATCGCCCATGCGGTCGGTCTGTTTTCCTCTGCAACTTTGTCGAGTAGATGAGCAGGGAATTCCTTCGTCTTACAATTTTGATCGCAGCCAGGTCGATGGCGTTGAACGACATTCGTGAAATTGACAGCGGAGATTTCGCAGAACTCGAACGTGCAGTTTCGATGGGAAGGACCAGTACTACAGAAATTGTGGTTACAGAAGCAGTCAACATTGTGCCGGGACTCGTTGGAAATGAGTACAGGAATGTTGGATTCTCTCCCAGGCAAGTTCAAGGCAATAGCCCATATGCGACGAGGACACAGGCCTTGCGCACGAACACGTGATATGGCTTGGATAATAGATTTATCTTTGACTTGACGAGTGCCTTCTTGCAGGGTACGCTGCCATGAATTGATGACCCCAGTCAATGAGATAGGTTCATAGGTACCCGTGGCAAGTCCTCGAAGCCATGAGAGCAGAAGTAAGATATCGTTGTATTGCACTTGGCCTGCCCATGCGATGAAATCGGGGACTACGTCCACCTCCACCTCTGCCTCCACCATGACATCTGCGGAAGATAACAGTGGCTCTGCTTTAGAATAGAGGTTTCGAGGTACGGGAAGCACGCCTTCATATGCGTATATAACGCGGCAGACATGGTCAACGACACGCGCAATGCTGGACTACTGTCACCTCGCGTTATTTGGAAACACAAACATGCCGCTGCCTGACAAGCCCAGCGTTGGAGGCCAGGCCAAGTCGAACACTGGGGAATCACCGACTGCAGTTCAGCGTAGTAAGCATTGCATCTGGGATTGCGGCAAACTCTGAGCGCTGCAGCAGAACATGCGTAGAAGACTCGATGAGCAAGTCCAAGCTGGGCTACATATTGAGGATCGCCGGAAGCGTCTTCAATGCTCTTTTCAACCTTACTCTGAGTATAATCAGCTGAAAGTTGATTTGTACAACGATTGCCCTTGGCATCCTCGGAACCAAGAATGTTATTGTATTGCATCTTGAAGGAGGGCGCTGTCTTCTTAGGCAGCTTCAACCACTGCTTATGGTAAAACCACTCTGGGCGGATGCCCAGGCCGATTATTTCATCCCCAGCCGACGTGTCACCCCAGATAGCAGCGATGGATGATACATCTTGAAGTTGCACTACCAATAGACCAGCGGGTTTGCCATCGTGATCTAGCCGCAAATTACAAGCTACGATAGATGAGGAGTCTGATTATTGGGATGAACCAAATCCATTACCTTGTTCGCAAAAAAGAGGGTTAAGCTCAACCTGGGCCCTTCCAACGGAGGTCTGGGGAAATCGGGTATCATCCATCAACTCAAACGATACGGACCAAGACAAATTAGCGCGACTTTGGAAGTGAAGTCATGAGAAAGGTAGTATTAGTTTATGATTTTGACTTACCAACGTAACTTCCAATTCCAAATTGGTTTACCAGTGTTCTCAACCGTGGGAGTATTCCAAGACTTGTCATCGATCGTGATCTGGATATACAAACGGCGCGCACCCGCTGCCGCATTTCGTAGGATGAACGCTCGACGTACTAGGTTGACACCTCATTAGGTATACTAATGATATAGAAGGAAGGCTTACTGCTCAACAGAAGATTGCGTACGTCAGGAACGTCCGTTGTTGATGACTCTTGCTCATTGTAGATCTTGCCATCAGGGTTGGGCGCCTACGAAGTTTGAATACCATCAACGAATTTGCAACGAAGGGGCGTACTGCAGTTCTACCCAAATCTCTACTGAGATTCTCTTCCATAAGCTGCTGTTCTTGACGCCATAGCCTTCCCGTGAAACCGGTGTCTTCGTTGCCCCACATATTGTAATGAAGTATGGGAAGCGAATAGATGGGTGTAGGTCGAAATAGTTGTGTTTGTCTTACAAACAAGAGACCACAATGTTTCCTTTTAGGAGCCGAGCACGAACCATCCCCACAGTTGGATCCTCCGCGTGACGTAGCGCTCTCTGGCCAAGGTGAGAGTATATCATAAGAGTGTCACGTGCCTGGCAGTTCAACTGTGAGTGTTAGCTCTTTCAACACACCTGTAGACTGGCCACGTAACGCGGTGCATACACTCAGAATACTTCAAGACATACGCAAACCAATTCCATGGCTACATTTATGGTCTGACAAATTAACGTTCGGGAAATTCTAGGCCACGAAATAACAGAACCAACTTTATCCCATCATGATTACGTCGAGGGTAAATATTAAGACAACTCGTTAGGCCGCCTCTACTGCGCGCCCGGAGGCATACAAACACACCATTGTCGTGCTCGCGCCGGTGCCTCGGAGCCAGCCACTTTCGTATGAAAACATTGTCAAGATCTGCCGGCCGCTAACGTTGAGAGGCTTGTGGCCAAGTACAACATGGCCAAATCCCCCGGCAACTCTGAAGGCGATGGATAATGTGATGTGACCGTGGCTGACAGCTCAACAACAAGAAGCACAAACAGCGGCGACTGTCGACTGTCGAGAATGATGATCAATGGCTCGAACCCCCGCGTTTACCAGCTTCCCATCCATACTCGAGCACGAGCACTTTTCCGGCCGCTGCTGACCCACTCGCCCGTTCGCCATCGCCCCCCTCTAGCTGTGCAAGCTGCTTGTCCGCGACCTTATGTTCCGTGCATTTCAAGGGCGTCAATGCTGACTGGTTGTTAGGCTCTCCGGTCTGTATCAATGGCAAGAACATCATCAGTCGTCCATGGCATATCAAGAATAAGGTTCTTCAATGCGCCAAGTGTTGTCAGTGGGGTCATCCCACTTCGTCTTGTCTCAAGTCTTCACCTTCATGCGCGAAATGTGGTGGCGCTCATTTCACGATTCAACATCATTCTAAATGCACATCTTGTACCAAGAAGACTCCGTGTCCTCAAGAGTTGTGTGTAAATTGCAAGTTGAATCATAACACATTTTCACGTTTGTGTCCATTCTTTTTAGCACGTTTCTCTGTCGATCAGGTTCGTCAATTACATCATGAAGTCTGTTGTCATCAGGGTGTTACTTAATTTTTGGTCATTGTCTCTATCAAGTACATATATTTGGTTACACAGTGTAGTATCTACACAACATCTACTAAGATTTTCTATGCTTAAAAAATAAAAATAAAAAAATGAGTTCACCAGTTATGTGTAAATAGACACAAACAATCTAACTACCATATATGTATGTTAGTCATGCTTGTAATGTCTGAATCTGAATATTAAATATTCCAACATGCTACACAATGTCAGGCTCTATCTTTAGAATGAACCACCAAAAAGTGATTTTTCGATGCCAGAAAAGACCTCTGTACTTGATCGAAGTGTGATGCCCAGCATGGGTCCACCTTTGTTTACATATGTTAAGGGCCAGTTTCTCTGGAGGAAGCGGCTTACATAACATCGTCAACGAGAGACTGGGTAGGGGTCTTCCACCCACCTACAAACTGCCAGGCTGAGGCTGAGGGCAGCCGTACGTATGCTAGGGATCTCACTCGCCTCACGAGCATCACGCGCAATCAGCCCTTCATAGGACATTTCGCCCGGATGACGGCCGAGCTCACATTGCTGACGTTGTTTTTGGAGAATTGACTCAACTGAAGCACATGTACTGGCAGATAGTAAGTACACTGGTTGACGGCTGCATACTGATACATCCTTGCCGCTGCGACTTTGAGCCTACAATGTTGATCAGCATATTAGTTCTCGGTGCATTGGAAAACCTGGATGACCTATGGATCACAGTTGAATTCCCGTCAACCGGCCGTCCACACGGGTTGTCTTGCGTTCATCGAGTCTCTCGTTCGTCAATGATGATATTGCTATCCCCAGTCATCGACATTTTGCAGTTCGACATAGTGGAAAGGCGCAAGAAAGCGGGAGATGAGTCGATTGAAAATGGATGCAGCTGGAGGGAAGAGTAAATCCCTGTTTTGAAGGAGGTAGAGGTCTACGGGGTTGGGTCGAGCGCAATATCTCGTGTCAGAGAAACACAGTAATGCTAGATACTGAGACAGCAGCCTGATTTAGATAGCAGTATAACTCCGGATCCGGTCACAACTATTGGAGAGGAAGCCCGAATTGCGAGAGAGCAAGCATAAGTGCTTTGCTATTAAAAGAAAACTCGGGGAGTTGTTCGTCATCAGTACGTCTGAGTGTCTGCATATGTGGATACTCTCACTGTCTTTTTCAGTCATTCTTGCCCACTAAATAAAACTTGAGATGATAGTGTTGTCCCTGCGGACGAGTCACCGCACCTGGCAGTATTTCAATGGATTTGTCAGCGCCCAGTACCTACAACGATGTCCCTCAACAACGCGGCTTCCCGTCAATTCGAAGGTTCATGATTATTAGCTATCCAAATGAAGTGCTGTCAACGTGCCCTCTGCAAAACGGGGCATTCACGACCCCGAGGTGCTCGGTAAAGTAGTGTTTCCCACATGTCTGGCTGCCGTCAAGGTCGTTGAACTTCCTGACTCTACGATAAAGTCGTTATCAACGACTCAATCTTCCCCACCACAGAAGTCTTCGTGAAAGTCGTCGTTTATCGTGGTACCTGCAGAAAGGAACGCACCAGATGGCATGAAGCTTGTCGGCAACGAGTTTTTTCTGACTGCGCTCAACAATGAATGTCTTCAATATATCGAATTTGTCATTGTCGCCCGGTTCGTAGCCCAGAGAATCGTGAAGAATGAAATGTTCATTGTGCTCAGAGGTAATCTCTTTGTGAATTTCCGCGTTGCCTGCTTTATCATTCTGGACATCCTGATCACGAGCATGGCTGAGGATTCGAAACATCTCTCAGTCAGATGACGAGATCGTACCGCAATCGACGCTTTGAATATAGCATTGATTAACGATGACTTGCCCGTGCCGCTCTGCGGTGAGATCCGTAAATTGAACACGTGGTGCACACAACCAGGCTTACTCGACCTATCACCAGAATCCGGAACCTGGGTTATGGGAATGACATTAGCAAAGAATTCAAAGGGAAAGGTTATTGAAGTTACTTTGGACATTCTTGAGCAATTTTGTCTGTAGTGGGTATGAGCGGGGTGTCATCAGGAGGCAAAGTCTGCTGGGAGTCCAAGCTCATTGATGGAAACGTGGTGGGACTTGGACAATTTATATATATGGAATGGAAGCTCTCAGTGATATGAACACCACGTTCCAACCGCGTGCACTCACATGTTCGAATCCGATCATCACGTCCTCAGTTCCATTATTCAACTTCTCGTGCGTACTTGCATTGCTTGGTGGTCGAGTCGTCACTTCCACTTTCTAAGGACGGCGCAGATGAATTGAACTGGTTGACTAACCAGAACGAGGACACAGTCGATACCCGAAACAGAGATGTGGAGATAAGATAGGGACGCTGATAGTGGAGAGACCTTAGGCAAGGTAAATCATTTACTTAGTAGGCGTTGTTTTCCCAGCTTCCGACAAGGCGAAGAGTGGCACTGGATGCAAAAGGGGTTCTAGTTACGAGGTAGTACTGGCTTACGTGTAGTTCCTAAATGGCGAGCCTTCGCAATTGGGCCGGGGCACAGTTGGTTCAACCGGTCCGAATCCTTTTCAGAGCCGCGGATATCTAAGCTGTCCGCAGCAGACAGGCAGTGCCTTATCCACCACCTCGTCGTTGGGTCGTAGTATCCGAAAAGCAACTTGTCATGTCAGAGACGAACGTTCAAGGTGTCTCCTTTCCGCCAGGTGAGATAACGTGATGGTCGATTGCCTCATGCCTCTGAGCCGAGATGTAGACCCAGAGCTCGTCGCTATGCTCAAAGAGCGTTACAAATGCCCCCATTTCCGTATCCTCGTCATTGGCCAGGCTAATGCAGGCAAGACTACGATTCTTGAGAAGGTTTGCGGTGTCGCACGAGGGACTGAACCCATTATATTCGACAAGAACGGTGTCAATCTTCGTGCTCCGAAGCCCAAGTCTAGCTTCGTTTCACGCTTCAAGCGCCTTTTTCGTACAAAATCATTACCATCCTTAACAGGGTACTTGAAGCCATCCATTGAGGTGCATTGGCTCATGCTAATGTGTTTGATCATCCACTGATGCACGTATAGCGTGGTATACATGATATTGAACACCGGATAATGTACAATGGTAGCAATTTCATCTTTCATGATTCAAGAGGCTTTGAGTCTGGAGCAACGGAGGAGATGGATAAAGTTTGGAGTTCATTAAGCAACGAGCTGATGCTAATGAACTGAGGGATCAATTACATGCCATCTGGTAATCTTTCCTTACTCATCCCTTGCATTAACTGATATGGTTCACATAGGTACTGCATTCCAATGGATGGTTCTCGGCCCCTTCCTCCTCGAGAATTGTCTTTCTTTCAAAAAGGGACTGGCAAAGGTGAATCATTTCCGAATGGCATCTACTACCTTTGTCAATGAAGGCCACAAGTCTTACACATGGCCTTCATTGGGTAAAGTGTTAAACTGCAGCATGCTAACTGGTGATTGTTGTATGCAGTCCCTTTGGTAGCAATTTTTACAAAATTTGATGGCTTAGTGCATCAAGAATTTGCTAAGTTGGATGATATAGAAGATGGACAGGTCAAGTTGGAACAGGCCAGAATTAATGCTGAACTGACTTTTCAGAATGTGTATCTGCCTAAAGTTATGAAGGCTCAGCATGCTCCAAAAACATATGTAAAATTAGAAGGTGAGCTGAGAGTTGTACATAGTACAAATAAATCAATGGATATCCCCTTAGAGATGCATGAGCCACACAATACTTGCCCTGAATTAACTGAAAAAACAGCTGATGCCATTGAAATTGCTAGCCTGAGGCAACTGTTCACCTCAATACAGCTGAATAACATGGATATTTGTGTTCAATCAGTCCTTAGGTTAGTATGGTCAATTAGGAAAATACTGCTATGTGCCTAACATATATTGCAGAAGCATCATAAGCAAAAATAAGTTCAAGTGGATTGTGGTGTTTGTGACAGTGTGTCAAGGATTCCCCCACTTTTGGGTATGTGGATATGATGCATTTGACACAGAATTTGACACAGAAGAAACTTCTTTTTTCATGGGATCTGATGCCATGACCAACAGTATGTGAGTGAAACTGCAGTTCTCTTCTTTCATGGGATCTGATGCCATGACCAAAGGGAGTGAGACTGCAGTTCTCTTCTTTCATGGGATCTGATGCCATGACCAACAGGGAGTGAGTGAGACTGCAGTTCCCTTCTTTCATGGGATCTGATGGCATGACCAACAGGGAGTGAGTGAGACTGCAGTTCTCTTCTTTCATGGGATCTGATGCCATGACTGACAGGAGGTGAGTGAGACTGCAGTTCTATTCTTTCATGGGATCTGATGCCATGACCAACAGGAAGTGAGTGAGACTGCAGTTCTATTCTTTCATGGGATCTGATGCTATGACTGACAGCTTGTGAGTGAGGCTGCAGTTCTCTTCTTTCATGGGATCTGATGCCATGACTGACAGTATGTGAGTGAGACTGCAGTTCTCTTCTTTCATGGGATCTGAGGCCATGACCAACAGAAAGTGAGTGAGTGTTACAGTTTCTTGTTCGTTTCAACCTCTTGTCTCAGTGGACAGTTTCATATCCATCATTTCCCCTTAACTGCGCATCGTACAGCTTGGACGCTATCTCCTTTCATAACTACTTTCACATTTCCTTTCTTAGGTAGTTATCGTTTCATTCCTCTTATAGTTTCCTTTGTTCTCTGATCGTATATAAACCCCATGTACAGTAGAATAACTCTAGTTCCAACTTAGACGAGTTTTGCTCTCAACAACGATCGACTTCAGCACTCTCTTTTCTCATCGTTCTCTAAAACCTTCGTCATCGCTTGACTTAGCGTCTAGACCCTTGTCCAGTGGCTGGGAGCGGACCGAGACTCTGCTTGTCACTGTTGACTTAGAACGAACCACGACGAGGGCATTGTCCGTAACACAAGTTGGAACTCAGGAACTGCTCAGTGCATTGTCACTAGCCAGACATCATTGATACCAGGAACTCCCAGATCAGACCCCCGAACAACTCTGTTTGTTTCAGACAGAAGTACTACCTTAATCGGAGAGAAGTCTACTTTTCTACGACACACAAGGTCTGGTGCTACGTTTCAGGAACAAAGAGAAAGAACCTACTGGTTCCATGTTATGAGCTCACGCCCAACAACACTAACCCACCGTCCTTTAGGACACAGACCCACAGGCCTCGTCGAGCAGGGGAGAGAAGGGGGAGGGAAGGAAGGTATATTGTACTACAGACAGAGTCTTACATGGGCGTAAGAGAAACCATCTTAAGTCTGGGGCGACTCAAGACACTTGCACTACTTATATACTACTCTACCAAGACCCTTGCCACCACCTAGTACCACCGGCACTCCCACAGCATCCATACTTCTTATTGTCTTGTATGAGCGCTGCCTCCACGCTGTCACCGTTGCTATGCTTCTTGGGCGCAGCCGCTGTAATGCCATTCTCTGGACCAGTCCGGGTTGCTCTAGACCTTGTAACCGTAAGGGGCTATATCCTAAAGCCACCTTGTCTCCATAGGCTGTGTTGCAATCCCATATGTCCATATGCGCTGCCACTGCTGCTTCCTGATGCGTGATGGCATGATCCCTGATGCGTTGATGCCGACGTCGGTCAATGATGCCATCAAGGGCGCGATCCTCTTGCCTAATCCGGCTGTCCTTCCTAGTATAGTGTATGGCCGCCTTGTATGGCCATCGTCCTGTTCCATAGTAAGCGCTCCCATGCGCTAACCCACGCAAAGTGTTCCCAGGCTCCCTCCTAAGGCTCCTGACCTGTATAAAGACTGTGGTAGTGGTCCCAGACCACTGATAGATAGATTGAAAATGTAATGCCGATTTTCATGATCGTAACATTACCTCTTCCCCAAGATTCCTCGTCCCGAGGAATCCAATGCATGGCTATGTCCTGCCACTGCGATGCTAATCTTGATTTTCTAAAAGAACCCATATCCCAATATGAAAGATTCCTGGTCGTCCACCAAGTTCGCTTATTTGTTTTTGAGTTTTGATACTCCAGTTCTCTACTGGACGTCCTGTACTTTTGACAAAATATTGATCCTCCTCTTGACAATGATCTAATCCTTGGCATCCTGCCGACTACAATCCTTTTTGCCTTCCTGAGCGATCCTTCCTAAGTGCCTACGCTTTAGGCTCCTGTTACGATCATGAAAATCGGCATTACATTTTCAATCCATCTATCAGTGGTCTGGGACCACTACCACAGTCTTTATACAGGCCAGGAGCCTTAGGAGGGAGCCTGGGAACACTTTGCGTGGGTTAGCGCATGGGAGCGCTTACTATGGAACAGGACGATGGCCATACAAGGCGGCCATACACTATACTAGGAAGGACAGCCGGATTAGGCAAGAGGATCGCGCCCTTGATGGCATCATTGATCGACGTCGGCATCAACGCATCAGGGATCATGCCATCACGCATCAGGAAGCAGCAGTGGCAGCGCATATGGACATATGGGATTGCAACACAGCCTATGGAGACAAGGTGGCTTTAGGATATAGCCCTTACAGTTAAAAGGTCTAGAACAACCGGACTGGTCCAGAGGATGGCGTTACAGCGGCTGCGCCAAGAAGCATAGCAACGATGACAGCGTGGAGGCAGCGCTCATACAAGACAATAAGGAGCATGAATGCTGTGGAGCGCTGGAGGTTCTAGGCGGTGGCAAGGGTCTTGGTAGAATAGTATATAAGTAGTCCAAGTGTCTTGAGTCGCCCCAGACTTAAGATGGTTTCTCTTACGCCCATGTAAGACTCTGTCTATAGTACAATATACCTTCCTTCCCTCCCCCTTCTCTCCCCTGCTCAACGAGGCCTGTGGGTCTGTGTCCTAAAAGACGGTGGGTTAGTGTTGTTGGGCGTGAGCTCATAACAGCTCCCTTGTTACAGACTTTAATAATTGCTTTTGATAATCCAGCGCATTACTGGAATCCTCTGCGCTTCGTATCCTGCGCCTGATTTATGTTCCTGCTTTTGATGACCCAGCGCCTTACTGGGGTTCTTTGCGTCCAGAAAAATGAAACGGCCCAAAATTTTTATTTTCCCTTCCAGGTCGTTGCTTCTGAGGAAGAGCCCGAGCCCTTGTCATTCCGCAGCTACTCAGGATAGACTCCTCAGGTGCTCACGATCCGTTCGCACCCTTCAGGTCTCCGTCGTCCTGCCTTCATTCTGTCGGTCTCCGTTCACCTCCTCTACCTCTTCCCCAAGATTTCGCGTCCCGAGAAATCCGCAGGTTACTTGGGAGTGGAGACTTCCAGGCGACACGACCAAGTGACCTGCCCCTGGCGAGAGCGAATAACATAGGGGTAGAAAAAAAAATTTTCCATTTTCTGACGTTCTGTAGCTATTTTGTTGTAAGGTTGCAACCCTTTTATCTCGTCGACTTGTCCTGCCGACTACTTGTCATGGGACAACCTCTTCCCCAGGCTGCCCCCTAGGCTAAATTCCCTGTATAGCTCCAGTGCTTATTCCTTCAGAGTCCCTGTTGTCCATGTATTCGTCATATAATATCTGAACCTAAGTAGACTGGACCCTTCTGGAACCGCAATTTGTTTCAGCAGGTTGCTACTGCTATCAGAATATCCTCACATCCCTATCCAAGGGAGTGTCATCGCTTATGACTCCGTGAACTTCTGGTATTGACGGTGCTTTTGTTTATCCAGCGCCTTACTGGAATCTCCACGCATTTTTTACAGTGGTTGGCTTCCACTCTTCTGTACTCCTTTTGGTTTCGACTGGGTTTGTTGAATGTCATCTCCTTTTTCCTGTAATCCTTCTGATCTAATCATCGGGGTATGACATTATACAAGAAGAGCATTGTTTACGCTCCCATCCTATGTTTCCAGATTTGTTTGCTGATTTAAAATAACCAGCCATCCTTCTATTTGCGCCGAGTAATTTAATCGGTCCTCAAATATCCTCCTTTATCATTTAATCTTTTCAATGCAGTTGATTCTGCATTAGTGACCTTTCCCTGGCGTCCACTATTCCGAAGCGGTCTTTCTGGCACCTGCATTTCCATGGCTAGACCTTTTTACGAGATGCCCAGCTCGGGTTCTGAACATAGTCTGACAAGGGTATGCCAGTCCTGTTGATTGAGAGTAATAAAAGTCCACCAGAGACGCAAGTGACAATGATCTTATGCGATGCTTTTGTACTGTTGTCAATGATGGCGAGATTTCCATCGTTCGTCCTTCGTTGATGGCATAGATAACCGCTTTTGATATCCCAGCGCCTTACTGGGCGATCATCGCTTGGTACAATAGACCTGATTCCTAATCAAGGATTCCATCTAGAACTTTCTTTGCTTAATCGAGTAGAGACCTTGTTTAATGTCGCGCTCCAACGACAGTTGTTACTTTGTCACCCGAATAATCCGTCCGCTGGGTCGTGATTAATATTCCTTTTGGGCAACTAGTCAGAACTTTATTTAACGTCGCGCTCCTACGACGCTTGCGCAATTCCCCATCTGGGATTGCTTCCATTTGACATGCGCCTTCATATATGGATTGGGTCGTTTCCCATCCAGTTGATTCCTTTCCTTTGCCAACAAGATCAATCCGTTATGTTGCAAAGTGATTATATTCCAGCCCATCAACAAGAGCTAGATGTTTGATGGCGTGTCAAACAGTTGTTGCCGGATTTCGGATTCCGGATCCATGTCGTGTAACAGCCCCTCCAGGGTCTGTCTTTTTCCATTTGGGCGAGTGCTTTCTCAACCCTTTTTCTGGTACCGGCGTTCGTCCCGGCGTTGCCTGAGTGATTCCTTTCAGGCTTCCTTTTGTGGTCTTTGAATGACATTGGGCGCCCACATTCCAAATGTATCCCTGCCGTTCTGATAACTGTTCGGCTAGATCATTCCTATTGCAGTCTTTCTGATGGCGCTAGCATTCCATTGATCCTAGATCATTGCGCTCCTGATCTGCGCGCAATCCTGTCGATGATTTCTTAATTCAGGGTCATCCTCCCCTGGTGTGTATGACGTATGCCTCATTTGATACTGCAGCCGGCCTCTGCACTTGCGATTGACGATCGCGTGGTTGATGTTCTTTGTGGCCTCCATCCTTCCATAACGAGTGTGATGAATTAACTACCCATTTGTTCGAGCGGTCGGCATCCGCTTTCCTTCCCAGGATCTTCAATTAATTCCGGGCGCTCCACCGGCAATCAATCTCTTCTTCCAGCTTTCGTAATTCCAAAAATATCTTCAGGATAGGTGTCGCTTCCTTGGCGGTATCCATAAATCCTATGCGCTATCATATCCCTTGTCCCTCCTGGTCCTAACACCAGGAATGGTAAGCCCTGACATGGGCGCCCCATTGTTGTGTGTCGATTTGGTCAATGGCAATTGCCTGAGTGATTTTACTTCACACTCTTTGCGCCCATATTTCCATTTTCGACCAATACTAAGTCATCTCGTTATAACCTAGTTTCTAAAAGGGATTTCGCATATCTAGATTGTTGCCAAGTTTATTGTTACAGCGAGTCACCAAGATCCTGGATCTCAAGTAGAGATTTTGTCGACTCTTCTTCAATATCCGCACTTCCCAACACAGATATGGAGCAATGTGGTCAATAACGCACCCACACTTGCTTGTTCGATTTAATTCCACCAACTGACCTAATGACATGGTGCCTGGGCTTCACTCAGATGTCCTCGTGCTCAGATCGTTAGATCCGATACGTAATTGGTATTCTGAGACTGTTCTCCTTGATACACGGCATGCCAAAAGATTGTCTTCACCCGTTCCTTGGGTTTTTCCGAGACAAACGGTATAGTCTGCTGACCAGTGCCTGCCTGCACTTTCAATCACACAGCGCTATTCTCGTCCGAATGCCTTTTTGTCGCCAGTAAGCAGATACGCTAGTAGTCAGTGACAACGGTCAACTGAGACTATCTGTTGTTGGAGTCGAAGTCGCCTAGATCCTCGAGAGCTGCTCTGTGGTCATGTGTTGTGACATGCACAGAGGTCAGACGGGCAGACTTGAAGGACCTGTCAACACTGTACCCAGTGATGACGGTAAGAGATAATTTTTTGAAATGGTTGTCGACGTCGTGGGGGGATGATGAGCAAGGCGTGCTCGACGCTGTTGTCGACGATGACGAGGAGTGTGGTAATAGAGACTTAAGATTATGTTATGAGCTCACGCCCAACAACACTAACCCCACCGTCCTTTAGGACACAGACCCACAGGCCTCGTCGAGCAGGGGAGAGAAGGGGGAGGGAAGGAAGGTATATTGTACTACAGACAGAGTCTTACATGGGCGTAAGAGAAACCATCTTAAGTCTGGGGCGACTCAAGACACTTGCACTACTTATATACTACTCTACCAAGACCCTTGCCACCACCTAGTACCACCGGCACTCCCACAGCATCCATACTTCTTATTGTCTTGTATGAGCGCTGCCTCCACGCTGTCACCGTTGCTATGCTTCTTGGGCGCAGCCGCTGTAATGCCATTCTCTGGACCAGTCCGGGTTGCTCTAGACCTTGTAACCGTAAGGGGCTATATCCTAAAGCCACCTTGTCTCCATAGGCTGTGTTGCAATCCCATATGTCCATATGCGCTGCCACTGCTGCTTCCTGATGCGTGATGGCATGATCCCTGATGCGTTGATGCCGACGTCGGTCAATGATGCCATCAAGGGCGCGATCCTCTTGCCTAATCCGGCTGTCCTTCCTAGTATAGTGTATGGCCGCCTTGTATGGCCATCGTCCTGTTCCATAGTAAGCGCTCCCATGCGCTAACCCACGCAAAGTGTTCCCAGGCTCCCTCCTAAGGCTCCTGACCTGTATAAAGACTGTGGTAGTGGTCCCAGACCACTGATAGATAGATTGAAAATGTAATGCCGATTTTCATGATCGTAACATTCCAGAGGAGCTCTTCGAAGGAGAATACCAGGAAGGAAAACACAACGACGAATTACCAGGAGAAATTTGGATTCACTGGTACAACGAAGAGAACGACGAGGACAATCAACTGTTCCTACCTCCAAACACCGAACCAGAACTTACTTGGTGGCACGAGTTTTGAGTCAACGAAGAACTCGGAGATTACACATTCCTTGCACTCGATAAGGAGATAATCACCAAGTGGAACGAATACAGAGAACAGCAGCAGATCGAAATAGATCCATTTGGAGACGGATCGAAACAAGGAGAAAGCTCAAAACAAGGCACAGAATCGAAACACGAACCCGGAACACAGGACCCGAAACCTGAAACACCAGAACCAAAACAGAAGGACATGTCAAACAACAAAGAAGAATCCCCGAAAGGGATAAAGGGAATCTCCATTAAGGAATTCAAAGGACAGCGCTCTAAAGCGAAACATTTCATCAACACATTTGATGATGTATTCGATCTAGATGAAGGGCGCTTCGAAACATCGAAAAAACGAATCAAGTATGTTCTCCTTCACCTAGGGGAAGAACTAGATGATTGGAAAGCCAATCTTCGAGGAGAATTGGAAGCAGCAGAAGCGACCAAAGGAAAATCAACAGAAAGCGCGTACACACTTTCTTGGGAAAACTACCCCAGCTTCAGACGACGATTCTTGAGCGACTGGGGAGAATCTGACAGCGCAGCAAGGACCCTGAATGATCTAGATAAAGTCAAAGTAGGCGGAGATATCGACATCCCTGCCTATATTCAGAAATTCCAATCGCTCATACACTCCACCGGAATTACAGGGTTCATGGCACAGCGCATTTACTTCTGTAAAGGACTCCCTGCATCAGTAGCAGCAAAGATCATCGAAAACCCTGCAGTCGTCAGCATGGAAACAGCTTATAACGCTGCAGAACGCCTGCACAATGCTTGGGAGACCATGAAATTAATGAACCGACCATCTGGATCAGGAGACACAAAGGGACGTTTCAAATTTAACCGAAACACGAAGCCCTCTGCATCTGGATCAAGGGGAATTAATGCTGTGAGCACAGGACATCTTTCAGATGCCCAAAAGGAGGAATACTGAAAGACTGGCAAGTGTTTCAGATGTGGAACACAGGGACACATATCCAGGGACTGCCCAAACAAGGGGAATACCCAAACATCGTCCTACAAGTCCTCCTCCCCCACAGAATCGCTCAATTAGAGCAATAGAGGAAACGACCTCGAATGAATCAGCTGCCCAACGCATCAGGGCGCTGTTGAAGGATCTTCCAGAAGAAGAACGCGAAACAACCCTCCAGGAGCTCGAATCTGAGGGTTTTTAAGAAGGAGACGCCAGAAAGTGGTTGACGCCTCCAGTACCATTGAACAGTTAGCACTCGACTCTGTAATTGTAAATTCAAATAATAACAAACAAATTTCCATTACTGTGCAAACGACCCATAAACCCGCTGAAATATCTGCTCTCATCGATTGTGGAGCAGAAGGAAACTTCATTGATGAACGAATATCGAAGGATCTACCAAAAGAACTCTTAAAACAACCGATTAGGGTCAAGAACGCCGACGGAACAATCAATCAGAATGGATTAATCACTCATCGCACTTGTCTTACCTACTCCATTGAAGGGAAGACATACTACAACTGGTTATGGATCACCAATCTAGGAGATCAAGCGATAATCTTTGGAATACCATGGTTAGAACAACATAATCCTACAATCGATTGGCGAAAGAAAACCCTCCAGATGGACGATGATTCAGAGGACACCAAACCTATTTGGCGCATGGCATTAGACAACCGACAATGGGGAGAAGACGAATATTGGATCAGGGTGAAAACATCGGCATCACAGGCACTTGAACACCAAGCAAAAAGAGACGAAGCGCCAATAGTCCTACCTTCCGAATACACGCCTTGGCATGCCACCTTTGAGAAGAAAGCATCAGAGCATTTTCCATCTTCTCGCCCATGGGATCATGCGATTGAACTCAAAGCAGGATTCACGCCGAAAGTCAACAAAATCTACCCATTATCACTAAAGGAACAGTCAACCCTCGATGAATGGATTAAGGAACAACTCGATAAGGGATACATTCGACCATCTAAATCACCACAAGCATCGCCGTTTTTCTTTGTTTCTAAGAAGGAGAGCGGCGCACTTCGACCTTGCCAGGATTACCAATACTTGAATGAATGGACGATTAAGAACGCCTATCCATTACCCCTAGTCTCCGATTTAATGACGAAGCTAGAAGGCGCAAATTATTTTACCAAACTTGATCTGCGCTGGGGATACAACAACGTCCGAATCAAAGAGGGTGATGAGTGGAAAGCGGCGTTCATAACCAATCGAGGATTATATGAACCAACAGTCATGTTCTTTGGCCTTTGCAACTCCCCGTCAACATTCCAAATGATGATGAACGAATACTTCCAAGATATGATAAATGAAGGATGGCTCATCATTTATATGGACGATATCTTGATCTGTGCAAAAACAAAAAAAGAAATGCGGGAGCGTACAGAACGCGTTTTGAATCGCCTACAGGAAAATGACTTATTCTTAAAACTCGAGAAATGCAAATTCTGCATTCAAGAAGTCGAATTTCTTGGCATGATCATTACACCCGGACACATTCAAATGGATCCTGTTAAACTTGCAGGAATTCGTGACTGGCCAACACCAACAACGGCTAAACAAGTCAGATCCTTCCTTGGATTTGGAAACTTTTATCGGAGGTTTATTGGCAACTTTGCTGCCATAGCGAAACCATTGACAGATCTAACAAAGAAAGGTTTACTCTTTGACTGGACGACCACTTGTCAGATAGCGTTTGAGGAGCTTAAAAACAAGTTCTCCTCCATGCCCGTTTTACGCATGCCCGACCCCACTCGACCATTTATCCTCCAGACGGACGCTGTTACAGTCAATTTCGATTCCCTAACTGCGACCCTAACCTAGGGTTCCCTGACCCTGCAGGGATTGATCTGGTTTCACCCCCTGGTTTCAACCCCTGTATCAACCCCTGGTTTCAGCCCCTGTATCAGCCCCTGGGTTTCCACCCCTGTATCAGCCCCTGGGTTTCCACCCCTGTATCAGCCCCTGGGTTTCAACCCCTGTCTCAGCTCCTGTACCAGCTCCTGTATCAGCTCCTTGTCTCATCCCCTATACTCTGATACATGTAGCGTACCCCTAGGTCTCTAGGTATATAAGTAGCTAGGTAGAGCCTGTAGCTCCCCATCTTGATCTTAGTCGAGTAACAGTCTTAGCTCTGGACCACCCTTCTCTACTTCTCTCCTAGTCTAGGGTTAGAACCTAGGGCTATGGCCTTCGACCATAACAGACGCCTCTAATAAAGCTACTGGAGCAGTGCTTAAACAAGCAGATACAACCGGAACGCTTCATCCATGTGGATTTATTTCGCATGCCTTGATGCTTACAGAGCAGAATTACCAGATTTACGATCGAGAACTACTAGCAATCATTAAAGGACTACAGGCATGGCGACATTTACTTCATGGGTCGCCACATCCTATAATAGTACATTGCGATCACAAAAATCTCCTATTCTATCGGTCACCCCAACGATTAACTCCTCGACAAGCACGATGGTCCATGATGCTCTCGGAATTTGAATTGAAAATCGAACATGTACCTGGCACCAAGATGTTCGAAGCAGACGCTCTATCTCGCCGACCTGATCATATGAAAGGCGAGGATGCTCAAGACGATGTGACAATGTTACCAGACAACAAGTTCATTTGTCTCATCGCCACAGATCTCGCCCAAGAAATAAGGATGGCTACATCACTTGACAGCTTTGGACGTACAATCATTGAAGTAATCGAAACTCAACGCGCTCCACCGATTAAATCCAAACTCCAAGACTGGGCATTTGTTGATGGAATCATTCGATATATCGATAGAGCATACATCCTGGATAATGGAACACTCAGGACACAGATCATCAAGACAGTTCATGAATCGCTCACCTCTGGACACCCAGGACGCATGAAAACCCTTGAACTTCTCCAACGCGATTACTGGTGGCCAGGAATGTATAGACATGTCAAAGAATGGGTTACAGGTTGCGCCACTTGCCAACAGATGAAAGTGAACACTCATCCGAACACACCGGCTCTTCTACCTATTGGATCCAAAGCGACTTGCCCTTTTCAACAAGTCACGTTAAATTTCATTACAGATCTTCCTATTGCAGACGGATATGATTCAATTCTGGTCACGGTGGACCATGGTCTTATGAAGGGGGTAATTCTTACTCCTTGCAAGAAAACCATCGACGCATTAGGAACAGCCGATCTTTACATTTCAGAGATATTCAAACGCTTTGGACTACCCGATATACTCATCTCGGATCGAGGACCACAATTTTCGGCTAAAGTCTTCCAGGAAATCAGAAAGACGCTAGGGATCGATCACAGAATGAGCACAGCCTATCATCCACAGACTGATGGAGAAACAGAACGCGTTAATCAAGAACTAGAAGTATACCTTCAAATATTTTGCACGAACGAACCCCATAGATGGAAACAACTACTCCCAATCGCCGAATTTGCTCACAATAATCGACATCATGACTCAGTTAGAGCCTCCCCATTCCAACTCATGTACGGAACAAACCCCGTCACATTACCAACCGCTGTACACAAAATGACAACACCCGCCGCCGAAGAATGCCTACAACTATTACAAAAAGCTAGAGAAGAAGCGCTAGCTGCACACGAGTTAGCAAGGCAGATGGTTGCGCGACGAATCAGGGACAAAGCAATCAAATTTGTACAAGGAGACAAAGTATGGCTCGAAAATAGAAACCTCAATATACCATATCAATCTAGGAAACTGGCGCCCAAACGCGAAGGACCCTTTATAGTCGAACAAGTCCTAGGACCAGTAACATATAGGCTCAAGTTGTTACGGTCGAAGGCCATAGCCCTAGGTTCTAACCCTAGACTAGGAGAGAAGTAGAGAAGGGTGGTCCAGAGCTAAGACTGTTACTCGACTAAGATCAAGATGGGGAGCTACAGGCTCTACCTAGCTACTTATATACCTAGAGACCTAGGGGTACGCTACATGTATCAGAGTATAGGGATGAGACAAGGAGCTGATACAGGAGCTGGTACAGGAGCTGAGACAGGGTTGAAACCCAGGGGCTGATACAGGGGTTGAAACCAGGGCTGATACAGGGGCTGAAACCAGGGTTGATACAGGGGTTGAAACCAGGGGGTGAAACCAGATCAATCCCTGCAGGGTCAGGGAACCCTAGGTTAGGGTCGCAGTTAGGGAATCGAAATTGACTGTAACAATGCTGGCCTCACTCTCATGCAGGCTGGTAAATGATTTGGAATCAAATGGGCACAGGAGTGCACAGAAGAAATCACTCAGTCAGTTGTTCTTGTCACCAACAACCAACAACATGATGCCCATGGTT
Organism: Amanita subjunquillea; assembly: GCA_020011035.1. Taxonomy (NCBI): domain Eukaryota; kingdom Fungi; phylum Basidiomycota; class Agaricomycetes; order Agaricales; family Amanitaceae; genus Amanita; species Amanita subjunquillea. The sequence goes on along the minus strand of JAEBUT010000020.1, from coordinate 775,505 downwards.
GGGCATATTACCAATGGCACAAGGTGCAATACAAGGAGCATTGACTCCAACAACAACAATGTGTGTTTCAGCTGTGGCAGCTGGAACAAGAATCCCTCTGTGAACAGGAGGAGGCCTGGGAGGAACTCCTCAGGCAATGCCAGGACAAATGCTGGTATCAGAAACAGGTTGAGCAAGAGCTTGCCCAGATGGAGAAGGACAGGCAGGCTGCTTCACAACATGGATCCCAAATTGGAGATCTGACAATGATTGTTTGACATGCCATCAAACATCCAGCTCTTGTTAATGGGCTGGAATATTATCACACTCAGACACAACAGCTTGGTCTTGTCAGCCAAGGAGCAAAACCGGTTGATGCATGCCAAAAATGGGAATATTAAAACCCATAGTTATAACAAGGCAACTGCAGAAATAGCAAACCAGGAACAGTTGGATGGGAAATGACCCAATCCATATATGCAGGCATGTATCAAAAGGAAATACCTGACTACCTGCTGCAACACACCATTCTGGTCTTGCCACTCATAATGAAGAGTGATCCAGGCACATCCCCATTGATAGGACTCATGGACTTCCTCAAACTCATTGGGGAAGATATGTTGTATACAGACAATTGGGTCAAGGCATTGACCCATCCAAAATTACCAAGTGCATGTGTCATGGATATTCCCAAGGACCAACCATGGTGCAGGAGTGGGTACTGTTATATGTACCTGTTCAAGAAAGAATTCTACAACAAGTTTGATTGGCTGGCTTGGCCAACTGTTACTCAAATTTTGTCCTGGGAACCCAAGATGTGTGATGAGACCATAAAATTTGGTCTCCAGGACCACCATAAGGCTGACATGTACTATGTCATTGAAAAGCCACGCTGCATCCACATGAAGATGAGTCCTATATTTGGAAGGTGTTGAGCAGCAATCATATGTCTGTCAGACATAGTTTGTCTCAGTGGTTGTCATTGTCATGAACAATGAGCTCATGTGTCCATTAGACACAGATTCATACATCCGTGATGACAAGAGTATTGTATCACTGTCATAGACAGTGACCAGACACCTCTCCAGGTGTTTTGAGTATTGTATCACTGTCAGAGACAGTGACCAGAGACCTCTCCAGGTCTTACTCTCATAGAGAGGAGATACTCACATGCTGGTAAGCAAGAAAGAGCAAATGAACATATATTTTCTATCTACAGGTCTTATATGCACTTTTACTGTATGTACTAATTTAATATATGTAAATAAAAGAAATTAATAAAAAGAAATACCCTCTAAGGGTCAAACTGGTGATAGCCACATTGAGGGCTATACTTAGGGGTATTGGGGTGAAGGTTGTTCAACACCCCCATAATCTGTACAGTCATGTACTGATTAGTAATGAGTTCTCACAAGTCTGCAAGAAGAGGTGTGTATATTCTTTCAAAAATCTTCAAAAGAAATGTGGCCAGAGATTCCCTCACATCTCCATCTTTCCTTTAGTTGCCAAGCCCAAAAGGCTTTGGGAGGAAAGGTCCATGGATCTTGTCCTTGGAGGGCTTTGTTACGGACAATGCCCTCGTCGTGGTTCGTTCTAAGTCAACAGTGACAAGCAGAGTCTTGGTCTGCTCCCAGCCACTGGACAAAGGTCTAGACACTAAGTCAAATGATGGCAAAGGTCTTGGAGAATGATGAGAGAGAAGAGCATTGAAGTCAATTGTTGTTGAGAGCAAAACTCGTCTAAGTTGGAACTAGCGTTACTCTACAGTACATGGGGTTTATATATGTTTAGAGAACAAAAGAAACTATAAAAGGAATGAAACAATGACTACCTGAGAAAGGAAATGTGAAGGTAGCTATGAAAGGAGATAGCATCCAGGCTGTACGATGCGCAGTTGAGGAGAAATGATGAGTATGAAACAGTCCGCTGAGACAGGAGGATGAAACGAAAGGGAAACTGTAACATTATCCCCTTCGTATGCGAGAAGTCACTGACTTCTACCATGCAGATGTCCATGCGTGATCCTGCCGTGACTCTAGCCAGGTGATGACATTGCCTAGGTCTGCTGCTGCCGTTTCAGCCCGCCATTGGAGACTTCGAACTGCTAGCTGTAATTGTTTTGCCTGTGCCAGCATTGAATCTCTCTCTTCGAGAGTAAGGGAATGGGGGTCAGCGGTGATGGTGAGTCCTGTGACAAAGTCTAACGGTTCAGAGAATTGGGCATAAAGAACGAGTATTTCAGCGAGGCGGTCGCTGACATTTTGAAGCATCGGGTTGCAAGGACGAACAACGATAGGAGGTGTGGCGGCGACGGTAGGTTCGATGAGCTCTGCAGGATGTTCATGCAGCTCAGGAAGGTCAGCGAAATCGAAGTCGTCGATGGTGACAGCGGTCTCGACAAAGACCTTGAGGGGAAAGTCATGGGCGGCAGCAATGAAAGGCGACAGGAGGTTGACTGGTGCAATATAATAGTGGCCACATGCAGTGACCAACAAGGCAAAGGCGAGGGCGGTGAAATAGGCGATGGCGGTGAAGGGAGACATTTCTTTTCGATGTATGCAGTTGGGGATTCAACATTGTTGGAGGCATCCCTTTTATCTTTAGTTGAATACCTCGTCATCCCAATTGACAGTTCGGAGTTCTCCATCCGTGGATCGATAAGTAAATGTGGATGTTCTGATGCTGGGAACATATTCAAGTTCCTCATCAGATTCTTCTGATTCGCTTAGCTCATCCCTGGTAGTGGTGGAAACTTCGTTTTCAAGGTCCATTTCTGTTTCAGGGATGATGTCTTGTGGCGCAATACTTTCAGGTGAATTGGGTATAGTGGGTCTGCCTGTATTGTCGAATGCATCTAAGAACTCAAGGCTTCTGAGCACTCTGTTGAGGCTTGAGATAGCGTCTGGGAGTTGGAGGGGAGCAACCCATCTATAAATTTCCATTTCTTTGCTAGCATCTGCTAGCTGTTCTGTGAATTTGAATAACACAGGGTCTTCTTGGCGAAGAGCCACTTTAGCGTACACATCGTTGGTATGGTTTAGAGGTCTGTTAGGTGATGGGAGATAGGGTGACATTGCATCTGGATAATATGGTAATTCTTCTGGGTCGAATGTGAGATCCATATATTTCGGAAGGTAATGTAATCGGGCATTGAATGGAATTTCAACATGTCCTTGTGGGTGTGTTGCATGTCTGTAAGAAAGTCTGGGAGTCTTGTAAGCAATTAATCAGGTTGCTAGGGTTCGGATAAAATTGACTAGTCAAGGTGGTTCTAAAGGGGTGATCGGAGGATGAGGAATGGGAAATGTGATGATCCGTCCTTTGAAGCTTTCATAAGGTTTTGGAGAATATCGTCCTCGTGTGGAGCAATATCTCTTTGTGTAACAAATGTTTTGTTTGAGGGTTTGGTGGTTGCGATATCGAGACATGGGGGTTTCATAACTGCCTTCTGAGCTTATATGCTTTTAACACGTCCGCAGCATTGCTTAGATTGCACTCGGGTTCCCAGGAGTTGTCATTCGGCCATATCCCTTCCACTTAACCAAATACTGATATCCTGCTCCGCGTTTTCGATGCGTGAGAATCGCTTCTACTTCAAACTCCTCTTGTCCATTTACAAGATCAGGGGGTGGAGTTGCGTAATTTGGTCCATGCGTTTCAGTTTCTCTATATGGCATAAGGAGAGACGTGTGAAAGACTGGGTGAGTGTGCCATTGTTTCAGTAGTTTGAGCCTATACATTACTGGTCCTAGGACTTGTTCAACTATAAAGGGTCCTTCTTGTTTAGGCACCAGTTTCCTAGACTGATATGGTATATTGAGGTTTCTGTTTTCAAGCCATACTTTGTCTCCTTGTACAAATTTGATTGCTTTGTCCCTGACTTGTTGTGCAACCATCTGCCTTGCTAATTCGTGTGCAGCTAGCGCTTCTTCTCTAGCTTTTCGTAATAGTTGTAGATGCTCTTTAGCGGCGGGTGTTGTCATCTTTTGTATGGCAGTTGGTAGTGCAACAGGGTTCGTTCCATACATGAGTTGGAATGGGGAAGCTTTAACTGAGTCATGGTGTCGATTATTGTGAGCAAATTCAGCAATCGGGAGTAATTGTTTCCATCTGTGGGGTTCGTTTGCACAGAATATTCAAAGGTATACTTCTAATTTTTGATTAACACATTCTGTTTCTCTGTCGGTCTGTGGATGATAGGCTGTGCTCATTCTGTGATCGATCCCTAGCGTCTTTCTGATTTCCTGGAAGACCTTAGCTGAAAATTGTGGTCCTCGATCCGAGATGAGTATATTGGGTAATCCAAAGCGTTTGAATATTTCTGAGATGTAAAGATTGGCTGTTCCTAATGCATTGATGGTTTTCTTGCAAGGAGTAAGAATTACCCCCTTCGTAAGACCATGGTCCACCGTGACCAGAATCGAGTCATATCCGTCTGCGACAGGAAGATCTGTAATGAAATCCAGTGTGACTTGCTGGAAAGGGCGGGTCGCTTTGGATCCAATGGGTAGAAGGGCTGGGGTATTTGGATGAGTATTCACTTTCATTTGTTGGCAAGTAGAGGTCTTTACACTTAGCCACATATCCTGGCGGACTCCGATCGGAGTCTGATCGGAGTCTGGTCGGAGTCTGGTCGGAGTCTGGTCGGACTGTCTAGGACTTGAGGTCAGTGTGACACATTTCCATCTCATGTCTGATCGGAGTCTGATCAGACTCTGGTCGGACTCTGGTCGGATTCTAGGAGTCCGATAGGAGTCTGAGCTCGGAGTCCTCGGACTTCTGATTTTTTGGGTATTTTTTGGGTATTGTTCCACATTTATCTGATATTTTTTCAATCATAAGCAAAATCAACCAATGAAAAGTGCTGTACATACCATGAATCAAACTCTCAGTCATGCATAAGTGTGACATGAGCCAAATAAACTGCTGTGCTATGCAGCCAGTTGGAATGTGGCTACCTAACAGCACTATAGGCATTACATTGCCACCTGCCTGTTTTGGACTAGCTGTGGATGGTATAGTGATGGGACCAAATGTATGTATAGCACTTGCACAACATGTGAGCATCACTGATTGTTTTTCAGCATTGTGCATATGATAAGTGTGAAGATATGGACTGTGCAAGACAAAAGCTGACAGGAACACTGGCATGCTTGCAACATCAAGAGCAATGGAGAAGACATGCTGAGAGTCATTCACAGCAGGCACTGAGAGGTGCAAAGAGAGCATTGAGGCATCCTGGAGAGAACCTGCCTTGGCTTCCACAGGTCCAACAGAATCAACAGCCTCATGATCAGGCTACTCCTGTGAGACAACAGCAGAAGAATTACTTTAATTCTCCAAGGTTTTATTGTGTTGAGACTGTATGTGCACCATGTGGAGTGGTCATTGCATGGACCAAGTTTGCCAAATCAGAGTCACCAACATGAATACTGGATTACCTGGAAGAGATTTACCCAACAGAAGAGTCCAGACCATCATATGTGTGCATAGACAAGGCATGTATTCTGTTGAGATCATGCATTAGTAGGGGTCAATGGGACATATAGAAGAATACCACGCATTTCATTGTTGACTTGTACCATTACAAGAATCACAGCAAGAATGATATGCTATGCCAAACATGGTGCAATCCTGCACCACTTGATGGTTCAGCACCAAATCTTGTTGTTTCTGGAAGGGACAAGCATGGCCAGCTTTATTATAAGCGTGCCTTCAATACACAGGCATGTGAGCAATTGAATGCTTGGATAGGGGGTTTGAGTCAATTTTGAAGAGAATGGTGCCAGCTAACTTTAACTGGTTAATGCATACCATGCTATTTTATCACACAAGGAATGTGATTGAGAAGCAGAAGCAGGGTGAGAAAAGTGTGGAGAGAGAGGATAGTGATAGTGAAAATGAGTGATTGAGTTGTAACATACATACTTTGTAACATTAATTAGGTTGTCAGTTGTTCTGATCAGACTGGGTAAATTTCTTCTCCACAAGTTAATTATTTAGTTTGTCAATCAGAGTCTGATTGGAGTCTGATTGGAGTCTGATTGGAGTCTGACCAGAGTCTGACCAGACAGGGCAAATTTCTTCTCTGCAGTTAATTATTCAGTTTGTCAGTCACAGTCCAATCAGAGTCTGATCAGAGTCTGATCGGAGTCTGACCGGAGTCTGACCGGAGTCTGATCGGAGTCTGACTGGAGTCTGATAAGACTATCTTAGTCTTAGACTGTTAGGACGGATCCAACACAACCACAGGTCTCAACGAGAAGAGGGAGAGAGAAAGAGTGTATTGACACAATAGACCAGTAAGCTGGGTTAGAGCAAACTATCTAGAGTCTTAGGACTCCTACCTACGGATACGCCCTCCTTATATACCTTTTTGGTCCTGGTCTGTGCGCACAGACTACACTGCCTCCAAGGCTGTGTACGCGCAGCAACGTTCCAGACCCCTCCATAGCCAGACTCGCCCGGACCCCTATGCCTAGACCATCGTACAGCCACCCATGGCTTACCTAACCGGTCCTTCCATAACGGATCCCCCCAAGCCCCTATGCGTATTGGTATCCTTCCAAGCGTCCGTAGGCCTCCAGATAAAATATAGAAAAATAGAGAAAAATAAGAGACATCGTCCAGTATCGTAACATGACCCCCTCCTTAAGGCTTCACGTCCCGGGAAGCCATGCGTGTCGTAAAAATTATTTCGAGTTCCTAACGAACTCATGCCGCGCGTCTTCTTCGGCATATATGTCCCGCCGGTCGCCCTTCCAGCGCTGCCAATTTCGTTTGAGCTTCTCGAGGTATTCGCGCTCAAATTTGCCATCCTCCCACCCATATAGCCGTTTTGCTATAGGGATCGCTGTGTGGTTCTGCCACTTCCGGAAGCTTGCGCTAATATCGCGCACATTGACCATTCGCCGGGGCGCACTAGGATTCGCCTTGTGGAATTTCGTAACTTCCTTCTTGGCGTTTCCTAGGTTTTCGGCCGGTTCCCAAGTTGACTCCTCGACTGGATAGTTTTTCCACTTGACGAGGTATTCTAAGCGTCCGCCGCCGCGCCACTGACGCGGCTGTCCATAACTTCCTCTACTTCGTATTCGTCATCTACTGACTCCTCGACCATCTGCGCTTCTTTGCGCGAAGCGGCTTTCTCCTTCTGACCAGGAAAAACCGGTTCTTTGTACGGTTTGAGGTGAATTTCATTGAATACGTTGTAGATTTTCCAGGACGCTGGAATCTTCAACTGGTACGCTGACTGCCCGATTTTCTTAACAACCTCCAGGGGACCCACAAATTTACCATCCAGTTTTTTGGTGACACGTAGAGTCGGGAGGTTGGCGGTGCTCAAATAGACTTTGTCACCTTTTTGGTATTGTCACGCGGGAGCCTTGGACTCGTCATATTTGCGCTTCATCGTTTCAGCGGCTTTTTCAAGCGCTGCGGTGGCATTGGCATGAATCCCTTCGACCTGCTTCGCTAAGTCCTCCACTGCTACCACTTTTGGCACGTAAGTCGGATTTAACCCCTTGTACGGATGTCGCCCGTAATTCATGAAAAATGGGGAATATCCCGTGGCCGAATGTACTCGATCATTGTGGCAGAATTGCGCCACAGCCAGCCAATCACTCCAGTTGTCCTGTCTATGATTTACGAACATTGTGAGGAATTCCTTGACCGTCTGATTGACACGTTCCGTCTGTCCGTCCGTCTGTGGGTGATATGCGGTGGAGCGGTTGGCCTTAATTCCCAACATCCCATAAAGGTCGTCCATGAATTTGGACACAAACTGTGGTCCCCGATCACTGATGACCTTTTTTGGCAATCCATGTTCCCTGAATACGTTGTCCCGAAACAGCGTGGCAACTCCTTGTGATGTAATGGTGGAGGTGGTGGGTAGGAAATACGATTTTTTTGTGAACCGGTCCACAATAACCAGGATCATGTCATTTCCTTTCGACTCCGGGAGCGGTCCAATCAAGTCCATTGAGATGATCTCCCATGGTGCCTCTGGTACCTCGTTAGGATGCAATGGCGCTGCTCGAGTCTGTCTGTCCGGTTTAACCTTTTGACAGGTTTCACATCCAGCAACGTAATTCTGAATATCCTTGCGCATTTGCGGCCACCAAAAATCCCTAGTCACCAATTCGACAGTTTTATCTATTCCCGGATGTCCCCATGAATGGTAAATTGCCAACAATGATTCGCGAGTATGGATGTTTGCAGGTACATAAATTCTACCCTTCCACTCGACCAGTCCGTTTGCAACCTTAAAGTCCTCATTATTTTCGTCCAGCCCTTTTCGCACCTGCGTTTCCCATTGTCGATTTGGAATTTTCCGGATATCCTTAATAATATCCTCAATAGCCCTATCGTCGTCGTAAACTCTAATGAATAAGTCATCTTTGAGCAGGATGACACCCTCGTTATCCGGGCCTCCCGGATGATGGTCTGTTCGTCGTGATAAGATATCTGCCTTGGAATTGGACTTCCCTGAGCGATGCCTGATGACAAAATTGTACTCCTGTAGGTCCGTGACCCATCGCGCCTGTCGTCGATTGAGATTCTGCGGTTTCCGGAAATACGTCAGGTTCTGATGATCCGTCAATACTTCCACGATCTCCTTAGCACCTTTGAGGTAATGCGACCATTCATAGAATGCATGCATGACCGCCAGCATTTCCTTGTCGTAGATCTCATAGTTTCGCTCGGCATCGTTTAAGGCTTTTGAAATAAACGCGACCGGTCTCCAAGATTCGTCCTTTTCTTGCTGTGACAAAATTCCGCCAATTGCAAAATCCGAGGCATCCACTTCGATGCGAAATTGACCCTCGTCATCGGGAATTTTGAGTACAACCTCCCTCACCACAAGGTCTTTCAGTCCCTGAAAGGCGGTGTCCTGTAATTCGGTCCACAGCCAGTCATCCTTTCCTGTCAACTTTGTCAACGGCTTGGCTGTTGCCGCAAATCCTTCCACAAAACGTCGGTAAAAGTTTACGAAACCCAAGAACTGCTGCAATTCTCGTTTGCAGGTAGGTGTCGGCCATTCCGCGATTGCTTTAACTTTGCCGGTCTCCATCCGGATTGAATCCTCGCTAATCACTAATCCCAGGAAGTCGATCTCTGGTCGATCGAACCAGCATTTTTCCGGCTTTAAGGATAGCTTGTGGTTTTCCAGCTTCGCCAGTATCCGATTAACATGTTTGGTGTGTTCGTCCTGTGTAGATGAAAACACCAAAATATCGTCCATGTAAATGACGACCCATCCTTCCGCAACTTCTTGCCGGAATATATCGTTCATCATGGTTTGGAAAGTAGCCGGGGAATTGGTTAATCCAAAAAACATTACTAATGGCTCGAAAAGCCCCCGATTCGTTCTGAACGCCGCCTTCCACTCATCGCCTTGTTTGATGCGAACATTGTTGTATCCCCAACGGATATCCATTTTAGAGAATATCTTGGCTTTAGACAACTTGTCCACTAGTTCTCCGATAAGTGGTAACGGATAGCGATTCTTGATCGTCATCTCGTTTAATCGTCGGTAGTCTTGTACCGGTCGTAATTTACCATCCTTTTTCTTTACAAAGAAGAAGGGAGACGCCATGGGAGATTTACTCGGTTGAATTCGTCCTGACTCCAAGTTTTCCTTCAGGAATTCGTCCAACTGTGCCTGTTCATCCCGGTTCAGTGGATAAATCTTACAATCCACTGGTTTCGATCCCGGTATTAGTTCGATGGCATGGTCCCATGGCCGTCGTGGTGGTAGTTCGTCAAAGGTCTCTTTCTCAAAGACCTTTCGGTGTTCCAAGTAGTGTTTGGGCACTACTTCCTCTAATGTGCGCTTTTGAGCGGCTTCAGATTCTTTGGCCGCTATGTTAGTTGCTACCGAGCGTAGTCGTAGCTCTGGTTCTCCAATGTCAATGGCCAGTAATCGTTCACCCTCCTGTAACTGTTCCATTGAATCGGACTCGTCCTCGGGTTCTTCCACCTCGGATGCTGTCCAACAAGTTCCTGGGCATCTTGTGAAGCGAACCTCTTTTCGTTTCCAATCAATGGCTGGGTTATGATGTTTCAGCCAATCATGTCCTAGGAACAGATCCGTTTTCCCTAAGCGCGCCACGCTGCATTCAATTATTTCTTCATGATCCCCAATTCGCAGCTTGAATTGTGTCATGTATTCAATGCTTCCCATTGAATTCCGGGACCCATCCGCATTGTAGACTGGTAACGGCTTTATCAGCCGTCGTTTATTTAATTTGTGTCGTTCCACAAATTCCTCGTTAATACAGGAGCCAGTACACCCTGAATCAACTAATGCTAATACATTAATTGTTTCGCCCGTGTCCATGGTTGTTAACACACAGTGCAGATCTATTTCCTGCTTGCCTGTTGCGTGTACCAACTGCTGACGCAATTGTGCAGGTTCCACAGTGCTTCCTGTTCTGATAGTTTATTGAGGTCATTTACCAACTTGGCATTGACCTCGTTGACTCGTTTAGTCGGTACCCATTCCCTTAAGCAACGAACTGCAGTTTCATTGTTTTCCTGCCAAATTCGTCTTAACACCCACTCAGGGGTCCATGGAGTCAACCGATTTGTTTTTACGCTCACACTCAAGTTTCGTATCCGGTGAATGAGGGGAGAACATTCATATAATAATTCTGGTACTTTTACACAAGAATCATTGTCCGGTACAGAAACTCTATTAGCCAGCAGCGCGGAGCGCGTGCCTACTGGCTGTCGCCAAAACCCTTTTCTTTTCCCCATTCTCTCCACTGCTCCTCAGTGAACTCTTCGATCTTCATCTCCCTAACACGGCCTTTTCCTTTCTCGGCCCACGTGTGTTTCTTTGGTTCCTTGCATTCCCTTGCAAAGTGACCCTTCTTTCCGCAATTATAACATGCGCCTGGTGCGCGTTTGACTTTATCCACATCCATAGCGTTGGAATCGTGAGTAGATGTTGACGCTTGAGCCGGTTTGTACGTTCGCGCCACTGGTTGAGGTTTTTGGTAATCCTCCTTGAACGGTGTCTTTTTCTGTTGATCACCATAGGCGTCTCGAGCCCTTCGGTATGCACGTGCCAATTCCGTGACCCTTTCCATGATCCGTTCCAAGGTGTCCCCTGCGTCTAAGTCCCCGACTCGGATCAATTCAAATCCTAGGTTTGGATTTAACCCTTTCTGGAAATGATCCTTTGCGGCGCTAGCGTTCCATCCTGTTAGCGGTAATAAGGCCTTGAATTCAATAATGTAATCTTCAACGGCCCGACTTCCTTGTTGCAGCTTCTGAATTTGCTCCACGGCGTGTTCACGGGTTTCTTTTGACATGAAGAAGTCATGCATTTGCCGCTTGAGATCCGCCATCCCAAGAAGGGAGGTTTGATGCTTGGGGATTTCGTTGATAGTGAGCGGCACTCCTATTGAAGCAGGAACAAAGTGTCCCTCCCTACGCTCCTGATAGGTTAACCTTGATGACCATCCTTCCTCGGCTACCTTTTGATTGAAGTCGGTATCGCTGTCAATCTGCTCTTTTAGTTTAACCGCGCCCAGGTTCCGGCCCGATCTCCTTTTCCTTTCCTAATTCGTCCCAGCGTGATGTAGATACGCCTGCCATAGTCCGTTTCGTGTGCTAATTCAAAGTACACATCCATGGCTCGGCACCATGCATCTACTTGTGCTGGGTCCCTTCATAATGATCTGGTAATTCTAGTTTTACCAGCGATCTGCTAGGTAGCGGAGGTCGGGTGTTCTGATACTCAGTTACTGCTTGCTGTATCAGGTTTCCCATGTGTCCGCCATTTGACTAGTCCCTGCGTTCCATTCCTGAATAGCTTCATCCCTGTCCGCCACTTGTTGCGGAGTTGATCCTCCGCTACAGTTAATGGTTCCGGTCTTGGGTTTGCATTCGGCCCGAAGTAGTAGTTATATTGATAAATTGCGGATTGCAAATACGCTGTCATTGTATTTGTCCAGCCGAAACCTATTTCGACGTGTCCAAGATCCCCATTAACGATTGCCTGAATCATTGGCCATCCACTTGTTCCATTAGGACTTGCTCGTACATGGAATCCAACCCATTTATTATGTCGCACCACTTTAAACTTAACAGACTGGTTGGATCGGTACTGCGGGTCGACTTGGTTTACCCAATGTGACGTGGGAAATGCGGGCCATTCAAACGCACTCCATAGTTCTTCTTTGAACAGAACTAGGTAGCAATATCCGGGGATAGCAGGTGTTACACGGTCGAAGATTTTTGTTACAGTTTGAACCTGCTGCTGGAATCGCCTGTTTGGGTGGTTGCCAGGTAGATTTAACCTGATGCGACGAATTTCCCGACCAAGGAATCTTGTTAGGTTATCGTTCCTAGATGCTCCCACCGTGTATTGCCCAAATCCACTGCCTTTCAATCGATATACTTCTTCCCAGCCATGCATCCGTGTTCTCGAGAGGATACGTGAACTCGCTCAAGTTCCGGCATTATTGTTGACTCAATAATGGCAGTACTTTCCTGTATGCTGGTTGCCAAGACAAGATTTTGTCGACTGTAGGATATGCCGGCCAGTTGAATGCATCCCAGTACCTATGTTTGATCAGGATTAGGTAACAATAACCGGGAATACGATTATGTAACATGGCGGTTTGTGGTCTTTTGAGATAGCGGTCTGCACCAGCGTCCCATTCAATTGCTCCCATATGTTTGCGATCGTGTCCAGAACGGACCAATGATGCAATCATGTCCCAACCTTTAGGTCCTTTGGGTACGCGCTCAATATGGTAACAGTCGTTATACCCATATGTGCGTCGTATGTTCACACGACCGTGGATGTTGCGCAGGTTGTAGTCCCACGAGTTGATTTCCTGAATCTGAGGAAACGCCGGCCATTCGTACATATCCCAAAATTGGTTTTTTATTAGGATGAGGTAGCAGTATCCGGGTACATCTGGATGTAGTGCATGCTTAGTATGAGCGGACGAGGGTACGGGTAGGGAATCGCTATCTCCTTTTCAACTTCCCGCTTCCAATTGTTGATGTCCTCGCCTTTTCTTCATTGAACCCCTGTTTGGGTTCAGGATCTGCGGATTCCCAATCCGCTGCACAAGGGATGGTACCATTGTACCAGTTTGCGTCTGCGCCTGCGGTTCTGGTTAGCGACTTGCTAGGTCCAGAATGGACAGTTACCGCTTGGGCGTATGACATGGGCGCTGACGTCGAGCGCGCTGTTGATGGTTGCCCTGCAACCCATGATGAAATGGTGGAGGCTCGTGCCTTCCCTTTCTTGGACTCCTTTTGTCCGCCGAACCGGGCAAACTTGTTGTACTTGCTGCGTCCCTCCATGAGTTTCATGTCCTTCCAAGTATAGGACTCATCTTCATGCGGGCGCAGCGCGGCTCGTTCGATGACATGAAACATGTCATTTTTGTGGTGGTCTTGGAGACCAAACTTGACGGTCTCGTCACGCATCTCCGGTTCCCAGGACAATATCTGAGTTACTGTCGGCCATTCTGGCCAGTCGAACGTGTTGTAAAACTCCTTCTTGAATAGGTACATGTAACAGTACCCACTCCTTCGCCATGGTTTATCCTCGTGAATATCCGTGACGGGCGCGCTTGGTAGTTTTGGACGGATCAACGTTTTGACCCAATCGTCCGTGTACGTAATGTCTTCCCCAACGAGTTTGAGGAAGTTGTCGAGTCCAGCAGGGGTATGTGCCAGGGTCGGTTTTCATAATGAGCGGTGATACCAGGAATGGTGTATTGTACCTGGTGGGACAGTCCTTCCTTCTTAGACGTGCCCTCATGTACGGATCGGGTCGTTTCCCGTCCAATCGTTCCTGGTTGGCGATCTCCGCAGTTGCCCTGTTATAGCTTCGGGTTTTAATGTTCCCGTTTTCGGCGTGCATGAGCCGATTCCTTTCCTTGGCAGACAGAACTAAGCCGTTGTGTCGCAAGGTGATGATATTCCAGCCCATCAGTAAGAGCTGGATGTTCGACGGCGTGTCGAACAGTCGTTGGCGGATCTCCGATTCGGGATCCATGTTGTTAAGCAGCCCTCCAGGGTCTGCCTGTCCTTCTCCATCTGGGCGAGCTCCTTCTCGACCCGTTTCTGATACCGGAGTTCTTCCCGGCGCTGCTTGAGAAGCTCTTCCCAAGCGTCCTCCTGAATTCGGAGGGCCTCCTGTTCCTGCTGCCACAGCTGGAACCTGTACTGACGTTGTTGGAGTCGTCGCTCCTGGTGTTGCGCCTTGCGCCAAATGTAATATGCCCGAACATGGGCGTCGCGTTGCGGTTGTCCGTAACGAGGGCGACCGACCGAGTAATTTCTTCTGCGCACTCCTGCGCCCATTCGATACCGAATCGTTTTCCAGCCTGCACGAGAGTGAGGCCAGCGCGGGGATGATGAAATTGAATAAGGATGCCATGGTTGCGTCCCTAGTTGTTGCCTTAGACCTTTTAAGTAAAAAGGCTGTCGTCTCTTCTTCTATACTCGCACGTCCTAATGCGAATATTCTTTGATGCGGTCAATAACGCACCCGCACTCAATTCTTGGATTTAATTCCACCAAATGACCCAATAGCGTGGTGCCGGGGTTTCACTCGAGTGTCCTCGTGCTCAGATCGTTAGATCTGATACGTGATTGGTATCTCGAGACTGTTCTCCTTGCTACACGGCACGCTAAAGGACTGCTTTCGCTCGTTCCTGAGCTTTTCCGAGACAAACGGTTTAGTCTGTTGACCAGTGCCTGCCCGCACTTTCAATCACACAGATCTAATCTCGTCCGAATGCCTTTGTCGCCAGTAACCTTTCGGTAGTAGTCCCTGATGACGATCAAGGAGACTATCTGCTGTCGACGTCGTAGGTGATCCTCAAGAGCGGCTCAGTAGTCACGTGGTGTAACGTGTACCGAGGTCCGTCGCGCAGGCTTGAGGGAACTCGTCGAGGACGCGCACAACAGCGAGCAAGAGATGCCGGGTGGTTGTCAACGACGGCGAGAGGTGTGGTAGTAAAGACTCTAGATTATGTTAGGACGGATCCAACACAACCACAGGTCTCAACGAGAAGAGGGAGAGAGAAAGAGTGTATTGACACAATAGACCAGTAAGCTGGGTTAGAGCAAACTATCTAGAGTCTTAGGACTCCTACCTACGGATACGCCCTCCTTATATACCTTTTGGTCCTGGTCTGTGCGCACAGACTACACTGCCTCCAAGGCTGTGTACGCGCAGCAACGTTCCAGACCCCTCCATAGCCAGACTCGCCCGGACCCCTATGCCTAGACCTTCGTACAGCCACCCATGGCTTACCTAACCGGTCCTTCCATAACGGATCCCCCAAGCCCCTATGCGTATTGGTATCCTTCCAAGCGTCCGTAGGCCTCCAGATAAAATATAGAAAAATAGAGAAAAATAAGAGACATCGTCCAGTATCGTAACAGCCAGGCATGTATAAGCATGTTAAAGAATGGATTATAGGTTGCACCACCTGTCAACAAATGAAAGTAAACACTCATCCAAACACTCCGGCCCCCCTCCCTATTGGATCCAAAGCGACTTGTCCTTTCCAACAAGTCATGCTGGATTTTATTACCAATCTTCCTATCACAGACAGATATGACTTGATTCTGGTCACAGTGGACCATGGCCTTACAAAGGGGGTAATTCTTACTCCTTGCAAGAAAACAATTGACACTTTAGGAACTGCCAACCTTTACATTTCTGAAATATTCAAACACTTTGGACTACCCAATATACTCATCTCAGATTGAGGACCACAGTTTTCAGCTAAGGTCTTCCAGGAAATCAGAAAGACGCTAGGAATTGATCACAGAATGAGCACAGCCTATCATCCACAGACTGACAGAGAAATAGAACGCATTAACCAAGAATTAGAAGTATATCTTCAAATATTTTGTGCAAACAAACCTCACAGATGGAAACAACTACTCCCAATCACTGAATTTGCTCACAATTATTGACACCATGACTCAGTCAAAGCCTCCCCATTTCAACTCATGTACAGAACAAACCCAGTTGCGTTACCAACTGCTGTACAGAAAATGACAACACCTGCTGCAGAGGAATGCCTACAACTACTACAAAGGGCCAGGGAAGAAGTGTTAGCTGCACATGAGTTGGCAAGGCAGATGGTTGCATGATGAGTCAGAGACAAAGCAATCAAGTTCAAACAAGGAGACAAAGTATGGCTTGAAAACAGGAATCTCAATATTCCATATCAGTCTAGGAAACTAGCACCTAAATGAGAAGGACCCTTTATAGTCAAACAAGTACTAGGACCAGTAACATATAAGCTCAAGCTACCAAAACAATGGCGCATTCACCCAGTCTTTCACACATCACTCCTGATGCCATATAGAGAAACTGAAATGCATGACCAAACTATACCACTCTGCCCCCCTAATCTCATAAATGGACAAGAAGAGTTTGAAGTGGAAGCAATTCTCACACATTGAAAATGTGGAGCAGGATATCAATATTTGGTTAAATGGAAGGGATACAGCCCGAATGACAACTCCTGGGAACCTGAGTGTAATTTGAGCAATGCTGCGGATGTTTTACAAACATATAAACTCAGAAGACGACTGTAGAACCCCATGTCTTGCTATCATAACTGCCGAATCCTTAAACAAAACATCCAATATGTAAAGAGATATTGTTCCACCAGAGGACGATATTCTCCAAAACTTTATGAAAGTTTCAAAGGACGAATCATTACCTTCCCTATCTACCATCCCTCAACCAATCCTTTAGGACCACCCTGACTAATTAATTTCATTCAAACCCAGGCAACTCAATTAATTGTGTATAGAACTCCCAGACTCATCACTGGACATTTGGCACATCCACACAGACACGTTAAAATCCCATTCAATGCTCACATGCACTATCTCCCGAAATATATGGATCTCACATTCAATCCTGAAGAATTACCATACTATCCTGACACAATGTCACCTTACCTCCCATTGCCCAATAGACCCTTAAATCATAGGAACGATGTGTACACCAATACAGCCCTTTGCCAGGAAAACCCAGCAGTCTTTGACTTTGCTCAGCAGTTGAAACTTGCAAGTAAAAATATAGAAATCTATAGATGGGTTGCTACCTGACAAATTCCAGACGCAATCTCAAACCTTAACAGAGCACTTGAGAGCCTTGAATTTTTGGATGCATTCGACAGCATGGATGGAACCAAACTTGCCTGAGAATACAACACCACAAGATCTTACCCCTGAAATGGACATAGAACCTGAGAATGAAATCTCCACCACTACCAGGAACAAGCTGAGTGAATCAGAAGAATCTGACAAAGAACTCAAATATGTTCCCAGCATCAGAGCACCCACATTTTCCTATCAATCATCGGATGGAGAACTCTGGACAGTCAACTGGGATGACAAAGTATTCAATTAGGGATAAAAGGAGTACCTTTGACAACAATTGAACTCCCAATCCCACACACACACACACATGTCTTTCTTCATCGCTGTTGCCTACCTTGTTGCCTTCTCCTTCACCCTGTTGGTCACTGCTTGTGGCCACTATTATGTTGACACCACTGCCCTCAGTTTCTCCTCCTTTGCTGCCATCACCCATGACCTCCCCCTTGAGGTCTTCATCACCACCACCACTACCATTGACAACTTTGAGTTTGCCAATCTCCCCCACTCTGCACAAGCACCCTGAAGAACTTGCCGTCACCCCCATCTCCCCTACTCATATACCTATTGTCCAGACCTGTAACACCATGCTCAACAACATCAGCAAACATCTCGCCACCCTTGTCACCTATTTCAACATGTTCTCAGAACCACTCGACTTCATTACCACCCTTACCCTCACTACCGACCCTCACTTGCTCACATATAACAAACAAGACGCTATGCTTGCCCAAGTGAAACAACTACAGCAAGACATCCAAACTGTACAATGGCAGATGGAAACAGCGGAAAAGGACGTCAAAAATGTCATCGAATGGTTAGAATCTAGGCAGGACCATGGTTGGATGAATTCTTGGTAGAAGTTGGTGACTTCCCACATATGAAGGGGGTAATGTTACAGTTTTCCTTTTCATTCTGTCTTCCTGTTTCAGTGAATTGTTTCATATCCATCATTACTCATTAACTGTGCATTGTACAGCTTGGACACTATCTCCTTTCATAGCTACCTTCACATTTCCTTTCTCAGGTAGTCCTTGTTTCATTCCCTTTATGGTTTCCATTGTTCTCTAATTGTATATAAACCCCATGTACTGTAGAGTAACTCCAGTTCCAACTTAGATGAGTTTTGCTCTCAACATTGCTTGATCTCAACACTCTCTTTTCTCATCATCTTCCAGACCTTTGTCATTGTTTGACATAGCGGCTAGACTCTTTGTCCAGTGGCTGGGAGTGGACTGAGGCTCTGCTTGTCACTGTTGACTTTGAACGAACCATGACAAGGGCATTGTCTGTAACAGGAACTGTATGGGTTGGAATTTTCTGGAGGAGCTTGCAGAGGATAAGGGGAGGATGGATGCTGATCAGTAGGTGGAGATTTTGGACACTCACTTGCTGCCCAGCTTGGAAGAATCTGGTATTGCTGAAGGTGAAGTCATTTTCCAGCAAGACAATGACCCAAAGCACACCTCCAGAAAGGCCAAAAATTAGATGGAAGAGAATAATATCATGCTTCTAGACTGGCTTCCAGTCTCCAGACCTTAATCCCATTTAACACCTCTGGCATCATATCAAAATGCAGTTGGAAAGGAGTTTGGCAGATTTGGGAGAGTGGCAGAGGTGTGGAATGATATAGAGCTAGAGGTGTGTCAGAACTTGATTGAAAGCATGCCTAGAAGGGTGGAAGCAGTGATAAGAGCAAAGGGGTGTAATACAAAGTACTAGAATAACCATTTCCTATATTTCTTATACACACTCAAAAAAGTGATTCAATGAGTCATCAAATAAAATTGCCCATATCTCCATGGATACTGTGCCTAATTACATAATTTGTTTATTCATATGTAGCCCTGATGTACTGCTCTTACTCAGCCCCTCATGGTTTACCCTTGTTTGGCTTTGTTCTTGAGATATTTTACAAACAGTCCAGAAGCACCAACCATTGAATCACTTTGTTGAGTCACTGTATATCCAATTGAGTCATTATTGCCATGATTGAGTCTTGATATTCTTACATGTAGTATGAATGTGGGAATGTAATTGTAATTCCTGCTTCCTTCAAAGCACATATCCTTTCCTTGTATACCCAGCAGTACTTGCCAAGAAATGTTGGTCTCAAGCTCTTGAGATCATACATTCTCACACACTTCAAGACAGTGATTGGTTCTCTCCAGATACACCCACTTTCAAGTAACCCATGAACCATTCTGTTGCGTGCCTCCACCATTTCAAGCACCTTGTCAAAATCAACATTGGATGTATCAATCCAGAGGTCTGTGAGATGACAGCCAAGAGTGCCATTTGCTATACTGTAATTGCTTCATCATCCATGATGGACAACTTTGGAAGATGCAGTTTTTGTAGTAGTGGTGCATCCTTACTATGTAGAGACCCCCCAAGTTTGCTGATGTCTACCAGCTGGACTGACACTCACAAATAAGCACAAGGTATTGCACCTCTTGAAACCTTTGTACAGTTTACAACAGTCAGCATGCAACTGGTATAAATGTTTGTGCAACATGCTGCAAAGACACTTGAACATGGTCTGCTGTGATGCTGATCAGGCAGTGTTCTACTGGAGAGATGGAGACCAGACAAGTATAATCATTGCACACATGGATGATTTGACAATTCTTGCATTGTTGTTGGAGTTGCTGATGCAGGTGAAGGATGGTCTGGGGCAGGAGTTCCAAATCTCAGATATGGGAGAGATCCACTGGATTCTCAGTTTTGCAGTGAAACAGGACAGGGAGTGCTGGGTGATATCCATTTCACAGTCAAGCTATATTGAGTCAATTTTACAGCACTTTGGGTTTGAAGATTTCAAATCTGCTGCCATTCCCATGGATCTGACCTCCCAGCTCTCCTCTACAGACTCACCACAAGCACTGCAAAAGTTCTCATTGATGATGAATAAACCCTGATGTATGCTGTGCTGGGTACTTGACCCAACATTGTGTATGCCATCAGAATTCTATCCAAATACAATGATAAGCCTGGGTTAGCTCACTGGACAGTGGTCAAAAAGATTTTCACTTACCTTGCTGGTACTAGAGAATGGGCTTTGACTTACAGGGAATCCGAGCAGTATCTTGTTGGCTACACAGATGCTGATGGTTCTATGCATGAGGAGCACAAAGCAATTTCTGGGATGTTTTCATGGTAAATGGAGGTGCCATGTTGTGGAGCTCGAAAAAGCAATCCTTGATTGCTCTGTCAACCACAGAAGCTGAATTTTTGGCAGTGATGCATGCTGCAAAAGAAGTGGTTTGGTTGTGCTCATTGGTGTCTCAGGTCTTTGATGATGCAGTCAGTGCTGTACCACTTCATTCTGACAATCAGTCAGCCATTGCATTGACTGAAGATCACCAGTACCATGCATAAATGAAACATATTGATGTTTGGTTCCACTTTATTTGATGGATTGTTGAAGAAGGTCTCATTTGGCTTGTATACTGCCAACATGGTCACAGACATGTTGATGAAGGCCTTGCCCAGTATGAAGACAAAGCACTTCACTGCAGTGCTTGGACTCATGCAGTTTTGAGGGGGAGTGTTGAAGTTCAACACTGCCAAGGTAATACATACTTGATGCATGTGATTGATGATCATTTATTTTGGTACACATTCTATTTATAGCTACAGCCCACCAAAGCCACATCAAAACCTCGTTTTGTTGATAGCTACAATGGTTCAGCCTATCTAAGGTTGTGTATGACATCTAGTGATGTCAACAGCTAAGCTGCTTGTTTTCTGAAAATCGCAATTTAGCTTCAAATAAAATAGATAAAAGTCTGAAGATATTTGCGCAGATAGATCTTCCCAATAGCCAATGGGTCTTGTGCCAACACTAAGCAATCTGGTCAGCTAGCAACAAGATACTTGATCAGCTATGAAATGGCTAATTTTTTAGCTGATTTCCCGGTTGAATATCGCATCACTAACTGATTAGATTGCTTAGGGTTGGCAGAAGACCCATTGGCCATTGGGGAGATCTATCTGCTCAAATATTTTCAGATTTCTATTTATTTTATTCAAAGCTAAATTGCGATTTTCTGAAAACAAGCAGCTTAGCTGTTGACATCACTAATGACACCTGATATATAGTATGGAAATTGTAGTACTGCTCCTCAGTCATTATTGTCATGACTGAGGTGAGCACATTGTTTATTCTGCTATTCTATGTTACTTATCTACTGTAGTCTTGATATTCTTACAGGTAGATATTATATCCAATTGAGTCTTGATATTCTTACATGCAGTATGAATGTGGGAATGTAATTGTAATTCCTGCTTCCTTCAAAGCACATATCCTTTCCTTGTATACCCAGCGGTACTTGCCAATAAATGTTGGTCTCAAGCTCTTGAGATCATACATTCTCACACACTTCAAGACAGTGATTGGTTCTCTCCAGATACACCCACTTTCAAGTAACCCATGAACCATTTTGTTGCGTGCCTCCACCATTTCAAGCACCTTGTCAAAATCAACATTGGATGTATCAATCCAGAGGTCTGTGAGATGACAGCCAAGAGTGCCATTTGCTATACCTGTAATTGCTTCATCATCCATAATGGATGACTTTGGAAGATGCAATTTTTGTAGTAGTGGTGCATCCTTTAGAATAGAAGATGCTGGGAGAACCTGGAAAATGGGCATTTCTTTGAGTCCTTTGATATTGTACTGTTTTTTGATAATATCATATATTTCAGCTTTGACAGGACACGAGTCGCCTAGGCAAAGTTTGGTGAGGACAGGGCAAGTGAAAAGTTGCAGTGCCTCATTATTCACAATATCACTCTTGAGGGTTTGTAAACATGGCATGGTCAGTGCCTGACATGGACTGAGGGAACTGTTGTCTTCAAATGCCAAATCTATGAACAGTTCTTCCAGCATTGGAGCCTGTTGCAAAATATTGATGACCACTGAGCTCAGTCTGCATGAGCCGAAATACATGTATCGCAGCTGACTCCAAGGAAGAGAAAGGTTTTCCAGCATGAGTCCTGAACGTCCTCTATGCCACAAGAATGCCACTGACGACAGTTGAGAAAAGGTGGTATGTGGCATATCAAAAGTTTCAGTCAAAATCATCTGCACACAGATTTTGGTAAACTTCAATGTAAGTTTCTCGATGTCCGAGTCCAGTGGTAGCGTGGTAGTGTTTTGTAGTAATACCATGAATTGACTGAAAGTCAAACAGAGGTCCAATTTCTTGAACTTGAAGGGCGAAACGATGTCCCGGATCAAGTGGGCTACTTCCTCGTCACTTTCTTCTAACCAATCCACACAGAAAGATAGCCGAAGTGGGGACGGTCCAGCCCGCATCAGCCATTTGTCAAGTTGCACGAGGGTCTTTGAAGGGAGCCAGGTCGAAAGCGGTGCATCCGGAATCCAAACAGCAACATCATTCCACAGCTTGGACGTTCGAAGTGCCACTGCCCGCCAGCGCGAACAGACGTGTGAAAGCACAAGATGAGGCACGGGTGAATGAAGCGGAATTGACACACGTCCATATGGTTCAATGGCGAGAATAAATATCTCGCTGAGAACCTCATCGGGGATGCGATTTTGGGGTGAGAAGGCGTTTATGTAAGGAATGAGATCCATTTCAATGGCCTTCTGCTCCGTTTGAAGCTGCTCAATGTCGCTCTTGATATGCCTCAAGGTCTTTAGTTTCTGAAACACAATTTGACGAATGGGGTCCATTTCATGCCAGCGTTCTGAAGAAATCCTTCTATCCAAGACGTTGGTCAAGCCAAGGATTGTGTCCATCTATTATGTCGTTGATTTAGGCCCACTCTGAGTGGCATGTAACTCACTGCTTCACCGCGTCTTGGAGGGGCGAAAGGGAAGTAGGGTAGGACTGTGACTCCTATCTTAGAACCCCTGTCCACAAAAATGTCACAAGGCAGTGACGTCATCCAGTCGAGTTTCTCATAATTATACTTATACAATTTAAATAAATATTCAACAACCATGCTAATCCCTAGTCGTCATTCTTGGCTTCTTCCAACTTGACCCAGAGACCACCCTAAATCAACAAATCAATATCAACAAAAGAAAGAAGATCTGGGAAAGGAGCTCACCAAGACCGACATGGTAATATACGTCTTAATCTTGACTTTCTCCGTCCCCTTGCGACCAGGACACCCCGCCCACTCTTTGGGCGGCCTCGCTTCAGGAGGCTGCGCCTCGGGAACGAGCGTGATGGTCGAAAACTGCTGCAACAGGCGATCAAGAAGAACGAGGTCTCGTTATACGCAAACTAAAGCACACACGCACATGAGAAAGGAGAGTAGATATATATATATAAGGAGAGAACCTTACCTGTTGCCCGAGACATATCCTAGGACCAGCGTTGAACGGAAGGAATATGAACGGGTTTGGCGCCAGATACTTGCGGTGCCTGTCATCCAAAAACCGGTCGGGATCAAACACCTCGGCTGTGCAGCGCAGACGTGATACACCAAAATCAGCCACATTAAAGTTCTGGCTTACCATCAGGACCCCAAAGATCCTTGCGCCGGTGCATCATAAATACACTGTACGGCACCCTGTGTACGTCAGCTACCGGTATAGTAGAAATGCCGGGGGAGGTGTGGCGTACTTTGTGTTGGCGGGAATGTACACCGGCCGGCCGCCATCCTTGGCAGGCCAGACAGTGGCTGTGGTGGTTGCCCTATCATACCCGCGCGAGTGAGCGCGTTGTTATGGCCCGAAAAGGCAAGCTAAAAGTGTCATCACTTACCGCGTGTTGAAGGGGCTGCAGCCAAGTCTCGTAAGCGATCTCGTTGAGGAAGAAACGCAGAAGACGCATGCTTACACCGCAGGGAACAATCGCAGAGTTTCTTTTGCTACCTGTTGAGCCTATGTAGCGCGGCCTAGGGACGGGAACACGTACCGTTGATAAATGCACGTAAATACTTCATATCCTTCACGTCATCATACGTCGGACGTCGGGAGTTTCCGACACAATCTAGTACCTCCTTACGCAGACGTTCTAGGATCTTGGGATGGTCGGCCAGCATGTAGACCGAGAAGGTGATGGTGTTTGCTGTCTATGTGCACGATCAGCCCCATGAATTTTTCAGACAAGACAGTCTAAACGGACCGTGTCACGACCCGCCAAAAGGATATTCAACGTTTCGTCTCTGAGCATGGTCTGATCTGGGGGGTAACTTGAGGTCAAAAGAAGAAGAAAAAGCACGGCAGGTCGCTCACCATCCGTATAGTTAATGAGGTGATCCAACAACGTTTCGCCCTCCTTGACTTCTCTGTCTCCGTTCGCCTTTTTATCCTGACTGAAATCACCGAGCTCTTTCTTCTTCCTAACCGCCTCTGCCAAAATGGGCATGAGAAACGCGTTCACGGCGACCATCTTCTGCTTGACTTTGTCTCCCCAAAACTCGGTCAGGGGCCAGTACACGCCCCACCTGGAGCGAAAGGCGACGAACCGCTGCGCGTCGTCAAATGCACGGGAAAAGACGTTGGCGGGGTGCCGCTCCTGCTCGTGGAGGAGCTTCAAATGGTCCGGGGTGGGGGTGTAGTAGTGAGAGCCTGGATACGGCAAGCCTGCACCGAGGGAATGAACGATTTGGCCAAAGAGGAATTCGGTGGCGGAATCCATGGTGAAGCGCGAGGCGAGGTCTTGGATGTCGACGGGGAAGCCTTGGGCGAGGCGGGCCTTGAGGTGGGAGATGGCTTCTTGGGCGTGGCGATCGAAGATGTCAAAGTGGCTGACGCGGTCTTTGGTGAAAAAGGGCCGGGTCATGGCGCGATGGAACCTGTGGTGAGATGGTCAGCTGGTGGTGCGTATGTGGGCTGTGGTTTGGACTTGCTTCCAAATGTCCCCTGGTGATGTCAGATGGTTGTTAATGTTATGAAGGGCAGGTGCATACCATCAGAACTGAAGACACCGAGGCCGAAGAGGGAAGAGAGCTGGTAGATGAGTGCACGGCCTGCATCATGAGATGTGTTTCAGAGGGGTTCAAGAATATTTCCGGGCGCCGGTGTTACCTTTTCCGTGGTTATTAAATTGGGTGGCTAAGATAGCTTTGATGTTCTCCGGCTCGGATGTAAAAATCTAGCCGGCATCAGAATGGGCGCTGAGATACGGAAGGGCGGAGATGTACCCGATTCTCAGCGAAAACTCTGGCATTGAATGTCCACCCAAATCGTTGTGATCGCTTGAACCAGACTTCGCCTGTATTTTTGACTAGATCAGCACAGCCACTTATTGCTGTGTGAGAGCGTACCAAAATATTCGTGGCGGGCTAATGCATTCAAGTTCTCTTTGAGGATGCCGAGGCCAAAGGGCAGGAAGGAGTCTAGTTCGAGGCAGGGTGGCAACACTGCTCCATGTTTCTCAGCCTCACGGCGGTTCTGGTAGTCAGTCCATTGAATCTGTAGAGTTAGCAGCAGAGGGAAGAGGGCGATACCCAGGGGCACGGAAGCGGATATGGGAAGCGGAACAGCCCTATGGATGAGGTAGAGAAGGACGAGGGGGGTGAAGAGGATTGGCAAACGCTGGAGAATCCAGGCAGGACCTGGTGGTAGAGACATGAGAAGGGACAAGGTTTGACGCAGGCTGTCTCACGCGGATTTTTAAACGTCGCCCGCGCATGTGCATGTCAAGTTCATCCCCATGGCGCAATCCGAGACTCTGAGCAACTCAGAATCTGGCGAGCATAGATCTTTTTGTGCATCCTTCACTTGTTGGTTTCCTGACGACTGACTGGAGGATCGGCAACACGCGGCAGACAATCGCGCTACCTCGATTTGGTATCAGCGCCATCAGGGCTAAGCTATTGGAGCCGGAGTCCAGCTGGAGGCATGGTTCCTTAGATTCGTTCAATTCTTTGTGTATACTAATTACATGCGATAAGCATCTTGCGTATATTACCCGGCCATCCCAATCCCAGTATGTAGTGCGGTCGATGAGCGTGCTGTAGATTAAATGCCGGCGTAGTAACCAATTTCTCGGCACTTTGTCGATCCGCTCCGTTCCTCGAGGGCGCTCAAGGATACCAACCGACGATAGCAGCAATATCAAGCACAGCCATATCGCGCAGCTCGCAGTTGAGTCGCAGTTCGCAGTTGGCAGCTCGTTTTGGCTTTGTTTACTGCGCACGGATGATATAAAACGCCAAATTCATCTCCGACTTTCTGACATCGATTCATCATGGAAGAAGAAGTTGCTGCTCTCGTCCGTTTCCTCTCTTCCTCCTCCCCCGCGCTCTCACCCGTTTTCTACAGGTTATCGACAATGGCTCTGGCATGTGCAAGGCTGGCTGTACGTCCAATATCTCCCCTCTGATGCCTCATAGCTAACTCTCTCTTACTTGATCTCCAGTCGCCGGTATTTCGATTCTGCGATAACTCTCATTCCAGGATACTGATCTTTTTCAAGGCGACGATGCACCCCGTGCCGTGTTCCCGTGCGTCCCCACCTCTCCCTGCTCATATCAGGCGCTTATCCTTATGGCTGTCTAGCTCCATCGTTGGTCGTCCACGTCATCAGGGTGTGATGGTCGGAATGGGCCAAAAGGACTCTTACGTTGGGTACGTCATCAACTGGGCATCTCTGCATCCTCGCAAACAGCTTATCACTGTCCCATCGCAGTGACGAGGCACAATCAAAGCGTGGTATTCTCACCCTCAAGTATCCCATCGAACACGGTGTCGTCACCAACTGGGATGATATGGAAAAGATCTGGCATCACACCTTTTACAACGAACTCCGGGTCGCCCCCGAGGAGCACCCTGTCTTGCTCACCGAGGCCC
Source organism: Amanita subjunquillea (assembly GCA_020011035.1). Lineage (NCBI taxonomy): Eukaryota > Fungi > Basidiomycota > Agaricomycetes > Agaricales > Amanitaceae > Amanita > Amanita subjunquillea. Next base: position 748,576 of record JAEBUT010000020.1, on the reverse strand, counting down.
CTCTCAACCCCAAGGCTAACCGTGAAAAAATGACGCAGATCATGTTTGAAACGTTCAATGCTCCCGCTTTCTACGTTGCCATCCAGGCCGTCCTGTCCCTCTATGCTTCTGGTCGTACGACCGGTATCGTGCTGGACTCCGGTGACGGTGTGACGCACACCGTGCCCATTTATGAGGGTTTCGCTCTTCCCCACGCTATCCTCCGTCTTGACCTTGCTGGCCGTGATTTGACCGACTTTTTGATCAAGAATCTGTTGGAGCGCGGGTACCCGTTTACGACAACGGCTGAGCGTGAAATTGTCCGAGATATCAAGGAGAAGTTGTGCTACGTCGCCCTCGACTTTGAACAGGAACTCCAGACAGCGGCTCAGTCATCGGCCCTTGAAAAATCTTATGAATTGCCTGACGGTCAAGTCATCACCATCGGCAACGAGCGGTCAGTATCGCCCTAGGTCTCAGCGTGTGTTGCTAATCATTTCCATTAGCTTCCGCGCCCCTGAAGCCTTGTTCCAACCTGCCTTTTTGGGTCTCGAAGCGGCAGGCATCCACGAGACAACGTACAACTCGATCTTCAAGTGTGACTTGGATATTCGTCGCGATCTCTACGGCAACGTCGTACTATCTGGAGGAACGACCATGTTCCCCGGTATCGCTGACCGTATGCAGAAGGAACTAACATCCCTGTCACCGTCTAGCATGAAGGCGAGTTGACGTTGTGTCACATCATTTGGGTCAGCTAAGCCTATCAACAGGTTAAGATTGTTGCTCCTCCCGAGCGTAAATACTCTGTCTGGATTGGTGGTTCCATCTTGGCATCACTCAGCACCTTCCAAAACCTATGGTGCTCCAAGCAAGAATACGACGAGTCGGGTCCTGGTATTGTTCACCGCAGTACGTGTCACGTCTTTCTTTTTGATGTGATTTGATGTTGATCTTGTTTCAGAGTGCTTCTAGACGTCGGAGACGTGGCTGACTCCCTCGGATCCGGAGGTAGCAGATTATATGTAGTATCATGGATGGAAATCAATATTCTTTCTGACTATGCCTGAGGCTGACTGCATGTCAGCCTCCTCACTGGCTGTTAAATGCGTTGCGCTGCGCCTCTTTTTCATTTTCCAGCGCATATGGCTCCCATTCACGCCCAAGCTGTGTCGACTTTTACCAGCGCTGCTACACACACTACTGCAGCTGATGCCACTTCTGCCACGCTCACCAATACCTCCATCACCACCCTTCCCGTCTCCACGTCAGGGACGCCCACAGCAGTGCCATACGGATGGACGATTGACCACGCCTCGTTGCGCAACTTGAGTGTCTGGGCGTACTTGGCACTGGCCTTGATCGCCTTTGTGGTCGTAGTCGTGATGGGGTACGCGGTCTATAGCTGCTATCATTCGGCGGGGGTGGGAGGAGAGGTAACCGGTGGGAATGGCGAGGATGTAATTCGGGTGCAGCGAGGAGAGCAGCAAGGGAAGGGCCTCAGTGTCATGAGCATGCCATACGCGCGGGCCGGTGATATTAATTGATGGGATTATAATAATCAAATCAAAACCTTATATAAATTCAATGAAACCGTCACACCTTCCGCATGTCCCGTTCCACCTCTTCTTCTTCTGCGTCCACCACCTCCCTCGACAACCTCGACGACTTCCCCACCGCGTTCGACGCCGCCACATGCGTCCGTCGCGGCCTCTGCCCCGTCACAAAATTGCGCCCACAGGGCCTCAGCTCTTTGAGAGCCATTCGCTCTACTACGAGCAGCACGGTCGTGGGAGGCACAAGATTGTGTTCATCATGGGGCTCAACTCGAGCTCGTTCTCGTGGGGACCCCAGGTACGCCACTTTGGAGCGTCCGGGTTCCGCGCCGAGCGCGAAAAGTGGGCGCGTTGGGCGCCTCCGAGTCCAATAGCCGATGTTCCCGATCCCGATGCGGACGAGGACGACGGGGATGTGGACAGGGATGGCGGGTATACCATCTTGGTGTTTGATAATAGGGGCGTGGGTAACTCGTCGACGCCGCGCGGGCCGTATTCGACTTCGGGGATGGCACAGGACGTGGTCGAGCTCCTGGACTATGTTGGATGGACGGCCGAGCGGGAGCTCAACGTCGTCGGGATCAGTCTTGGGGGTATGATCGCCCAAGGTGCGTTCCGTCTCCACCCCGCCTTATTAATTTGTCGATGGTTGATGATATAATACGCCTTAAGAACTCGCGTACCGCATCCCGCAACGCATCGCGTCGCTCCTATTGGCCGTGACGACACCGGGCGGATACCTTGGAACAACCTTCCCCCGATCTCCGGCATGCTCTCCCTCGCGCGGCTCGCGTTCACGCCAGAAGTGGACAAGAAGGTGCCGACCGTGCTGCCGATGATATATCCTCGACAATGGCTCGAGGAGCGGGCGCCGGACGACCCGCGCGGTCGGACAAACTACCAGGTCGAGGCAGAGGTGCGTTCCTTCTTTTCCTCTTTACCCTCTCCCTTCACCATTTGGCATTTCGTGACACGATGGGCAGGACTTTATCCGCCGCGCGAGCATCACGCGTAAACAGTCCTTCATGGGCATTTTTCCCAAATGGCCGCCGGGCTCACGCACCACGTCCAGCCTGACCGGCTCGCTCGCATCTCGGCTCTCGTACCCAAACTCACGATCGTCACGGGCGACGAGGATTATCTGGTGCGGATCGAAAATTCGTTCCGTCTCAAGGCGGCGATGCCGAGGCGGAACTCGTCCAGTTTGAAAAGGCGGGGCATGGGATACATGCCCAGTGCAAGAGAGAGTTTAATCGCTTGGTCGAGAGGACGATAAAAGAGGGACGGGAGAGGTTGGAAAAGGGGTGGAGTCCGAGGGTGTGAGTGCCTCGCGCGTTTTATTGTTATAATCACTGTTTACTGCTACTGCATACAACAATAATGATGATCTTATAAGTTATAGTAGAGTTTTCCATTAAATATGATCAGGGTTGTTGAGTGAAATGGAACTCAATGCCTGCACTTTCATCCATCTCACTTACCACCCAAGTCTTATTCATCGGATGATGACTTATCATCATAACAATGCAGGAGAAACACCATTAACATTCTTGGCAGTAAATACCAGAACAGCATTTTCTATTCTGCCAGTGTAGTACTTCTGCTTGGGTTTATGTATTGGCTGAGATTCAAACACAAGTTACTGGACATATGATAGTGCATACAAAAGACTTGAAACCATATACTAATGTTACAATCAAAGGCACAGAGATAGACAAATAGTGCTGGATTGGAGGTCAAGGGTAGCACCATATGCATATAGAAAAAATGCACATGCCTTCATATGTTTTTGATCTTCTCAAAAAGAAATGTGATTCTCTCCTCATTTTGAGGAGGCAGAGTATCAGAAGTGATTTGAGCCTTGAGCTTCTCTACATGATCCTGGCTTTTGAACTGCTCCAAGGTAACTTTCATAGCCTGTGCAAAAGGTTGTCTTGTCCAAAAAGATTTCATGGTAATAATAATCATTGCTTGGGGGTTTTAAGGTTTAATAGTTTAGCTCAGAAAAGAATATGTACCTGCCAGAATCTGACAATCTGTGGACTTGGTGATGTGATGTCAGTTGCTAGGCAGAGGAAGGACATAGACACTTACATTATTGGCAAATTCATCATTTCCTTCAATTGTCCAAAGAGCCAAAATGCCCTGCTAAAGATCTGTTGAACATTGCCTGTGACCATGAAATGAAATTATGCACACCAGCTGGTAAACTAATTAGTGCAATGCAGTCTATGCAAAATGATGATGTACCTAAGATATTGAAGGGTAGGACCAAATGAGGGGAAAAATGGAGAATGACTTACAATCTACACATAGACCTATATATATGAGAAGTGCATTAATATTGATCTCACTCACTTCCTGTTGGTCATGACATCAGATCACATGAAAGAAGAGAACTGCAGTCTCACTCACTCTCTGTTGGTCATGGCATCAGATCCCATGAAAGAAGAGAACTGCAGTCTCACTCACTTCCTGTCAGTCATGGCATCAGATCACATGAAAGAAGAGAACTGCAGTCTCACTCACTCTCTGTTGGTTATGGCATCAGATCCCATGAAAGAAGAGAACTGCAGTCTCACTCACAAACTGTTGGTCATGGCATCAGATCCCATGAAAGAAGAGAACTGGAGTCTCACTCACTTCCTGTTGGTCATGGCATCAGATCCCATGAAAGAAGAGAACTGCAGTCTCACTCACTCTCTGTTGGTTATGGCATCAGATCCCATGAAAGAAGAGAACTGCAGTCTCACTCACAAACTGTTGGTCATGGCATCAGATCCAATGAAAGAAGAGAACTGCAGTCTCACTCACTTCCTGTTGGTCATGGTATCAGATCCCATGAAAGAAGAGAACTGCAGTCTCACTCACTCTCTATTGGTTATGGCATCAGATCCCATGAAAGAAGAGAACTGCAGTCTCACTCACAAACTGTTAGTCATGACATCAGATCCCATAAAAGAAGAGAACCGCAGTCTCACTCACTCTCTGTTGGTCATGGCATCAGATCCCATAAAAGAAGAGAACTGCAGTCTCACTCACTCCCTGTTGGTCATGGCATCAGATCCCATGAAAGAAGAGAACTGCAGTCTCACTCACAAACTGTTAGTCATGACATCAGATCCCATAAAAGAAGAGAACCGCAGTCTCACTCACTTCCTGTTGGTCATGGCATCAGATCCCATGAAAGAAGAGAACTGTAGTTTCACTCACTCTCTGTTGGTCATGGCATCAGATCCCATGAAAGAAGAGAACTGCAGTCTCACTCACATACTGTTGGTCATGGCATCAGATCCCATGAAAGAAGAGAACTGTAGTCTCACTCACTCTCTGTTGGTCATGGTATCAGATCACATGAAAGAAGAGAACTGCAGTCTCACTCACTCCCTGTTGGTGATGGCATCAGATCACATGAAAGAAGAGAACTGCAGTCTCACTCACATACTGTTGGTCATGGCATCAGATCCCATGAGAACTGCAGTCTCACTCACAAGCTGTTGGTCATGGCATCAGATCTCATGAAAGAAGAGAACTGCAGTCTCACTCACAAGCTGTTGGTTATGGCATCAGATCCCATGAAAGAAAAGAACTGCAGTCTCACTCACTCTCTGTTGGTCATGGCATCAGATCCCATGAAAGAGGAGAACTGCAGTCTCACTCACAATCTGTTGGTCATGGCATCAGATCCCATGAAAGAAGAGAACTGCAGTCTCACTCACATACTGTTGGTCATGGCATCAGATCCCATGAAAGAAGAGAACTGCAGTCTCACTCACTTCCTGTTGGTCATGGCATCAGATCCCATGAAAGAAGAGAACTGGAGTCTCACTCACTTCCTGTTGGTCATGGCATCAGATACCATGAAAGAGAACTGGAGTCTCACTCACAAGCTGTTGGTCATGGCATCAGATCCCATGAAAGAAGAGAACTGTAGTTTCACTCACTCTCTGTTGGTTATGGCATCAGATCCCATGAAAGAAGAGAACTGCAGTCTCACTCACTTCCTGTTGGTCATGGCATCAGATCCCATGAAAGAAGAGAACTGCAGTCTCACTCACTCCCTGTTGGTCATGGTATCAGATCCCATGAAAGAAGAGAACTGCAGTCTCACTCACTCCCTGTTGGTCATGGCATCAGATCACATGAAAGAAGAGAACTGCAGTCTCACTCACTTCCTTTGGTCATGGCATCAGATCCCATGAAAGAAGAGAACTGCAGTCTCACTCACATACTGTTGGTCATGGCATCAGATCCCATGAAAGAAGAAGTTTCTTCTGTGTCAAACTCTGTGTCAAATGCATCATATCCACATACCCAAAAGTGGGGGAATCCTTGACACACTGTCACAAACACCACAATCCACTTGAACTTATTTTTGCTTATGATGCTTCTGCAATATATGTCAGGCACATGGCAGTATTTTCCTAATTGACCATACTAACCTAAGGACTGATTGAACACAAATATCCATGTTATTCAGCTGTGTTGAGGTGAACAGTTGCCTCAGGCTAGCAATTTCAATGGCATCAGCTGTTTTTTCAGTTAATTCAGGGCAAGTATTGTGTGGCTCATGCATCTCTAAGGGGATATCCATTGATTTATTTGTACTATGTACAACTCTCAGCTCACCTTCCAATTTTACATATGTTTTTGGAGCATGCTGAGCCTTCATAACTTTAGGCAGATACACATTCTGAAAAGTCAGTTCAGCATTAATTCTGGCCTGTTCCAACTTGACCTGTCCATCTTCTATATCATCCAACTTAGCAAATTCTTGATGCACTAAGCCATCAAATTTCGTAAAAATTGCTACCAAAGGGACTGTATACAACAATCACCAGTTAGCATGCTGCAGTTTAACACTTTACCCAATGAAGGCCATGTGTAAGACTTGTGGCCTTCATTGACAAAGGTAGTAGATGCCATTCGGAAATGATTCACCTTTGCCAGTCCCTTTTTGAAAGAAAGACAATTCTCTAGGAGGAAGAGGCCGAGAACCATCCATCGGAATGCAGTACCTATGTGAACCATATCAGTTAATGCAAGGGATGAGTAAGGAAAGAATACCAGATGGCATGTAATTGATCCCTCAGTTCATTAGCATCAGCTCGTTGCTTAATGAACTCCCAAACTTTATCCATCTCCTCTGTTGCTCCAGACTCAAAGCCTTGTGAATCATGAAAGATGAAATTGCTACCATTGTACATTATCTGGTGTTCAATATCATGTATACCACGCTATACATGCATCAGTGGATGATCAAACACATTAGTATGAGCCAATGCACCTCAATGGATGGCTTCAAGTGCCCTGTTAAGGATGGTAATGATTTTGTACGAAAAAGGCGCTTGAAGCGTGAAACGAAGCTAGACTTGGGCTTTGGAGCACGAAGATTGACACCGTTCTTGTCGAATATAATGGGTTCAGTCCCTCGTGCGACACCGCAAACCTTTTCAAGAATCGTAGTCTTGCCTGCATTAGCCTGGCCAATGACGAGGATACGGAAATGGGGGCATTTGTAACGCTCTTTGAGCATAGCGACGAGCTCTGGGTCTACATCTCGGCTCAGAGGCATGAGGCAATCGATCATCACATTATCTCACCTGGCGGAAGGAGACACCTTGAACGTTCGTCTCTGACATGACAGGTCAAAACAAGTTGCTTTTCGGATACTACGACCCAACGACGAGGTGGTGGATAAGGCACTGCCTGTCTGCTGCGGACAGCTTAGATATCCGCGGCTCTGAAAAGGATTCGGACCGGTTGATCCAACTGTGCCCCGGCCCAATTGCGAAGGCTCGCCATTTAGGAACTTAGATGTACACGTAAGCCAGTACTACCTCGTAACTAGAACCCCTTTTGCATCCAGTGCCACTCTTCGCCTTGTCGGAAGCTGGGAAAACAACGCCTACTAAGTAAATGATTTACCTTGCCTAAGGTCTCTCCACATCTCTGTTTCGGGTATCGACTGTGTCCTCGTTCTGGTTAGTCAACCAGTTCAATTCATCTGCGCCGTCCTTAGGAAGTGGAAGTGACGACTCGACCACCAAGCAATGCAAGTACGCACGAGAAGTTGAATAATGGAACTGAGGACATGATCGGATTCGAACATGTGAGTGCACGCGGTTGGAACGTGGTGTTCATATCACTGAGAGCTTCCATTCCATATATATAAACTGTCCAAGTCCCACCACGTTTCCATCAATGAGCTTGGACTCCCAGCAAACTTTGCCTCCTGATGACACCCCGCTCATACCCACTACAGACAAAATTGCTCAAGAATGTCCAAAGTAACTTCAATAACCTTTCCCTTTGAATTATTTGCTAATGTCATCCCCATAACCCAGGTTCCGGATTCTGGTGATAGGTCGAGTAAGCCTGGTTGTGTGCACCACGTGTTCAATTTACGGATCTCACCGCAGAGCGGCACGGGCAAGTCATCGTTAATCAATGCTATATTCAAAGCGTCGATTGCGGTACGATCTCGTCATCTGACTGAGAGATGTTTCGAATCCTCAGCCATGCTCGTGATCAGGATGTCCAGAATGATAAAGCAGGCAACGCGGAAATTCACAAAGAGATTACCTCTGAGCACAATGAACATTTTATTCTTCACGATTCTCTGGGCTACGAACCGGGCGACAATGACAAATTCGATATATTGAAGACATTCATTGTTGAGCGCAGTCAGAAAAAGCTCGTTGCCGACAAGCTTCATGCCATCTGGTGCGTTCCTTTCTGCAGGTACCACGATAAACAACGACTTTCACAGGCTATGTATTTCCGTGCCACATGCTAGTGGTCGATTCTTAGAGACAGGCGATGAGAATATCTTTGAGCTCTTTCAGCTGAAAGAAAACAAAGGTAATCACTCGCAACTATATATGATCTTCCGAATTTGGGCTAATAGTCATAGTTCCAATTATCGTTGTGTTCACAAAGTTTGACCTCATGGTCGTGAACGCAAAAGTTTTGTTGATTAAAAATGGAGTGGCGAAGGAACAAATCCCGCAAAAGAGCGAAGAGATGGCAAAGAAAACCTTCGAGAATGAGTACAGCAAGTCTTTCAAGACAAATTATCGCAAAGTCATAGATGAACGATATGTTGTCGTGTCGAGTATGGTCGCTTTATTACAAGATCTCAATAGCCAATAACTGTTTCACATAGCGTACAGATCTGAATCATTGCAGCATCTGGTCGATATCACAATGAAAAATATACATGTCGAGACTTCACTGAACCCCTTGGTCAAATTTGGGTTCAAAAACCCCTTGGTCAAGGTCGGGTTAAAAAATTTCTTCAATACGAGTCCTAGGACCATTCCGTCGACAACTGTAGACGAAAATCTATCGGATTCAGCACAGATTTCACTGGCAACAGCGCAACGTGTCGATACGGACATGAAGATTACTGCGTCCATAAGGTCAGCTTCCCTGTCCTGAAAACCTTTTATCTGACGTCTTCGTTACAACTTCAGAGTAGGGGAAAAGAGTAAGTTGGTCATTGTTAGCTTGCGAACTGTTCTTAATCAGAAGCGCAGAATACTGGGTAGCGATAGCATCTGGCGCCGTTTTCAAAGGTAGAAACCTAACGACCTGTTTGAATGCGATACATAAAGACATTGTTACCGTCTGGAATGTGCGCGGTTTGGATCTAGTAGGTAAATTGGTTCGGTCAGGTAGCACGTCGGCCTCAACCTCCATAGTTCCTTTCCAGCGATCGATTCCATGCTCTAATGGCAGCAATCGTAAGGGATCTCAGCGATAAGAATAAGAACACTGGTCCTTTGTAAGTAACGAATTCAATGACAGGGTCATATAACCTAACATCGTTTCAGAAGCAAGGCACTTGCGACGGCCGGGACAGCAGTGGGTTTAGTGTCGGGTATTATAGCGAGTGTTACTGCTGGACCTGCTGCGGCCATTGTCGCTCCAGTGGTTGCTGCAGTGCTGCTTGCGGCATGGGGGTATAACATCTACCAGCAAACGTAAGCAATTATCATTTTAGGCCAGTAAGTGACCTGACATTCATGGCAGACCCGGATTATATGTTGTCTTATAGGATATGTGGTGGATCTCACCCTCATTCTGCAGGTCGTCTTTCAAGTTTCCCTTCAAAATGAAGAAGGGAAAGTCGAAGAAGATCAGGTTATGGCTATCGTCGACAGGTTTGACCAGTCGAGCAAGAAGAAGGAGATACATGACGAAATCAAGGGCTTCATCGACAGGCACTATCCGTTCACGAAGACTTCTGTGGTGGGGAAGATTGAGTCGTTGATAACCGCGAATAGAGACTTTATCGTAGAGTCAGGAAGTTCAACGACCTTGACGGCAGCCAGACATGTGGGAAACACTACTTTACCGAGCACCTCGGGGTCGTGAATGCCCCGTTTTGGGGCACGTTGACAGCACTTCATTTGGATAGCTTTGTATATTTAATAATCATGAACTTCGAATTGACGGGAAGCCGCGTTGTTGAGGGACATCGTTGTAGGTACTGGGCGCTGACAAATCCATTGAAATAGGACAACACCATCATCTCAAGTTTTATTTAGTGGGCAAGAATGACTGAAAAAGACAGTGAGAGTATCCACATATGCAGACACTCAGACGTACTGATGACGAACAACGCAAGGCGACCTCCCCGAGTTTTCTTTTAATAGTAAAGCACTTAAGCTTGCTCTCTCGCAATTCGGGCTTCCTCTCCAATAGTTGTGACCGGATCCGGAGTTATACTGCTATCTAAATCAGGTACATGTGCTTCAGTTGAGTCAATTCTCCAAAAACAACAACGTCAGCGATGTGAGCTCGGCCGTAATGTCCTATGGAGGGCTAATTGCGCGTGATGCTCGTGAGGCGAGTGAGATCCCTAGCATACGTAGGGCTGCCCTCAGCCTCAGCCTGGCAGTTTGTAGATGGGTGGCCGCAGACCGTTGCAGCTTAAGTAAGCGTGAACACTGCTTGTCAGCACTGTCACGTCAGCAACACTTAATTCACAACACGCAATGTCCTGACTCATTATAGCGCCCCATTTAGTTCACGCTGCACTGACGCGTCCGGAACGGAGACATCTTGGACACACAGTCATCCTGAACACGCAATCCCTCTTATGAATTTTATGCCTTGGACGATATAAGAAGCCTGCGTCCAGCAGATGACTCCATAAACTTATCCTCTCGAAACATCACTCACACTAGCAATGTACAATAAGAGCGACCACCGCAAGAACATCGTCATCGTTGGCGCAGGTAGTGGCGGAGCAGCAACAGCTCGCGCGCTCTCTGCCAAACTTGATCCGGCGGAGTACAACCTTATCCTCATCAACCCGCGTCCATACTTCGTCGTGCTGCCTGCTACGCTCCGCACTGCCATCTCGAACACGGACAATCTCCAGGACAGGATTTTCGCTGCTTTGGACAAGATTTTCCACAAAGGGAACGGCACATTCGTACAGGGCAAGGTGCGCTCGATAAATAGGAGGCTCGGACGGAAGGGAGGGAGCGTCTTTCTGGAAGATGGGCAGCGCATCCCTTTCGAGATCTTGATCCTCTCTCCCGGTAGCACTTGGACAGGGCCCATTGCATTTCCAGCCGATGCCGGTGAAATGAGGAATTCATTATGAAAGGTCGTGTAGCATTCGTCGAGGCACAGAATATTGTCATTGCAGGTGGCGGTGCAGTTGGTATAGGCAAGTCGTGATTTCGCCATTCTCCTGGTGTCATGTCCTGACAATTCTTTGTTTTGTAGAACTGGCTGGAGAGATCAAGGATGTTTGGCCGGTAAGTGCTCCCTTACTACCAACGCACGTGTACAAACCGCGAAGTATAGCACAAAAAAGTCACTATAGTTCAATCCAACTCTGCCCTGCTCAACGCCGCGTACCCAGATAAGTTCCGTCGGCGGGTAGAAAGACAGACGCGCGCCCACGGCATCGATATCATACTTGACGACTATATTGACATGTTTGAGGTTGGGCCCATCGCCAGTGGAACCGGTATTACAACTCGAAAAGGTGTTCAAATCAAGGCTGACCTAGTAGTACGCCAACCTTCTCCCCTCACCACTACCATCGTTATTGACATGAATTTGAAAACCAGGTATCAGCGCGGGGTCCAACGCCCAACACAGACTTTATCGTTTCCTCTCTCGGCTCGCGCGTCGCAAACGAGCGTGGGTACGTCAAGATACATCCCACTTTCCAACTACACGACCATCCAGACATCTTCGCCCTGGGCGATATCGTCGACTGGAAAGAACAGAAGCAGGTCACAAAGGCACAGGCCCACGCGGCGATCGTCGCTGCCAACGTAGATGCGTACCTCTCTGGACGGAAGTTGACGTCATACAAGGGCTCACCGGAGATGATTCTGATCACCCTTGGAAAGGTGCGTTGCCTGGTCGGTTATACTTGAATTTTCTGACTAGGCTGTAGAACGCGGGTGTGAGTTATCTCGGAATGATGGGTGGTATCGTTCTGGGCGACTGGTTTACCAGGACTGTAAAGTCGAAGGGCCTTTTCATTGACAATCTCAGGAAATCTGTGGGTTATTAATGACTCGGATAGTAATAGTTTTGTATCTCTAGCGAATTATATATTATGTACAATAATGTTCAGTGCGACTGCATGAGAAAGTGAATGCATGGCATGGTATTGGCAAGATTTGTATCACATCGCAGTAGAGACGAGATCCGTTGACTTCTGTCATCCTAATCTTTTAGCCTGGGCTCTGAGTCGACTCCACTGACAAGAAAAAAACCGAGTTTATGACTACAAGTCTACAACTTGTACAGATCCCTGACAAGACAGACAAACACTAAGTCAGTATTATTGGATTTTCGCATGCTTGGTAAATAAGTAAGCCGATGTTGAGATGAAGTGGACACGAGACGCGCCGTATCATGCACAATCGAATAAACGATCGAGACCGCAGCTTCCGGTCCGATCTTTGAGTGATGCGTGATGCGTGACGAATCGATGTCCATTGCCATTTCGCGCAAAACTTTCAATGGTCTTTGTTCGGCAGAAGTTGAAGAACTGCACCCCATTTCTGCCCCTCCATAGCCCCAGCGCATGTACAATATGATGATCATGGCGAGCGACGAGGACTATTCTGCGAGGGTCAGAAACTCGTTCCGTTTCAAGGAAGCTACGCCAGAAGCGAGTTTCAGAAGGTGGGATGTTGTAGACGTGCCACATTGGGAGTCGGACCGGTCAAGTTGGCATCTCATAGTTTGTTTGGAGCTAGCTAGCTCGATTACTAACATCAAACAACGCTTTTAGTGCAAAAGCATTACTTTAATACTAAATTAAAGGCAAGGAACATTCTACGACTTTTGTGACCACAATGATTTAGATATGTATGGTTAAGTTCGTCTAGACCCCACGCCGAGTCAACATATCAAATCGTGGGAATATCGCATCACGACTGAGCGTTGATGGATTTCACTTAAAGAGTGCTATCAGATCGCAACCAATCGCTCGAGATTCTGGAAATTTCCGAATCCATCGCAATGAATCGGGACAAAACACCAGGGGCCTGGTTCATCAATTACTTAATAACTCGAGCAGCTCGACTGGACGTTCAACTCCGGATCTTTCACTATAGCAGTTTCCTTTTATGGCTGTCGCTGGCCAAATTGGGTGGGGATCTTGAAGCTGTTATCGATGGGACTTGTATGTAGTGCTGATATGAAAATGGCGAGAGCTGGCGTCCTACCCCAAGGTCATTATCAAAGGCAACTGCTGGCATCGCTCATTAATCTAGGCCTCTGAACGTATGGTACGTCACCCTTTGAATGGCACAACAGATCCAATGTGTTGGAAGCGAAGGCGTCCGATTTTTAAGGTGTTTTCGAACAAAAGGATCCATAGATCGAAATCGAGATAACACTCAGTCACAAGATTGATATCGCTACTTATATACAGCCCCCAGCTAACACGAGAGCTCACTGGCATCCCTCCCCTGCTGCCAGACGCATCCACCCCTACAGACTCCAGACTACCGCAATGCCGCCTACACCATGGGCTCCTCGCAGTTATCCTCCTACTCGTCGTTCTGACCACGTCGATGTCTATCAGAGTGCATCCAGAGGCGAAGTAACAGTACCGGATCCGTACCAATGGTTGGAAGAGAACTCAAATGAGGTAGACGAATGGACGACGGCGCAGACAACTTTCACCGAAGCCTATCTTGATAAGAATGCGGATAGACAGAAGCTCGAAGAAAAATTTCGCGCAAGCAAGAACTATGCCAAGGTAATCGATGATCAATACAGCGTTCTATCCGTGCTGAGAACCTTGCTCATAGTTTTCTGCACCAACTCTACTTGATAACGGGCACTGGTATTGGTTCTACAATAGTGGCCTACAATCGCAAGCAGGTGTGTACCCGTCAGTCTCTAGCGGTGCCTAATTAAGACAGTGCTCAGTCCTCTACCGCTCCAAGAAACCTGCACTTCCTGATTTCTCAAAGAAGGACGAGGAAGTCGGCGAAGTATTCTTTGATGTAGGGATTTCCGCGTTTAAAATATTCCTTTGATTTCACTCCTAAAAGCCGAACGTACTTTCCGCTGACGGCACCGCAATTATGGGCACGTGCCGATTCTCCCCTTGCGGCAAGTATTTCGCATATGCAGTGTCCCACTTGGTGGGTAATCTCGGTCCTACATGAGCCGACTGCTTGGTCTTATTTTTTTACACAGGGGGTCGATTATTTCACTATCTACGTCCGCCCTACGAGCTCGTCATTATCCAAGCTCCGGGAGCTGAAGGGGGGGACGGCCGATTGGCGGATGAAGTCGAATGGTGCAAGTTTACGACTATAACGTGGACAAAGGACTCCAAAGGAATTCTTTACCAGGTATGATACATCCAGCCGAACCATCACTTCGTGAACCTGTGTCATACAGCGGTACCCTGCTCGGGAATCTCTTCTGGCGAAAAGTGATGCTAAAGATGCTATGCTGTGCTATCATAGGGTTGGAACGACTCAATGTAGGGATTGCTTGGCATCTTGACATTTCCCAAGCTGATCCAGTGGTGCAGCGGAAGATATCATTGTCCATCAAGACAAGGAGAATCCATACTGGACATATGGAACAGATGCGTCAGACGACAGCAAATATATCTACTTAGTGGTATATAAGGATGCTTCGAAGGCAAGGCTTTAAGTTTTATCGCCTAACATCAATAACCTTCATACTACCAGCAAAATCTCCTGTGGGTTGCAGAATTCGATAAGGACGGACTCAAGCCCGAAATTTCCTGGCGCAAAGTCATCAATGAATTTGGGGCGGATTACCATGTGTGAGTCCTCTCGCCGTTCACGTCCCCTTTTTGACTCGAAATGATATAGCATCACGAACCACGGGCCTTTGATCTATGTCAAGACTAACCTGAATGCGCCCCAATATAAAGTTATCACAATCGACCTTTCGACAAGCGAACCCGAAATTCGTGATTTTATCCCGGAACAGAAAGATGCGAAGCTCACTCAAGTCAAATGCGCCAACAAGGATTATTTTGTCGTCAT
This sequence comes from Amanita subjunquillea, assembly GCA_020011035.1. Taxonomy (NCBI): domain Eukaryota; kingdom Fungi; phylum Basidiomycota; class Agaricomycetes; order Agaricales; family Amanitaceae; genus Amanita; species Amanita subjunquillea. Next base: position 733,509 of record JAEBUT010000020.1, on the reverse strand, counting down.
TTACAAGCGCAATGTATCTTCATTGACATTTTGAAGTTGAATTTACCTGTTGATTTTGCACCTACAGGTCAAAGATGAAATATATCTTTACTCCAAGGCGGGCGTTCAACTTGGTCGTCTGGCGTCGGACTTTGTTGGCATTGCATCTATAACGAACAGAGAGAAACAACCTCATTTCTTCCTCACTTTTTCTGGATTTAACACGCCGGGCACCATTTCTCGCTACGATTTTACAGCTCCAGAGACACAACGTCTCAGCATCCTTCGGACTACGAAGATAACTGGTCTGAATCCAGATGACTTTGAGAGCATGCAAGTCTGGTATGAGAGCAAAGACGGAACGAAAGTTCCAATGTTCATCGTTCGTCACAAATCAACGAAATTTGACGGAACGGCGCCGGCGATTCAAAACGGTAATCCTTTCTCCTCCACAATCAACACCTCTAACAACCTGTTTTGCTTTGCACAGGTTATGGTGGTTTCGCGATTACGGCCGATCCATTCTTTAGCCCTATCATTCTCACCTTTATGCAGACATATGGCGCAATCCTGGCTGTCCCGAACATCAGAGGCGGAGGTGAATTCGGTGGAGATTGGCACAACGCAGGGAGACGAGAAACCAAGGTTTGTGCCCTTTGCCTTGTACTTCTGTTGCATCCAGCCTCAGTGGACCTCCGCAATAGGGAAATACTTTTGATGATTTCATCGCCGCCGCGTATGTCCGCCGCTATTTAGTTTTCGTGATTCCACAGGCTCACGGAAGCCTTTTTTGCTAAAGTCAATATCTCGTCAAAAACAAGTACGCGGCTCCAGGCAAGGTGGCCATCACTGGTGCATCTAATGGCGGTAAAGTGACCCTCGTTCTTGTTTTCATCCCTGTACTCACCTCGCGACGATAAAATAGGTTTTCTTGTATGTGGTTCCGTAGTTCGGGCACCAGAGGGAACATTCGGCGCTGCGATTGCCGAAGGTGGTGTCGCGGACCTTCTAAAGGTATTTTGGTCATCCACGATATACCTCTTCGTTCTCTAATTTCTGTTTCCGAGTTCAATAAATTCACTGGGGGTGAGTTGACATTGGTCTCATGTCCACCGTTGGTTTGATTAAATACATCGTCAGGGATGGCATGGACGAGTGACTATGGAAATCCTTCTGATAAGAACGACTTCGACTTTGTCCAAGCATTGTCTCCCGTACATAACGTACCCAAGGATAGGGTTCTTCCGGCAACATTACTTATGATCAATGCGGGTGGGTGACAATCCGGAGCCCAAATTTACTAGTACCTGATGCTCGACTCTCCTCAGGTGACGACCGTGTAGTTCCAATGCATTCACTCAAGTTCGTCGCAAACCTTCAGTACAATGCACCTGGCAACCCCCATCCATTGCTCGTCCGCGTGGATAAATCTTGGCTTGGTCATGGTTTTGGCAAGACGACAGCCAAACAGTAAATTAACCTCCTTTCTGCGCTATTCCATTGCTCATATTCTCCAGTACCAAAGATGCTGCTGACAAGTGGAGTTTCGTGGCACAATCGTTAGGGCTAGAATGGCAAACGGTTGAATAGGTTGTCAAACTAACAGATTCTGGCTCAAGCCAGAATACCATCCACGTTGTTAGATGTATCCAATGTATTATGAGAGTATCCCGTAACCCCTGCGTGCGGCCCAAAGAGTCGTGTTCTGAGCCTACCTTGTCGACCACCGAAGCAAACCGTCGGTCATCGCGCTCGCTGCCACGCATATTCGCGGCATACACAAATGATCCCAGAGTTAATTGCGATAAGCTGCTGTCAATAGATGTCGCGAAATTAATCTTGCGCATTGGAATCAGGAGAAATTGGGATGGAGCGTCAATCGAAGCTGAAGTGTTGATGAACCACGGTGAAATATGATATATCTACCCGTTCGACCACACAATGCAATTTACGATCAATGTTTGCGAAATCAGGCTGATCTTCGCATAACTGATTCCGCCGTCTTATTTTGTGGAAAGTTTAGAAGCCACGAACGAGTTGCTAGGAAAATGTTACGGCGTTCCACGTGATTTCAGTTCTGATTACGCAACCAGCGCTTCCAGATTCGATGTTGATTCGATCGCGTTCACATCGCGTCGACGCGTTTCTTGTGTCTGCCTCATCTCGTTCGCAATTCCTCAACAGCGATTTGTTCATTTGTCAAATAAAGTGTGTAAGCGAGATCCGATGCTATTCTATGGAGGATAGTTATCAGCCTCGATCTCGGTTGGTTCTTGTCTCATTGTTTCTTACTTCCCGACAACCGTCAGGCAGTCAGCCAAGAAGCATTTTCATCCCAACGCACGCAGCGGCTTTCCTTGTATAACATCCCAACACCGTTTACTGCCAGGGTGCGCAAGGAGCTCACTCCCAGGGCTGTTCCTGGTGTTTTCGAGGTCCTGTTCGGGACAAATGAAAGGACGGAGTAGGTCGTTAACATTTCTTCGTCAGCTTCGAAGTTCAGAAAGATCATCTGCAAACCAGGCATTGTTACCTGCTTTAATGGACCGAGTTTACGGTAAGTAGTCAGCCGTCCAGAGCGAACGAATGACCGCAAGTGCAGCTCGATCCCTCCCAACAGTTCTCCTCGCCTCTTGATGGACCTCGCTACTTTCAGGGCGTATAGCATTCTCGTGTTAAGAGCGAGCTCTTTCCATGATCATGGCTAGAATTATATCTCTAAACTTTCCGCAAAGGCTTTGCACCAGCCCAAACTGTAGGCTGCGCCGGGGAATGATGGAGTCTGATGCCAAGGAGCGGGGATGGAATGTAGGACGATACGGACGAAAATAGGGTTACGAATCATGCGAGCGAGTATCATTACGGTGTCGTAAAAGTATACTGAGACGAGCCATTAAGCTGTCCAGGCGACGAGCGTAGGTAGCAACAACCGCGGACGCACAGATCAGATGTTCTCTCGTCACCAAGTGCTGGATATAATGTGTCATCTGTCACCGAACCGTCTCCTGTCAAAAACGTTGACGATACGGTCGAAGATGACCACGACCACAAGCGTCAGGCTGCGCGAGAAAGGTTGAAAGGTTTCGTGCGAGATCTCGTTCTTGATACGCCTGCTGCAATTGTTCTCGTCCACCATCCTTGTTCCAGAGGCGCAACGCTCTGCAATGCGCAAGTCTCACCTTTCACTGACCTCAAGACGATTCCTTAATGATCCATGCCATCTATGCCATGGATCGACGTGCAAGACTCAAGCTTCAAATTTCACTGTGGAATGTGTTTGGCATGGTCATCGGCAAGCAGCTAGCGGAGCCTAGGTGATCAAAAAAAAAAAAAAAAATCAAACGAAAACAAATTAGCAACTTCATAGATAGTCATCTAAATGGGCATAGTTGAGTTCAGAGCAGATGGGATAACGGCGGGTGCCAGTCAGTAATTTATGGATCTAGAAGTGGGGGCCTTCCATGTTATGTAGTGTCAGTGCCAGTGACTTGGTAATGGAGGAGCCTGAGGCCTGACCAATATATCTTCGGTGATTGTCGGTTATTCCCCTACCGCTCTCTATTCAAATACCTTTCCTGCTCCCAAAACATGCCCGTCACTGCCCCCTATCTTTCTCCCTGTCTCGATGCAGATACAGACACAGGACAGTGTGCTTGAAGATGTAGCCGGAGGTATGCTCGCTCACGGTCGTTGTCACCTCTGTCCACCCTTTCTCGTTCTCTTTCTCTTTCTCTAGGGGTTGCGGGGAAGGTCTCAAGGGGGTTTACGCGTTCGTCCCCCGTGAGGATATGGTTTACCCAAAGTACAAGATGTTTCTCACACCTGGGTGGCCTTATTGGACGCCGGAAAAAATTCTGCATTCCGACACCTCATTTGAACTATCCAGTGAGTCTTTTCCCTGCACGCATGAAATAGTGATAGATGGTTCAGATGCATGACTTGGATTTGTCCAGCGTCGGAAAGACGAACCAACTCTATTCAGATGCTGAAGAGATCCTCATCCGTCAGTCTATGTCCCAGAAAGAGGATGCTTTGGCGCGTATGAAGCGTGACATCGCGCAAGTTGAAGCAGATCTTTTTCGGTACAAGATCGCGCTTTCTCCCCAGAAGCACCTTCCGGACGAGGTTCTCAGTCATATATTTGTCATCGCTGCAGAGGAACACGGACCAGTGGGGTTCCCAATTCGAAAGAACAAATTGCCTCCCCAGCTTGTGTTATCGCACGTCTGTTCACGTTGGCGGATGCTGGCGCTTCATACATCTGTGCTATGGAGCTTTGTCCAGTGTGATATTCGCAATCTCGGACATCTTCATCATGGATGGCTTTGCCGAGCTAAAAATTTCCCCATGTACTTCAAGTTATTGTTGCCGGAGGGATGTAATACTTCTGGCAATGACAACGAGATTCCCAACAAGATTCACAAGCTCGCTTCTTCCCTCAAGGTCAAGATACTTCATCTCGATCTGACGATTGGTCAATTTACGGAACTATCAAAATTACCCAATAGTGTGTTACCTGACATCGAGAAACTTCGCATTGAGTTGCGCTCGAAACAGGTTGGCGAAACTTTCACCACACTTACGCGACTACGGTCGCTAGAAGTTTGCAATGTACTCAACTCGCTGCCACCTTTTCCATGGAGCCAGCTACGATACTTAAGTATTAGTCTTCCCCATTTATATGGGGGGAACCTAATCCCAATCATCGATGTATTACGACAAACTCCTATGCTGCAGGAGTTCCGATTTGTGGTATACTGTAACCTCGGTCCAGTAAAGCAGGTAACCATGCCTGGTTTGCAGAAGATCACTTTGAAATTCGAATCTGACTCGGACGCAAATGTTAACAAGCTACTCCAAATTTTCACCTGTCCCGCCCTCATGGAATTCTACCTGGATATTAAACCTCGATGTACTTCTGAAACCTACGGGATTATCAAACAACAATACAACATTAAAGGACTTCGAATACTCGTATTTGGTGGTTGGTGTACTCTTCCAGTCTCTTCCATATTAAAGGATGCACCTATGCTACGCACACTTAGTCTCACAGAGACTATCATGGATTACGAAGCAACTGTGGGTATATCAAATGCCAGTCTTGGGCGTCATCTCAGGTCATTGTGCATCAATCGCCCCTGCCATGTTTCTCAGGTACTCAATATTGTAGAGGCACGCAAAAGAATGGCTGACGAGTTGATTGAAAGAGGATGTAACTGGAGAGAAGCAATTTCCATCTTGAACGACATATTCATTTTTGGCACATGCACTGATCGTGATAGCCAACGGATAGACGCTTTGGAAGAAGTAGGCATCAAATTCACGGTTCACTAGGATTAAACAGATTGGGACCTTAGATGTACACTCTCCCGCATCTAATAGAGACGTGTCCTTATCACTTGCTTCCTTCCTTTCTTGTCTCGCCTTGGGTAACTTCGTCGTCGTCACCACCATCCACTTTCTCGCTCTTTCGACGTGGCCAGTAATTGATGCAACATTCGCTCGCCGTCGTCCTCGCCATCTGCTGTGTTTGGTCGGGAAAGTAGTCTGTGCAGCGGTAGCAGACGATGGCGATGCTTAGTCTTGGGTAGCGTTATTTTGACAGCTCAGCTGTTCCGTGTGGGTGCATTGATGATATACTGAGCGCCTATTGTGTATATTATCGGGATCGAAAGATTTGGGTCCACGCCAAACTCAAAGTTGTTAGATGTTGATGCTCGGTCTCTACACCATCTGGAAGAAGTTGTTCGGGTGTAGTGGCGTTGCGATTGCCAGCTAGAATTGTTGAAGTAGTTCAGAGAGTAGTTGCATGCTTGGCGCAACAACGAGCCTACCTAGTAAGTCAAGACAACACACCCGTCGATTCTACTCGAGGAGTGGCTTTACGCCAACAACCTCCGTCCGGTCAACAGAAGCAAGCATCAAAATCACGGTTCTTTCCCCTTAGATTCATATGGATATTTGTTGCTCCCCCTCCCTGCCGTCGCGTAGCATACATCACCGCATCTAATACAAACAGTTTGTTCTCCTTATCACTTCTTCCCTTTTTCGTCTCGCCCTTTCTGAGCCGCCATACTCATCGCGATGGCTCTTTGGATAGCCTCATCCTCATCCTCGTCCTCGTCTTCATCGTCTTGAACATCATCGCCGTCCATATCAACATCCTCATTTTCTGGGTCCTTCGACATGGCCAGCGCTTCCTGCAACATCCGCTCGTCATCGTCGTCGTCATCCGCTGTATCGGCCGGGAAAGTGGTTTGTGCAGCGGGAGCAGACGAAATCGTGCTTGGGAGAACAAAAGTTGATGACGGTGCTTGGATTTGGGCAGCGTTATTTGGTGACGACTCGGCCGCTGCTGCCGCCTCCGCTGCTTCGCGTGCCTGAGCTTCCTGCATCGACATTCTGAGCGCCTATCGTGCATATCGTGTCAATTGATAACGGTTGGGGTCGAAATTAGGAAAACGAACCAAGGCCAATTCTGGATCCAGATTTGGGTCCACGCCAAACTCAAAGTTGTTTGAGGTTGAAGCTCCTGCGCCGGTCTCTGCACCACCTGGAAGAAGTTGTTCAGGTATACTGGCGCTGCGATCGCCTGCAAGGATGGGTGAAGCAATGAGTGCTTCAGAGAGTAGTTGCGTGCTTGGCGGAACAACGAGGAGATGCCTAAGTCAGGACAACAAACCTGTCAATTCTATATTCGTCTGCTCCGAAAAAGAAGAAGAAGGAAACGGAAGTGAGCACTCACGAGTTGTCCACATTGTTCACGTTTTCGATGAACGCCCTTAGCACCGACGGATGTTCCCCATTCACATCGTTCGCGCTCTCTTCCTCCATTCCATCACCGAAGCAGACAAAATCAACCGCGACGTTGTTCTTCTTAAGCTTCTTGGCCAATTTAACCATGGCTCTCCCGTCGGCGGCTTCGCCCTCCAACGGCGATGCAACAAACACGATTATCCGCTGACGGAGTGTCTTGTTCTCCCGGTGTTTTAATGCCAACTGGGCAATGTTAATAGCAGTAGGGATGTCGATTGCACCTCCAATCATGGACCTGGCACGATGGGTAGCACCGATGATCTGGCCGAGGTCTTTTGTGTGCGTGACGAGGACTTCGGGTCTATAATCACACGATGATTATCCTTGTCCAAAGGGAAACAGTGATAAAGAGTACATACCCTTTTCCGGCCATAGTCATGATTCCAACCGTATTCTCAGGGTTTGAGTCGACCTTGGTTTGAAAGACGGTATTGACTGCATCGGATTGGGCTTCGAACCGCGTCGGCTGGTAGTCTCCGTTGCGCATATATTCAGAGTTGTCGATTATCATCATGGTTGCTTCGAGAGGCATGTTGGGCGTCAGATAGAACTCTGGACAATCTGATGTTGGTGAGATGACGCGTCGGCGCGTGGGTTTGTTCGTGTTTGTCCTCCGTTATGTCTTTCCGCATTTTGAACGTCCCAAGCCCATCCTTAACAGGCTTGTTAAGGGACCATCGTCGACCTTGAGGACATGAAACACGGAAAATCCCTTGTTCGTCTGGGCATCATCTATCTACTTATTCGTTCTCGCCGTCCATCTCCACCTGTTAATTACCGCTTTGAATTGGCAGCGGTGACCTGACTATCCCCATATATATATACCCACAAGAGTCCTCTGCCGTATGACGAATAACGTTCAGAATGCATGTGCCCAGGGGCAAATTCAATAGCCGTAAAATCTTCTAGCTTTATGGTTCAAACTCAAACCAATCGAGTATAAAATAACTGTTGGTGAGCGGAATGCATTCAGCACCGAAATGAAGCCCAATATCGCCTCAATCACTTTCTTACTCTTGCCATTTGTTATGTAGGTCTTATTTCACACAAATTTAAGTTAGCCGACCTGTCAGATTTAAACACCCCTTTAAATTGCCTAAAATGAACATGCTCCCAGTTGAGCTGTGCGAGCCTGACAGTTCAAAGGCAAACTGTTCTTTCTCTGCATGCTGGCATCGGTTACTGCCTTAGCACCTGTGTGATCCTCACAGCTTCTTCGGTGTGCTGCTTGAAGGTGACATGTGTACTAGTTAGTAGATCAACCGAAGTACTACCTTACACACTCCATGCCTCGCACCCCTCGCAAGCCTCGCCCAGCCTCAGGCGCTCTCCACCTGCCTAGTCCTACTCCATCTCCCACAAAGGCTCGCAGCCCCAAGAAAGCCCGACGAGCTGAGCCTGGCAGGCCTGCCCCATCAGTTACCGAACTGCTTGAGCAAAGCCAGCAGACCACAGATCAGTGGTACAAATCTGAGAGAACCAAAAAGGGATATGCTGGCTATGTGAAGAGTGGGAAACAATGGTTGGCAGGTTGGGCAGCAGAGGACAGAACTGACGACAACTCTGAGGAAGGGAACACGAGGGCACACCTTGCCCAGGCCTTTGAGACCATCAGTGAGCACACTCCTGTCGCCCTTAGGCTGCTTGCAGCCTATAAATGTGAGCACCAGGGATGCACTTTTTCGACAGCAGAGGGACTGCGATCGGCATTCAAAGACTACTTTGAGAGGTATGTCTTTGTTCGGTTGCCTCTTGTTCAAGCACCCACCATCCTCTAATTTTCAGAGTCCTTGGCTGTCAGGGAGAGTTTTGGAGGTACAATGCCCACATACAGAGCTGGGAAGGGAACCCAGTCTTCCAGACTGATTTCAAGACCTATTATGAGTCACTCAAGAATCGGGAGAACAGGACAGGGACAGTGACTCAAGCCCTCCAATGTTTCCAAGAGATTTAAAGGTTATCATGGACTATCTGGATAGCAAAGAGGCAGCAGAGGCAATTCCAATCACTCGGCGATTGTACTTCAAGGCTTTCGCGACAACAGCTTTCACACTTTGGACCAGGTCAGTTTCACAATCCATCTTCCATGTTCTTTCAGAGTTTAGCTGATTGAAACAACAAAAACAGGAATGACGAGCTCATTAACCTTCGCTTTAGTAATCTCAAATTGTGCCAGCGATCAGAAGCTGGTTTGCTTCATCATGAGATACAGCTTGTTTTTCGCAAGACAAACAAAGACCCGACCAAAGGCAAGTATGAGAGCCATTTGTATTCAACTTTATTGGCTCTAAACAAGTTTGGTTACAGGACAGGATTATTGCATACCACCAGTTTCCTCCCTTGAGATTGACTGCTATACTCACCTGCTCAATTGGGTTTCGCATCAACAGAACCTCATTGCTCGGCCTTTGGGAGAGGATGACTTTGTCTTTCCAGCTATTGCATCCACAGGGCAGATCAAATTTGGGGAGAGCACGAGTCGGTCAGGTTTTGAGGCCATCATGGACGATATCATCCAAAGGTCAGGTGTCATGCAGGGTCGTAATGGGAAGTTCACGACTCACTGCTTCCGGCGAGGTGGTGCCCAGTATTGCTTCATGTATGCCCCGAGGAAGTGGAGCCTAAAAGCAGTCAAGTGGTGGGGTGGTTGGTCATCGCATGAGAATGTAAGCCTCACTATCTTCATTTTGCCTGATCGGTGTTTAATGATCCAGCAGAATGGGACCCTCATGCGATATCTTCTTGAAGAATTAACTGCATATGAGGAGGGATTTAGCGATATCATGATGGAAGACAGGGCTTCAGACCGACATGAATCCTTCATGGGTTCTCAGGACCCGATGGCTTCGCCAACAAAGCAAGACATCTACAACATGGAGGAGAGCTTCATTCACAAGTTTGAGGACATGTTTCAAGCCTATGTGAGGAGTACCCCAATGCGCCCTCCGAGTCGTCACAGTAGCACTCCCTGCCCCAGTGCATTGTCAACTCTTCCAAGTTTGTCACATTCCTTTCTCTGGAACTACAGCTTACTAAACTAGTACTTTTACAGTTACACCTACCAAACATTGCAAGCCCCGAGGGGAAGATCCATTTCCATGTCCAACTATTGAGCCTCCCTCTTTTCTTAAGCCTTCTCGCATCCCCAGAACAACGACACTTGATGATGTACTTGAATATTGGGAAAAGGGGGCTCCTGAGAAGGGGTTGGTTGTCCCCCTGAAGCTCTGGGCTGAAACATTTGACCAGCATGAGTACCAGTCAGAGGCAGTGAAGTTGAGTAACATTCGGTTTGTATGGGAAGAGTTTGCGATGCATTGCAAGGGTAATATTGAGCAGTTTGAAAGAGAGTACCCTGGTCTGCAGGATCAGTATACAAAATTGCTCAAGGCAGTTAGGGATGCAAGAAAGGCAAGGGGAGAAGCCAAAAGTCGCCTTCGGACTCGTCACCAAAACTAGTTAGAAAACTGTCAGAACTAAGCACTTTGCAAGCAATCTGTCATATTTGAGCAGTTGTGCACCAGAATGTCACTTGCGAAAAGGATGTGCAATTTGAACACCTTGGTGTTTAATTGTGGCATTCAAACACTTTTTGACATATGCTAAGGATGCACATATGCCTTGCAACTGTTTTCCTCATACATGTCAGGAACTGTCTTAAATCTACATCAATTATGTGGCTGGATATGCAGTATCCCAGGTGACTATGCAACATAGTTGACCAAAATTTAAGCAAAATTTAAGCAAATTTAAGGAAGTGCCAGATTTGAACACCTCCACAAGTCCATCGCCATTTCACTTTCTGATCTTATATCAAACTCGAAGCATCAAACAGTGCATGGTCTTCATTGCATGGTTCCTACTTGCAGCTACTAATCCTCATTCATCCCATACATACTGTATGTCGCTATTGTCATCTTCTAGTAGCACCTCCCATACCTTGTCCTCGGTTGCAAGCCCTTTCTGGAAGTCCTCCCACACCTTTGCTATGCGATTTGGTGTCACAAAAGCCAGACCAGCCTGGCAGAATGTGTTTGGATCTTCATCATTGTCCACCTGCCAAGGTGCGATCATTTGGAGGGCAGTACCATGTGCATCGGCATTCCTCCAAATGCTGAAACTGTTGGCTGAAGGGCAACTCGAATGCCATACTGTGCCAGATAAAACCCACCACCATATTCATCACCTTTGTTTCTTGATGTTGTCCAAGCTTTTGCATACTTGTGGGTTGTTCCTCTCGATGGATAGCTCTGCAACATTGGATATCACCTATTTTCTTGATAGAGATACAGGGACTTACCTAGCATAATTGCGAGCCATAACTCCACATGGAGGGGCAAGTTGCACTCCTGAAAATTCAAAAGGGATCCCATCCACAATTACCTTATATGACCCTTCCTGAGAGTCGAGCTGGTGGCTTGCATCCATCACTGGCATTTGAGTTCGCTTAAGCCAGTCATCGGTATCGGCAATGACTTCAGGAGGCAGCCAACCTCGGCAGAGGTTCCAAAAGAAAGCGAAGGCAGCCGAGGTCCGCTTGTCAATGTCGAGGTGTCGGTTTTCTTGGATATGATATTCCGAGCCCAGTTGAAGGCAGGCTTACTTCGGGCACCAGCAGTATAGCCGACTTGGACAATTGATCCAGGGTCCTCTAACTATAGTTTTGTCAGGAACGATAGATGATCAGGCACTGATGAGGCACCAAGGCCAACTCACCCTGATTGATTTCTTTAATTTTGATGCCTCGGTTGTTATGGCATCGACAGCCACCACAGCCCCCTCGTCCTTGCAAGCATTGCGAATGACAATGAGGACTATTTCTCCTGTTTCTGAATCCTTGATGATGGCACTTTGCTCAGGGCCAAGGGACAGGCAAAGCTGATTTTGATCAAGGCGATGGAAGGGATGTTGTTTCAATCGGGAATCTGGTTGGCGACCATGGTAAATGTGGTGATACCAAAGGTCCCAAATCTCTTGAGATTCAATAACCCAGTGATCTGTAATCCATTTTGTCAACAATACAAGGCCATGGAACAGGATGGCACATACTATTGGGTGGATAAGGTTTCTTAAGGCGATCAAGCATGATCGGAGGTCTGATGCTCTCAAGGAACCTATCTCGGGTTTCCTGTTGCCTGGGAGACTTCCAGTTGAGCCCTAGGTTGAGCACAAGTCGCTTGTGCTCCATGGCAAGATCGGCCTTATTCTTGGTGCGAAGGGCAATTGCAGCTTGTATCGCTTTGCTAAGGGATGCAGGGTGTCGGCCACAGAATGCAAGGAAAGCTGCAAATAGCTGCTGGTTGGCAGCCATGGCAGGAGGGGCCTGGAGTTTGGATAGATGGTATCGCAAGTAGCTAGAGGCTACAGCAGTGCTATCCTGTCGCACAGCACAACTGATAAGATGTCTCAGTCTTGCATCATCAGCAAGACCCTCCACAAGCTGTTTCCAGTAGTCTGCTTGCTTCTGGGGTTTACTTGGGTCCATCGGCATAGTGTGCAGGTTGTAGAAGTTGCCAGGTGCTGTGACAGTACTCAGTGGGTGTGCAGAAGTTGTGCACCACCAATTTCTCGCAAACCAAATATATTCATTTTTCCCTACTGCCACCCTAGACTAATTCCTTGGGGCTATTTAATACCTCCACACCTACACTTCAGCACCTTGCATGCACTAGCACCTCGCACATAATGGGGCCTTGCAAGCAGTTTGGCTGCAGGCGCGCATGGTGCTACCCTTGTCATGCGGCAACCAGCATGAGGTAGCAGCACCATCTGCACCATTCACCCGAAGCCATTGCAGCCCAGAAGCCATAGGAAGCTATTTGCAACTGGAATACAAAAACTACTACTTGTGGGTCGCGCGGATGCAGCAGCAGGTGGGTTGCGCGGAGAGGATGTGGTTGGCTGAAATAAATTCGTTATATGCAGAAAAAAAGAAAAGGAAAGAGATAAGCGCGCGAGGGGCCCAGACGAACAAGTCGCCTGGCCCTGGTCATCGGTACGGGTAGAGTGGATGCGGCAGCGGGTGGGAGTTGATTGGGTCCCAGTCACCAGTGTTGGGTCGGGTGGATGCGGCAGCGGTGGTGTCGAGGAAAGGATGCAAATGGCTGAACAAATTCATTAAATGCAGAAGAAAAGAAAAGAAAAAAGAAAAACGTACAAGTCGGCTGGCCCCAATCATCGGTACGGGTAGAGTGAATGCGGCGGCGGGTGGGTGTCAAGGAGAGGATGCAAATGGCTGAAACAATTTCATTAATACAGAAAAACGAAAAGAAAAAAAAAACGCACGAGGGCCCAGACGAACAAGTCGGCTGGGCCCCGGTCATTGATGTGGGTTGGGTGGATGCGGCAGCGGGTGGGTGTCGAGGAGAGGATGCGAATTGCTGAAACAAATTCATTGAATACAGAAAAAACGAAGAGAAAAAAAAAGAAAAACGTACGAGGGCCCAGACGAACAAGTCGACTGGGCCCGGTCATCGGTGTGATTCAAGTGAATGCAGCAGCGGGTGGGTGTCGAGGAGAGGATGCGAATGGCTGAAACAATTTCATGAATACAGAAAAAACGAAAAGAAAAGAAAAAGAAAAACGTACGAGGGGCCCAGACGAACAAGTCGGCTGGCCCCGGTCATTGATGTGGGTTGGGTGGATGCGGCGGCGGTGGGTGTCGAGGAGAGGATGCGAATTGCTGCAACAAATTCATTGAATACAGAAAAAACGAAGAGAAAAAAGAAGAAAAACGTACGAGGGGCCCAGACGAACAAGTCGACTGGGCCCCGGTCATCGGTGTGATTCAAGTGGATGCGGCGGCGGGTGGGTGTCGAGGAGAGGATGCGAATGGCTGAAACAATTTCATGAATACAGAAAAAACGAAAAGAAAAAAAAACGCACGAGGGGCCCAGACGAACAAGTCGGCTGGGCCCCGGTCATTGATGTGGGTTGGGTGGATGCGGCGGCGGGTGGGTGTCGAGGAGAGGATGCGAATGGCTGAAACAATTTCATGAATACAGAAAAAACGAAAAGAAAAAAACGCACGAGGGCCCAGACGAACAAGTCGGCTGGGCCCCGGTCATTGATGTGGGTTGGGTGGATGCGGCGGCGGGTGGGTGTCGAGGAGAGGATGCGAATTGCTGAAACAAATTCATTGAATACAGAAAAAACGAAGAGAAAAAAAAAGAAAAACGTACGAGGGGCCCAGACGAACAAGTCGGCTGGGCCCCGGTCATCAGTGTGATTCAAGTGGATGCGGCGGCGGGTGGGTGTCGAGGAGAGGATGCGAATGGCTGAAACAATTTCATTAATACAGAAAAAACGAAAAGAAAAAAAAAAGAAAAACGTACGAGGGGCCCAGACGAACAAGTCGACTGGGCCCGGTCATCGTGTGATTCAAGTGGATGCGGCGGCGGGTGGGTGTGGAGAGGGTGTGAACGGTGAATGCGGCGGCGGTGGGTGTCGAGGAGAGGATGCGAATGGCTGAAACAATTTCATTAATACAGAAAAAACGAAAAGAAAAAAAGAAAAACGTACGAGGGCCCAGACGAACAAGTCGACTGGGCCCCAGTCATCGGCGTGATTCAAGTGGATGCGGCGGCGGGTGGGTGTGGAGAGGGTGTGAACGGTGAATGCGGCGGCGGGTGGGTGTCGAGGAGAGGATGCGAATTGCTGCAACAAATTCATTAATACAGAAAAAACGAAAAGAAAAAAAAGAAAAACGTACGAGGGGCCCAGACGAACAAGTCGACTGGGCCCCGGTCATCGGTGTGATTCGAGTGGATGCGGCGGCGGGTGGGTGTGGAGAGGGTGTGAACGGTGGAGGCGGAGAGGGAAGAACATTCTGTGGCTGTGTAGCGCGATAAACAATGCCACATGACCTCCAACATGAAAGCACATGACCAGTGGCCATTTCCGACCTTCCATGTTAGGAAGGTGCGTCGAATTTCGGCGCGCAGTATCGTCGAATCATCATCTCATCCAAAACCATACATATTGCAGTCCTACTACCTTCTTTAATACAGAGAAATCATTTAATTAGTCGTTTGATTTATGCACATATTCCATCGTTGTTTCAAATGACTGGAGCACCTTGCCAATCAGTGCTTGATGACCAGGCTCATCGTCACTGCCACACAATTCTGCCAAGGAATGTAATGCCCATCTTGCTGTATGCTCGAGGCGACTTTTCTTGGGCTTCAACAGCGACTCAACTGTGTGACCTGATACATCTTCCATCCCTGCAGCAAATAATTTGAGATTCGTTGAATTTAATGCATTTTCCCTCCTGATCTTCCCATCTTCACTCTGCCGGGAAGGTAAATTGGGATGGGTTGCTGTGATTTTGCTGAGCCAAAGCTCAAGGGCAGCAGTTTGGACAGGGCATCCACACCCATCCAGATAATCGGGACCTTTATCAACCCGAACCTTACCTCGCGCCCCATCCTTGCAAGAGAGACATTTTTCAAGGTTGTTCTGAGCAGATAGTTTGGTCAGCACTGGTCATGCACAATTAGGAACAACTGAACTTACATGATTTGAAAATATTGGTTTTATGATTGACATCCCAACCTCGACACATCCTGGCCACTTTGCAGGATCATCCCTTGCCTCTTTCATCATTTTGGGGGTCATCAAGACCCTCTTGCCTGCCTGGTAGTCCCATATCTTGAAGCGTGGACCTGACATTCAGGGTACGAGTGAGAGGGAGTTAATAAATGATTAGATTTGCATCGCACCTGAACTCTTGGGTGAGAACTGGCTGCTTCTTGTGGAGCAATTGGTTCAGTGATTGCTCATGCCCAATCAACCACTCCCGAATGTTAGTAATTTCTTTCATGCTACCAGGAATCTCGCTGGCCATGGCTGGCCATTTGATCTTAGCAGGATGGAACTTGAGCTCGTCACAAGCCTTGTATATGGCCTTCTGCAGGTTGGTAGAGGCCATTTTCAATGTGTCGAAGTTGTCAAAACCTGATGTGTGCTCCCCGACAAGATCTCTTCTCGCTTGGCAAGCCATGCTTTCTCCCAGATTTTTACAACAGAGAAGGGGACCTTATCCAGAATTGCATTTGCTGGATAGGATGCTGCAGGTGAGCATCTTGGAAGGAATAAAGGTGTGCGACTCACAGGCTTGCTTAAAGTCCTGATCAGTCTCAGGATCATTGTCCACATCCATTTTTTCACCTTGTTAACAAGGTTAATGTCAGTACAGTGAAGATAAAGGTAGAAGATGATGAAAAAAATCTGAGTTGGCATTTTGCACAAGGGAAATGTATGGGACACACATGTTCTGGCAGTGGATGTCATGGCTGAACATGTGTAGGCAGGTGTTCCAGCCAAACATGTCCTACAGTGAAATGCGCACAATGAACATTCTGGCACACCTGTCAAATACTGACAGATCATGTTGGGATATGTGCAAAGCAAACATTTACATGGACATGCACAGCACCAACATGTGCAAGCAGAACATGTACAGAACAAACATCTGTCTTCTGACATGTCTTTTGATACTCACCTTCAAGATCATTGCTATTGATTCCAGTGGCAGGCACTCCCCCTCCATTGCCTTCTGGCACTCCTTGCTCTGTACCTAGAGTAATTGAGTAATTGTGAGCATGAGAATATGATTGGAACTTCAAACAGAGAAACTGTTATAACCAAGCATGTCTTGCAGAGAAGTGTATGTAATCAACACTTTGACATGACTGTCAAATACTGACAGGCCATATTGGAAAGTGTGCAAAATGAACATTTATGTGAACATGCACAAAGATGACAGGTGCCAGGAGAATATGTGCAAAATGAACACTTATGTGGACATGCACAAAGGTGACAGGTGCCAGCAGAACATGTGCAAAAAGAACATTAATGTCGACATGCACAAAGGCAACAGGTGCCAGGAGAACATGTGCAAAATGTACACTTAGGTGGACATGCACAAAGGTGACAGGTTCCGGCAGAACATGTGCAAAAGGAACATTTATGTCGACATGCACAAAGGCAACAGGTGCCAGGAGAACATGTGCAAAATGTACACTTATGCAGATATGCACAAAGGTTACAGGTGCCAGCAGAACATGTGCAGAAAGAACATTTATGTGAACATGCACAAAGATGACAGTGCCAGCAGAACATGTGCAAAAAGAACAGTTCCTCTCTGATGTGGCTTTCAATGCTCACCTTGACCATTGTTGCCACTTCCAGTGGCAGCTCTTCCCTCTCCATTGCCTTCTGGTGCTTGCTGTCCTGTTACCAGAGTAATTGTGAGCATGAGAGTACAAATTAGAACCTCATAAATAGCAAGTGTTCAGACACAACATGTCCTGCAGGGAAGTGCACACAATTGACACTTTGAGATGACTGCCAAATACTGACAGGTCATAGGAAGTGTGCAAAGAGAACACTTATTTGGGCATGCATAAAGACAACAGATGCCAGCAGGACATGTGCAGAACAAACACCTACCCTCTGACATGACTTTTAGGTGCTCACCTTGAGCATCGCTGTCATTCCCACTGGCAGGTTGCACCCCCTCTCCATTGCCCTCTGGCATTCCTTTCCCCATGCCTAGAGTTATTGTAAGCATGGGAGTATAAATTGGAACCTCAGACAGAGCAAGTGCTCTAACAGGACATGTCCTGCAGGGAAGTGCACATAATCAACATTTTGTCATGCCTGTCAAGTTCTGACAGGTCATGTTGGGAAGTGTGCAAAGAAAACACCTATATGGACATGCATGGAAATGACAGGTGACAGCAGAATGTGTGTAGAATGAACAGTTCCTGCCTGACATGGCATTTGGTGCTCACCTTGACCATTGTTCCTGCCCCCAATGGCAGGACCTGCATCTCCACCTGCACCTCCCTCAGAATCTCCTTGCCCTGTGCCTGGTGCAATGGTGAGAATTATAATATATGCTGCCAGAAGCCCAACTAATACCTTGATCACGATAGATTTTATAGGCTTCTAGAGCCTCGACGACTTGCTTGAAGTGGGCTGTGAAGGTGGTAAACACCTAGTACCCAAAAAGTAGCTGCTGTGATGCTTACCATCACCTCCCAAGGCTTCTCGCCTGCCTTTGCCAGTTCTTTTGAATCGGTCCATAAACTGACTGGCACTGGTGATGTGCTCGCTGACATTCTGGGGGGTCAGTTCCGAAAAAGGAATTGGCTCATATCGAGCAGTGGCTGCAGCTGTCTTGGCTTTCGGCATCTTTCTATCAAGAGATAAATATGTGGGAGGAGCACAGGTGTGGAAATCATACAGTTGGCAGCGATGGGATGGATCAGTACAACTCAGGGATCCAATTGTGATATCCGAGTCGGTGTTGATGAAACACAAACAAATGGCAAGGGGTCGTGTGAAACTGTCACATCACATGTGCCTCAGGCAGACCAAGGCACGTGACCTGTTGCTATCACACAGCTCATGTTGGGTTGCATGCGAACTGTTGACATTGCACAGTTCATGCAGGCGTGCTTAAATCTGACAGTTGCTGCACCCACTGTCGGGCCTTAAATCTGCAGCACTAAGTTGGCGCATGCTGCTCCTGCCACTACCGACCCACCTCCGCCTTTCCCACGCCCCTGTACGTTCCGTTTTGCCTCACCGACTGCATGACTGACATGGTCACAGGTGGTGAAATGTTTGGTGTAAGACCTTTAGCTTGTTTTCACGTGTAGTATTTCTGAAGCGCAAGGTGCTGCTCATTAGGAATGTATGTACCTTGCATGTCCGTTGCTGGATGTTGTAACCAAAGTACACCAGGTCCTGACGGCGAAATATGCTGTCGCTTCGACGGCCGCTTCGGAATGCAAGTTCACACCTATCTCGTTATGCTTATCATTTCCTGATGGTGTGAGTTTAGGTGCCTGCCTCCCTTGGCGCGTTGTTTCAATTGAGATTTGCGGCCGTAAAAATGTATAACACAGCAGATACTCCATGTACAATCAGTCTCTCGTCATATATTCGCGCCAAGAAGCGCGAAGCATCATTCGTACTACTAAAAGCGCGGCTTCAAGTCACCATCGCTTCTGCATTTTATAGCACACTAATCCCTTGCGAATACAAGGGCATCGATTCATTGAACGCGGGTTGGAAAGCCTTCACCCACTGATCTAAATCGCCTTGGCCATCAGACTCGCCACCTCACCTCCCCCAATCGCCTCATCCGCCTCGTCCACCACATCTCCAGCATCGTCCTGCTCCTCGTCCTGCTCCTTCCCTGCCTTCTTCTGAGCCGCTCTCTTAGCCTTCTTCTCGTTCTTTTGTCGCTGCCGTTCTTCTGCCGCCTGGATATGACAATACGAGTTAAGTACACGTGTTCGTGATGAGGAGAGACATGACCACGAGTTACACGTACCAAACGGCGTTGTTCAGCCACTTCGGCGAGAATTTGCTCCTTGTACGGAAAACTGTTGGGTATCCCAGGGTCTTTCTTATGTTCTGGCATCTCGGGATAACTGAGAATCGGTAGCGATAGAGAATGACCATCCACACGCACTTGACTTCCACTGAGGGTTCTGTTTTGCCTCTTTGGCCTTTTTCTTTTTACCACCACGTACTTTCCGCTGGATCTTCCTCCGGTCTTGAATCGTTTGACGTTTACTTGGCTCTAGGGTACCATTTGAACCCACATCCAAGAGGGACAGACTATCACTCACTTTTTCGTATCCGCGGCATCGTCGTTAGCGTCAAGGGAATCTGACATTCTCACGGTGACTCATAGGGTGGTATTGCAATTACATTGGCAAAACATTGTATAGTATACATGACAGGTACAAGCTTATGAAGTGGGGATACGCACCATTCTGGTAAAGATGGAAAGCCTAGTTTCAAATGGCTACGTGAATAGTTTGCGCTTGAAGGTAAATGGGTGGGTGAGTAATTTGCGCTTGAAGGTGTATAAAGCGCGGATGATTTCACACTTGCACAACAAGCGCCTGGAATGAAACGCCCGCGCTGCACAACTATTGCTTATTCGATTCTGTCACGCGGTGACTACCTTTGGCCGTGAGCGCCTGCACTTCCTTTCTTTGCCTTTTCGGTTGCTATTCTCTGAACCAAGATGGCAGCATTCAGGCACTTGCATATAGTAATAGTAGGCGAAACGTAGTGAGAACGAGTACAAACAACTTGAGACCACGAGATACTTGATAACTTGATCTACGACCGATTGACTTTCTTCAAGGATGTAAGATATAGAGACATTAAAGAATTGAACTTGAAGGGGTTGAAGTCCGACGACTCGATAAAGAAACTTCTCAAATACTTGGCAGTTGAGCAACTATTGCCCTTGACCCTTGCTTCTTCTCTTCTTTTTTATTGCCAGCCAATAGACCATACCACGTTCTCGGTGCGACGAGCACACCATTTACCAACGGGGCGGTTCACCCGACCCCGCGGGAGCAGCCGACGGTGCATCGTACTCACGGGCACGGGAGGGCTACTGCCACGAGGCGGGCTCCTTGAATAGCTCCTGCGACGCCTGTAATCAGGGGAGTAACGCCCTCCCCCTCCTCGAGGGGGCGGGCTACGACGGTCACGCCAATCCCTGTTATTGTCACGGCCGTAGGGGTCACGTTCCCGGTCACGATCACCGCCACCGCCGCCACTGCCACCGCCACCGCCACCGCCACCGCCGCCACGACGGTACTCGCGGTCACGGTAGGAATCGCGGAACTCCTTGTCCCGACCGTAGTAGGAGTCACGGTACGACCGACGATGGCCCATATACTCGCCAGGAGTAGGAGCATGGGGGCGGTCTGTGACGGAATAATCAACACGGATGCGTCTTCCGTTCAATTCCTAAAATGGAAGTTGAAAATTTTCACTTGTCAATTGTTCTGAGACCACCCACAATGCCATTGAGCTCCTGAATGCACCTAGTTGCTTCTTCCACGGTGGCCATTCTGATGAAACCGAATCCACGGGAACGATCAGACTGCTAGATATAGTTACCTCGGGTAGACCCACAACTGAGAATATTCAAGCACTCACCCTTTGGTCATAGACAATAGTGACCTTTTCGACTCTTCCATAGCGACTGAACTCTTCGTCCAGGTCACGTTCCTGGGTACGAATGCTGAGCCCAAAAACACCCAACACGTTGGATGGATTGGGGGCTTTCTGCAATTAGTAAGCAACACGAGTTCAGCGCAGACAATACACAAGGAGAGGACCAACTCACTATTGGAGCATGGGGTGGGCGCCTGGGAGGGGGAGAACGGCGGTTGCGGTAAGGAGGGGGGCTCCTGAACCCACCGTTGCTACGCCCAGTGGGGCTGCGGGAGCGAGAGCGGCCTCTTGGCGGCGGGGCATCACGCTCAACTGGGGGACCCTGGGGAGGAGCTGTATATGTGTCGGAGTAAGGATCGACTGCAGAGGCAGTATTGGGTTCACCGTACTGGGAGGACTAGCCATCAGTCAAACTGGACGTGGGCGGGAGCGGAAACAAAAAGCAGGACGACGACTTTTTCACGCACCATCTTGATAGTTCAACTTGACTCACTGTGTGGCCTTGTTTGTTCCTACCCCATTGTTCCACTCCCTTCTCCGCTCTCCTCTCATGCCCCCGTCTCCCTCTATCACTTCCTATCACCTCCTATCATCTCACGAACCCCAGAAATATCTGAAACATGCTTCCTACAAACATACCATCTATTCTGCGGACCACTACGGATCCTTGCTAAAACCGTTCAGGCGGAGATCAAACTCTAATTTGAAACTGCACAGTTCATCAAGCCTACTCACACATCAACAATACCAAATACACACCACAGGCAAGAACTAAGATGGTGAGCTGCTCGTCGCCGTGCACGGCGTCCCAGTGCCCTAACACTTTCTGTACTCAGGGTATTGATATTGCCCACCACCACGTCAAGAAAGGGAACAGGACTGCCCCAAAGAGCGAGGATCCATACCTCCTACTCCTCGTCAAAGTATATCTCCTGCTTTTTGGCAATCTGTATCGCACTCATGCAGCTTTATAGCTGTACCGATTCTTGGCCCGTCGCACGGACGCTAGTTTTAACAAGGTACGCACATTACTCATTTTTTCATAGACAATCGCACCAAGTTTGCATAGGTCATCCTCCGTCGCCTCTTCCTGTCAAAAACCAATCGTCCACCTCTCTCCCTCTCCCGCATCGTAAAGGAAACTGCGAACACACCAGACCGTGACTCTAAAATTATTGTCCAAGTCGGCACTGTCACCGACGATGTCCGCCTCGCCCAAGTTCCCAAGCTGACCGTGGCCGCCCTCCGCTTCACGCGCGGAGCCAAAGAGCGAATCCTCGGCGCGGGTGGGGAAGCCATCACCCTTGACCAGCTCGCCCTCCGCGCGCCTACCGGTTCAAATACCGTGTTGCTCCGCGGTGTCAGGACATCACGCGAGGCGGTCAAACACTTTGGTATGGGCCCTCACAAGCACAAGAAACCATACACCATTTCCAAGGGTCGCAAGGTGATTATAATATATTAAAGTTTATCTGTATCACATATACTCACTTTCTTGGTCAGTTCGAGCAAGCTCGTGGTCGCAGAAAGTCGCGTGGCTTCAAGGTGTAAACACCCAAAATACTTGCAGGACGGAGGGACCTTCTTGTCTAGCAGACGATGGTGTCGCAGGGTGTATATATGCCTGTCTTATGCAGCCATATTTCCGATAAGACAATACAATGCCATCAAGATGAAATAGTTCCATTGCGATTTGACCAGTATAACCAAGCATCCATCTATATTATGGTATATACATCCGCAGTAAATGAGTGTAGAATGGCGTCTACTTTTCAGCTGGGGGAGCAAATTTATCCAAAGGAGGCGCAGCGAGACTTGGAATAGGTGTTGTCGTTCCGTTAGCTTGTTTTACAGATGGGGCGATTCCCTTCTCCTTCTGAAGGCGTCTGAAGTATTTTGTGCCTCCGCCATAGAAGAATACCATGGCACCGAATATGATGACGTGGCCATACCATCCGAGCCGAGACCACGTAGTCAAAGAGTCCTTCACACTAAGAAGCATGAAAGGAGCAGCCGCATAGTTGACGATCATGATAGAGAGGACAACGCCTCCAAGATCATACAACTGTTTGGCAGTCGACGGTTGCTCGTCCGGTCCGGGAAGGAGTAGCGGGCGGATATCGGCACGAACGAGTCGCGCAGCCGTCGTGACAAACCCACCGAACATAAACGTCAAATAGTATCCTGCAGCAATACCGTGCTATACACATCTCTCAGCACGAATGACTCCCTACACTCAAGCAAAGCCACGCACCCAGAAAGCACTCGTAAAGAACGTGATCATGCTACTCATGTTGCCCGGTTTCTTGCCCTTGGGTGTAACACGCTTGTACACGCATTCGCGAAGCCAGACGTTCGTCTTCATATTCCACGAATCCAAAAGGACCTTAAAGTTGGGCGCGAACTCAATCTGCTTCACCTTCACGTTTGCCGCGCCTTCCCAAGTTGATTCACCGTTTGGTCCAAAGCCAGTGAAGCCGAGACCAGTCAAGATACTTGCACCCTACCCGTATTCGATGAGCATTTTCATGAACATATCTATATAGGCATGCCTGCGTACCTCTGTGAGCGTCCAAATGGCATAGTACTTGGAACGTTCAAAAGTGCCGTAAATCTGGAATGCGACAATCCGGTAGAGAAGGGGCTGGCTCGCAAACCACGGTGTGAGAGCAACAGCAAAGTTGTGCGACCCGCCAAGAACGACAAAGGTTCCAAGGTAAATGAGGCCCGTGAGCATCTTCCAATAGGCAACTCGCTTCCTGCCATTGGGAATAAGACGGCTAGCTTTGGCCTTGTCGCCCGCTTCAAGTTTCTTGAACGTAGTCTCGTTGATTAGGTCGTTGTACTCTTGATAATCAAGGTACGGGCCGACGAGAATACCCGGAAAGTAGAACCTGGAATGACAAATTCACATTCCTCTGGTCCTTTGTTCAATGATATAAGACTTACGCATATCCCAAGAACGCTAATAAGCTCGGATACTCCGTTACACGTTTTGACAATTGCCATTTATCCAAGTCCTTGAGCAGTGACATGAGCAGACTATCGTGGCCAACGGTGAATCAACACACTTCTGTAGGCCTACGACCATCCCACACGTTCCACGCAAATGTCGTGAGCTTCATCGTCAACACCATCTGCGGGCCTGTAATTTCTATCGTCTCGTAGCTAAACCCGTAAACGGCACGGATAATATGACTGCATTGATGAACACGTTAACGTTAACTGACGAAAAAAAATGCGTTACACATACTTGATCGTCAAGTGGCCCATGACAAATCTTTTTTTTTTAGTCCGGATAGTCAGCAAACTGTCTGAGCGATAAGAAAGCCACACAACTTACGCAAAAACGATCCAAGGCATTCTTGTGCTACGGTCATATTTGACAATCAAGTACGTGCCCACGATACTAGCCAGTAGCTGGAAGAATGCACCATATAGGCGCAGGGCTGCAAAGAAGCTGATCGCGACGACGACATTGAACAAATGTCGAAGCGTCGGTGTTGAGGACGGTATGCGGATGAAGACGCTTCCGAGTGGGTAGGCGACGAGTAGGCAGAATATGAGCTATATATGGGTCAGATGTGCGGAAAAATGAAGGTTGTGGCATGTCAATTAGAAAGAAGACATGGGAACACGATGAATTCGTCGGTGAGGATGGCGAGCGCTCTGGTGAACGCACCTTGATCTGGTCCACGCTCGCCCCCAAGGCACTGGCTAGCGGTGCAAACAGTGCGTCCATCGTCGTCGGCCTTTTTCAGTCCTACACTCGACGTGTCAGCGCTTCTTCAAATGAAAGCACGACTGGTAGGCGCGTCGAGGCGCGTGCTCCAGGGGAAATGTACGCACCTCTTGACCCAGTAAGACAGAGGTACTGGGCTGACGTGGTCAAAGGGAAAAAAGCCGTGCGTTCGATCATCAAGCTCAACGGCAAAAGCATCTTTATTTGGTCGAACCTGACCAAAAATATATTGCTCTCAAGCACACGCTATTCATTTTGTCCCAGGCAATAGGCACCTCACAAACGTTGTTATTCGGCGTCTGTAGACAAGCCACTTGCAGGGAGTAACTTGGAAACCAGAAGAAAAAAATACAATAAAGAGCGTGGTAGAAGTAAAATAATTGACAAAAGTTACGTGAGGGGAACGATGGCCTCAAAAAAAATTGCATCAATTACGATAGCAATCTACCAGCCACCGCGACGGTAACTTTAAACCGGCGAGTATCCGGGGTTGGTGGGAGCTTGGTTCTGGGGTGGTGGGGTGACATAACCAGTCGGGGGAGTCGCATGAACATATGGCTCTTGCATCTGCTGAGGCATTTGCTGAGGAGACATTTGATGAGGCATTTGCTGAGGAGACATTTGCTGAGGCATCTGCTGAGGAGACATCTGCTGCATTTGCTGAGGCATTTGCTGCGGACAGGCTGTTGGTAGACCGGCTGCGGAGCATACATTTGTTGCTGCTGAGGACTCGGAGGGTATATTTGCTGTTGATTAGGAGAGGCGACATGCTGCACAGGCTGTACTGGCTTCTATTGATATATCATAGAGTTATTAGTAGCACAGGAAGCGAAGAAGCTGGTTGCACTGACAGATTTGCGAGATTGTGCAATGATGCTGAGAACGAAAACGGTAGGAACATATGCCGTAACTTTCATGACACTAAGGTAATGCGAATTGGACATGAAAGAATTTACTTACGAAGGAGCCAGTTCAACCACGAGAAAGCCTGTAACGCTTGAATTTCATTGCAAGAAACAGACTGTCCACCAACGACTGTTGGGAAAAAATTCAAAATCATGATAGCATTATTGACAACTGTAGCTCACAGAAGCTATAGTCGCAAACGGTGGGCAGGAGAATGGTGGAATTGGCCGTGTACGCAGCAGTTGCAAGCCACAGAACCCACAGAACGCCTGAAATTTGTCAGCGTCCTGGATGCGGGGTGATAAATATTACGCACCAAGCCATACACTTTCAACGATGATGTGCATGGGGGCTGCACCCCTGATGAGACTGACGACGATCCTGATGTACAAAAAATCAAACGGGTTAATTCAAACCATTCTAATCCGAGACGTACGACGGAACGACAGTAAGGAATGTCAAGGCAGGGATAGCAACAGCCAAAGCAACGAAACTGAAGTAAAAATGGAGGGTGGGAACCGTCACATCAAGGATGTGCGCCCCAATACCCAACACAATGACGGAGAAGGCAGTCAGAACTCCTGGAAGTATTCCCCATTTTGAATCAGTTCCTGACATTAGAACCAACAGAGAAATATAGAACACACCCAACACAGGCAGTCGGATGAGGGAGATGAAGGGCAACGACATTGGCACTTGAGTTGAACGTAACTACGAGAAGGAAATGGGCCAGAGGTGGAGCAATCACAGTTGGCGCCAGTTTATATTCAATTCCCGCTAATGTCTTGCGGAGAGGCCATCGATCAGAGATGTAACCAGGGGTCAGAATGACCCGGTTCAAGATGGAATACGTCAGGCTTCTTCAAGGTTGACCCTGTCTGTCCACCAATGTCATTCATACCCGTCGATGCACAAAAATTGATGGGAAGGCGACAACACTCGATGTTTGTCTTGCAAGAAATAATAGCGATAGTCAACTCGTGTTCGAGTTGTGAACCCTGGTGTAGAGCTGACTATTAGACTTGCGGGCGAGTTCGTAGATGATTATCTCCGAATGTATAAAGTGAATAACTTATTATGGCAACTTGGATAAGAATCGTCGCACGCCAAGCACATGGCAAATCGGTACCGCGGCGCACCTGGACGAGATGGGAAGTCGACATCTCCGTTATCGATTATCGGGAACCTATGCTGCGGACCGACGGCAATGGATGGCATGTCCCGACCACACAGCATTAAGTTGCTTGCGGGCGATGCAAGGGGCAGAGTTACAGAACTTTGCGGCCCTTTTTCATTGCATTTTCGAACGACTTGGCTCGGTGGAATTGAACACGTCAAATTAGGAATGAACCCACAACGATGATGGAAATGAACACGCACGCCAGGGGAGAACTGACGCAGGGTAAGGAACGTCTTGTCATGAGTCGTCGAGCCGTCGATCAAAATTAGTGTAACATGGGGTAGTGGCTGACCACAAGTAGTGACATAGCTGTCTGATAGCCATCGTCATCATCGAACAACCACCTGCAAAAATCGGGCTTAATAATTACCAGAATACAATAATCGCTAGAGTATTCTGAAGTGTTCCTCAATGAAAAGTGTTCAAAATGCATAAGTAAAATCCTTGAACCAGGTGCTAGTGCCATCAGAACAAATTGCGCAGTGTCTGTGTAAGTAGCTGATAAAAGAAACAGATGGCATGTTATGAAGGTCGTAAGTTGATCGTCATAATGCGTCGCCCAGTTTATGAACCAGACTCCAAAATGCGCGCAAAATCGCCGACGTCTTCTTTTCGGGAGGTATCGGTCCAAAATGCGCTCAGATCGAACCAATCGAGCCAAGAATCGTCACCATGCACGTTCATCTCCCGACCAGCACTACTTTCCATAGGCAGAATATCCAGATGACTACGGGAGATAGCGAGGCGGTGTGCGAGGTAATGGCACAAGAGAAGGAAGAAGACAAACATGAATATGACCGTCATGCGCGTCCGTAGCTGGAATGCATTTTTTAGTGATGATGTGATGCGTTCACGGAGCGTGGGCTTGGGCGGTGGCGCGAGGAATGCTATGGAGTAATCGTGTGTCGAGGATGGCGAGCTTGGAGTGACGATGATCGCAGGTAATGGGGATTTTTCGGATACTACAGTCAGGGAGAGATCTTGGATAGGATGAGCAAGCTATAAGTACTGGATAACCTGATCGACATACCCAAGGGAGCAGGAATCAACGTGTAATCGAGTCGCTGAGGCAATCGATGCACACGAGGATCTGGCAGGGGTGAATAAGGTGGACCCTCGTAGGTATTACGTTACTCACTGGGACGGTGCATCGCGAACTAAGCAAATAGTCGAGTACAGATGAAGCACGAAGGAGCAAAGAAGTAAGGACGATTTCGTTTGGCCGCCGCGATGAAGAGAAAGGGCAAAGGGAGGTAGTGTAAGGACTGTGGGATTTAAATGAGTGGAAGGATTCGGGGCACGGCTGCCTGGAGTAGGTACTGCGCAAGACGAAGCGAACCAATTTTGCCGAAGTACAGAGGTCTTGAAAAGCAGAAGAACCAATGTGAGAATTTCAAACAAGGCCGCCGTAATAACAACACCCTTTATGTAACTGCGCGCCGAGCCTCTCCCGGTCATTCCTGCCTCGGCGGCTGTCTCAACAACCCTTTGATCATTGTTTTGATTCCGTCGCCATACTTATACGCCCATGGCTGCGCTGGCTACCTGCATAACAGTAACCGGGGTTCGCCGTCATGCTCATGACAAACACGCCAATACACTCAACTCGGCTCAAGCCAATGGCGGCCTCTATATCGCTTTCTCCTTGTTACTCAACGACGGCCAACCCCCTTAGGACGTCTGGGCATTCTTCTGAATCTTATGTACTATCCATTGCGTCCTTGCCAACACAATACGCGGCATCAGAATCAGTGCCGGGGAATAAAATCAACATCTTTGATAAATCAACGTTGAGGAATCTTCAAGCTCTAGCGGGGCACAAAGTCGCCACGACCGCTCTGAGATCAATCAATATCATAGGCGAAAATAAAAAATCGCTAGTATCATCGGGAAAGGATGGTAAGGTGATTATTTGGGACGAGAGGGCCAATTCGTACGGAATCACGAGTAAGTATCATTATATGCGCGTTGCGTTAAAAGTAAATCGATAGACGACTCATTAGAATGCTGGTTCATGTACCATCAGTGACGAATGATCAACGTCAACCATTGTTGTGCTTCGATGTGTCACCGGATGGAATGACAGTTGCGGCAGGAACCGAATTACGTGGTGCAGACGCAAAAATTCATTACTGGTAAGTCTCGACACTGCCATGTGTGAAGACGGCGCACATTTCAGTCACAGGGATCCTAGAAATCCTTTCGTCCCGCTACGAACACACAGTTCAACGCACTCTGATGATATAACGACTTTATCTTTCTTGCCGTCAACGTCATCGAATTTGGTCTTATCAGGGTCGTCAGACGGTTTGATTAGTGTGTCAAATGCTGACGAGGAAGACGAAGACGAAGCCGTATTGCATGTCGCCAATTGGGGCTGCAGCATCTCACAGGCCGGATGGATTCACGAACCAATCGGTCAAGGCGGTGCGAACGTATGGGCTGCAAGTGATATGGAAACATTTAGTACATGGACGAACGAAGTACGATCATTATCAGACGGGCAAACGTTTTCTGACCCGACACCCAGCTCGATCCCCTCCTCAATGTCGATATTCGAAATCCATCGGTGCATAGTCACGGCCAAGCGTGGACGACCGATTATCTCATCACCTGTCACACGACATCGTTTCAACCCCTTAGTGTTTTCGTTGGTACAAATGAGTGAGATCTTTTGCTCTGTCTCCAGACAGCTGACAGATGTCAATATCAGAGGCGACGCCGCACTGATCACCCATCCCGACCTGAGGGATGCCAGTGCATCATGGCTTATCCATAACCAATGGTCAAAGGGCCACGTTGGAATTGTTCGTGCTCTACTGTGGGATGAGGAGGTAATGTTTCGAAATTTAAATCACGCAATCGGAGCGTTTACGGTAAACGGGTACCTACACAGCATAATACGTTGGTGACCGGCGGTGAAGATGCCAAGATTAACATTTGGTCAGGACCCGGAGATTCCGCTGCCGATTCAGATGCCGATGCCAATGGCAGTGCGATGGAAACGGAGACTGACGTCTCCCCCCGTCCAATGAAGAGAGATATGGACTGGGTAACTGAGGGACAGGTTAGACAGGTTGATAAATGACAGGAACTCGTTTTTCTGACTATTCCTTAATAGGAAGCTAAGCGAGCGAGAAAGTAGCGTTGTAACTTGTAGTACGCACAACAATACGCGGTACACGGTATTGATATGTATTGATGGGATGAAAATTCGCCATTCACCAACCATAAATCTGATGCCTTCTTCTGCCAAAGCTTCTATCATCTCGTCTCGTGCATGACTCCTTCTGCCACCAGTGTATATGTCATCCAAGGTGGAGATTGCTTCTCAGTTACATCCCTTTTCAATCAACTTGTCGACCATTATTTTACACACCTCCATCATCTCGAGTACCCTATCAACATAGTTGCGACAGTCATCAATGTGACATGTGAGCCTGTGTAACACTGGGGAGCAATGCAGCTGTGCATGCTGTCTTTCTAGGAGACTCTGTGACTGTGACTCTGTGGCTGTGCATGTTTTCCTGCTAGCAGGAAGACATGCACAGCCACAAAGTTTTATGCTAAGAGGCAAAGATATTTTGGCTTGGATGTGCAATGACTTGAGATTACGTCCAAGACTTGCATTTGATATACCCATAAATACGTCGTCATCTATGGTAGTCTTTGGAAGGCCAAGCATGTGCAGCATAGGCACATCCTTGACAATGGAAGAAAGTGGGGCAGTAAAATAACCAGTAAACAAGAGTGCCCGAAGTCCTCCAATGTTGTACTGCTTTTTGACAATTTCATAGGTTTTAGAAGACCATGGCGATTTGACCTTCAAGTAGAATTCCATGAGGGCGGGACAAATGAAAGTGCGGAGTAGTTTGTCAACACATACGTCGTCAGATTTGAATACCACAGTGATCTTCTTCAAGCCAGGCATGGTTACCTTCTTGAATTGATCCAGTTTATGGTCAGGAGGTAGGTATAACTCAAATTCTAGCTCCTGCAACATTGGAGTTTGTCGTAATATGTCGATGATCGGGTTCCACTGAAGTTGATAAATCTTAGAGAGTGTTCAGCAACCCTTTCCCATTGTTTCGGTGACTCGGAAGTGATGGCGGGGTTTGAATGCTTACTTCGGCCAGACGGCAAGGCAGCCGCTGATGTAATTTTTCTTCATGACCATCGATAAGGCTCGACGACGCAAGGTTTTGAAGGCTCTCCACATTGCGACATCCTTGCGTGTTCTTCTCTATTCTCACCTCACTATCCGCATAATTATGTCTCGATCAAACCAAGGCCCTCAATCACGACCCCAACGAACTCGAGCACTGAACACAGTGTGGACCACAGAGCAAGAATTACGAATGATTGAGATCCTCACTGGTCGGAAGTCTAGCCTGGAAAGTGGTTCATCCAACTTCAAATCAGCTGACTACACAGCTGTTGCCGATGCCCTCAACCAAGAGTTTGAACAGACAGGATCACCAAAGTCGAACAAGAACGTTGAGACGAAGTGGACAAAGGTGAGCCGTTTCTCATTTCCAACATAATCAACTATGGATATCATGGTTACTAGATCAAAAACCAGTATGCTGCACTCGGAAAATGGTCTAAGGGATCCGGGATAGGATGTGATGCGTTTGACATGGAGACTGGGAGACCGATCTTGACTGATCCAAGCATTAAGGCCATATTTGATATTTACTGCAAAGCAAACCCGGAGGTGAGTGTTTGAACACTAACGCACGACATACATTAATATTCTCTTAGCCTGCAAAGATGCTCCTTGCTGCTGTGAAAGAGGAATGGGTTTACTGGCGTGCTATGCGTGCATTTGGTGATGTTACATTGGCATCTGGTGATCATGCATTTGAGGGCTCTGCTGCCCAAGCTTCCGGCCCTACTCCGCTCGCTGCCCCTTTTGGCCCTACTCCGCTCACTGGCCCTACTTCACTCGCTGTCCCTTCCGGCCCTACTCCACTCGCTGTCCCTTCCAGCACCCTTTTTGGTCCAGGTTCCTTGCCAGCACTGTCTGAGTCTTCGTCGGCTGTTCCCGGAGCTTCGACGACAGCCGCGGCCATACAGCATTGGCTGGATGATGTCAACATGCATGACATCAATGACGAGCCCCCTCAGCCAGCATTTCCACCTCAATCTGAGGTTGGAAGTTCGTCAATGTCAGCGCCCAGCAGTACCCTCCTTTCACGTGGTGATCGCACGCGCCCGGTCAGCTCTGATATCCGGGCTCAGGCTGCTCCCTATCATCTACCACGTTCATCCCAGCCTTCACGCTCTGGCCGTAGTACGAGTGACCGGTCAAGGACCTCTGGCGGAAAGATGAGCGATGGCGCAATCATGACAAAAGTTGGAAATGACCTTGTCTACGCTGTTGGCGTCCTCAAAGAGACTGCAATGACTGTGAATGCCCCTGAACTCACTGATAATACCTCTTCTCAATCCCATAATTACAGCACAATTCTTCAGGAAAACGAGGATGGGCTTCCGCAAAGCATTATTATTGCTGCTTTGTCATTTTTCAGTGATGAAAAGAATGTACGGAAGGCCAAGGTGTACAAAACAGCATTCCCACAGAACCGTCGTGACTATTTGCTCTATGAACTTCGTCAGTCAGGCCTTGATGTCGATACTATGCTTGCAACACCCTGACTACCTGTACTAGTACAACTTGTAACTGTAACACCCTTCGACAATATGTACGTTTCATATTGTACTTATAATATTTAATGCAGCAACTAGTATCCTTCATCATATGCCTCGTCATTGTCTTCCTCATTACCCTCATCCAGTTCATCCTCATCTTCATTGTAAAGATACTCCTCAGCATTTACTCGCTCTTGAAGAATCCTTTGATAGTCTTGCCACATTGCCTGAGCAATTGATGCCCTTTGAATTTGTGCAGGATTTGTAGCATCAGAAATGATGTCTTCAGGAGGATCCACTTGATCTTCTTCATAGTACATTCGTTGAGCATGGTGCTCATTGATATCTTCAACATTGCCAGCTATTTCTTCTTCATCAGACTCATAAATTCGAATGAAATTATGAATTGCAGCAAGAGCAGCAGGAATTCACACTTGAATGTGCATGGGAAATTCTGATCCCAGGTGAAGAATGCGGAAACGTTTCTTGAACACACCAAATATTCGTTCAATCACATTTCGTGCTTGAGCATGACGTAGGTTGAACAATTCTTGTGGTGTACGGGGCCTAGTGTGACTCCCTGTCAGAGTGGAGTAATAGTACTGATAGCAAATTAACAATACCTTGCATTGGATCGCCCCCACTCAGCCAGGTGATAACGGGTCCCACAAAATGGAACCAAAAGCTCCATACAATTTGGAAATCCTGCATCAGCAAGATAGTACCATCCAGCTTGTATTCTGAGGTTATGCTTTTGGGTCACAGTGGCATAGAGCTTTGAATCTGAGGCTGATCCTTCCCAACCAGTTAACCCAAATGTAAAGAGAAGATCCCAAGTGCAAGCAAATAGGCAGTTCTGTGAAAAAAAGCCCTTTCGATTTCGCCATAGGTATCGATCAGGCCCATGAGGGTGTACCTGAATATGGCTTCCATCTATTGCACCCAATGCATTTTTGAACCAAGGCCAAAGTTTGCGATTATGCTGGAAGAAGGAAGAAGGTGGGTTGGCAATGTCGGGTTGCTTTATGAATGTGGTATAAAATGGGGGTGCTGAGAAGAACTCTACCATTCGCTTGAAGTAGCTACCATAGACCTCAGTAAATATGATGGTATTATAGATCACAGATAATGATACACACAATGAAATTGTTCCATTTGCCCTTTGGAAGCATTCTCCAACATGCCGAACTGTTAATCCAGTTACACATGTGTAGAGAAATATGGCAAGCTGCTCTTCAAGAGTGATATTGCGAGAATCTGTGTATCCTGCTGCACGTAGTTCTGCCCTTAATGCAAGAAAAACTCCCTTCTGAACACCAAGCTCAGTGCGTATATGTCTAGGGTGACCATTAAGGAGCAAGACTGACCAGATAAAATGGATGTATGATATAGTTCTTTGTCATAGTAATGATGATGATACCGATCAAAGAACTGCCCAACTAACTGAAGCAAGTTGGGAAGAAGGCTTGTGGCAATAAAGGTGATAATGAATCGGATGTTCTTGCGGATGATGGCATGCAGTTGTTGACGCTGCTCGGTGCGGCTAGGTGGTTGAGACATATCAATGATACTGATCGATCGATTGTACAGAGCTATCGATGATCTCAGGATGTATTTTCAAACTCCGAAATCAATTTCGGCCAACTTGCCGAATTGGTTTTTACTTAGTAAGCAACATCAATGGGCGGCGAAAGGGTTGTTGAACGCCCTCTTAGGTGTCGTGGCTGGCCCCATGGAAAAGGTGGGAATCGTTGTGGCACCCAGGTCGCATCCCTGGTTATATCGACAAACGTTGCCGACCGTAGTCCCACAAGAATAGGCGCCACCGCGGTGACAGTTTCGTCAAACTGTGCCTTGGACAATGTAAGACTGAGTTTCTCGATGTCAGGCAACACAGTATTGGGTAATTTTGACAGTTCTGTAATTTGATCGGGAGACTTCAGATCAAGATGGAGTGTCTTGGCTTTGAGGGAAGAAGCAATCGAACTGGCAATCTCAGTGTCCATTCGACGACAACGCTAACACAACGGGGGAATTTCTAGCTCGGTCAAGCCATCCACAATAAAGGCGTCTGGCTTCGCGAATATCACACTGGACAAAGCTCCATAGCACAGGTGTATCAAGCGCCAGTCACGCGACATTTCTTCTACTTTCTTCTTCCTTAGTGCCTGCGCTTCAAAAGCAACAAGCTTATGTGCTTCGAGACTCGCAGACAAGCGGTCTATCTCGGCTTCCAGTTCTGCTACTTGCGTCCGCCAACGTGAACAGACGCGCGATAACACAAGCTGGGGAGGTAATTTGTTCTTTCGAATTGGGAACCCCACTGGTCCATGTTCCTCTGCAGCAATGACGACTGAGAACCTCGGCCGGAAGGTGCTTCTGGGGTGAAAGCGCAATTGTGTGCTGAATAAGATCAGCTTCAAGTGTTCTTTTAGACTGACGAATTAGGATCTCTTCAGCATCTGAATGGAGTTGATGCTGGACAAATCCAAGTCGTGCATCTGATTCATCTCTGAGTTATTTCATGCGTGTAGGGGAAAATACTCACTAAAGCGAGAAAAGGAGCACAAAAAGGTCGGCTTCTCCTGTTGCGGCATCCACGTGTGCGGAATTGGTCTTGTGTTCAATTCTGCGGCGTGGACAGCGGAGGGCGTGGATCACGCACTCATGTGCCAACAAGGCCTTTTGGGCCTCTAATAGAGCGTCGCTCCAAATGCATAGAGAGTCAGACGGCAATGACTCAAAAACAAAACAAAAAAGGATCAACACGAGCGAAGCTTGCAGTGAGCGTCATTTCGCTCACCAACTTATCTCGTGGGCAACCGTCACAATGCACGCCAGCGTGGACAGATTGTCCACATCGGTGTATTAACATTGCATACAACTTACACGTGAACACAGATCAGAAGGATCATTTGAAGGTACGCGGCAGCTACGCAAGTTCAATCTCGTGATAATCCCAGTAAGGAATAAGCAGAAAGGTTTGCGCATCAACAACCATCATGATTGGAACTGTGTCAAGGTAGGAGTTAGTTGAAATATTACAAGTGCCGCTAGAAGAGAAGAAACTTTATGTACCAGTACTTTCGTCAGTAGCTGTCACTGGTCAGGTCCAGATCCCGTGGCGGAACTTTAGAGGATTGCCAGAGAAAGCGCCGCGAACCTTGGAAGTACTCGTTTCAAAATATCCCAAATACAGGAAGGGAGAAATTCTGTGTCGAATTGTTCCAGTCGCACGCTGTACCAATCGCACATATCGATTCAAATTTCAAACGTCCACCGTCATCTTGCCGTGGATTGAAGAAACGGTCTCTTATCGGCTATCTCTGGTAGTATGAAGCACCATATGTTACAACCCATCTGTCTCATCAAATGGAAATACAGCTGGATTCACCTGTTGGCACTAATTACCTCAAATCGTGAGCCCTTCCTTTATACAATACCTCCCCACCGAATGCTACTAGATAGACCTGTAGTCTAACCTATGCTGTCCAAACTTTAGCGATCAGTTCTGTCAGACCTAGGGGATGTCAGTATATCAGAAAAAATTAGAAATATTCTACCTACCAATGTCGTTGGTATTAAACTGATAGATTCCAACAAGCGTGGCAACCGTGGCAGTTCGCAATATCCATGTCGTAGCCGGCCCAAGGATAGGGAATTTACGCTTGTGCAAGTAATCAACGACCACGTTGTCAAACTGAGAATAACAATTAGATCATATACGCATAATAATCCGAGCGCAACACAAACCCCAATGTGACTGTGGACAACTAGACTGACGCCTAACAGTCCATCAAGAATTGGGTGTTGTGTACCACTTGTTACAAATGCAGCGACAGTCATTGGTACAAGACTGGCAGAGAGTAAACGTTCGAACGCCCAGTGGTACGAGCCATGTACATGTGAAGGAGGCGGGAACGACGTGGGATCATTGACAGTTCCCTTGTAGATTGCTGGCGTGTTACAGTTAGAACAGCAAGGTCCAGAAAATTGGGAATACGACGCACGACCGCCGGGAACGATAGCTCCAGAAACATCGGTAGCCGAATGTCTGACTTTGCCAAGTCAGATGATTCCCTGATGCTTCGTAGCTTGGAATATCAACGTACTAAAGACGGTTGAGACGCCCGCAGCATGGCGAGCACGGCGAGACACGGCCCTAGGAAAAGCAGAGCGTAAGACTAACTGTGCCGACATTATCAGTACGACAAGGACCCCCGACCCGGTTTATTCCTGTTATGGTCAGTTTGCTATTGATTATCAGGTTTGTTTGGCAAACGCCCACAAAAACAGCCACCCGTAAAAGTTCTTACCTTGGCCTAACAGACTCCATTATTCCCCAGCGCATCCTACAATTTGTGGAAGCTTAGAAGCGGACCGAGATATTACTCTAGGGAAAATAGATCGAGCGGGTGTCGGGTCAGAACATCCTTGACAGAATTTCTTCTAATCTGAACGAAGCGACCAACCCATTCACCATGTCACTTAAGCTTGAGGCTCATGCACTCGTTTTCACAACTTTTCAGCGATAACCAGAACCGGTAGAAATAACGTGAAGGACACGTGCGGATCGTCAGGCTTGCACGCTCCGAGTTTTTATAGTTTCTCCATT
Organism: Amanita subjunquillea; assembly: GCA_020011035.1. Lineage (NCBI taxonomy): Eukaryota > Fungi > Basidiomycota > Agaricomycetes > Agaricales > Amanitaceae > Amanita > Amanita subjunquillea. The sequence goes on along the minus strand of JAEBUT010000020.1, from coordinate 696,609 downwards.
ATGGATACCGATTACATCTGGCTCGAGCGTCCATTACATAAAGGATGATGAAGAATGAAACTGAAGGTGAAGGAATACAACACGATGAGAACACGAGTTCCTCCTGCTCGTTTCTGCACTAACTCAAGATAAGGGGTGAGTGAGCCCCGTCCCATTTTGATTAACCTCACAAACTATATTCAAACGTCGAGCCACAGTTGACCGAAATGTCAGAACAACAAGACGACATGTTGATAGCGTACGCATACCCTCCTCTCGTGGCAGGAGTATCGCTCAATTAGTAAACTTGGCAGGGTTATAGGCAGCGTCGGCACAGGGAAATCATTGGTGAGATCGACATTCCGCACCGCTTGCAGAAACTAAAGTCTCACGATCACTGTAGTTCACCAATCTGCTATCGAGCGATGCTAGTCTCGAGTCTGAGGCCAGCGACGTCCGGGTTGCCTCCTTTCGTAATTCGGAAAGTGGTCGCAACGTGACAATTGCCGATTGTCCCGGCTTCGGTGACCTACGTGTTAGCGATACCGATGTGCTGAAAAAGATTACGGACTTTTTACTTAAAGAGTAAGTGTATCTCCGAATGCCATCCGCCTCGAAGTCATTCAAACATCTGTTAGATATGACAATAAGCGACAGCTGAATGGTATCATATACCTCCCGCAGATATCCAACACCAGCTTCATTGGCCAGTCTAGACTCAATCTGGCTATGTTTCGCAACCTTTGCGGCAAGAAAGCCTACAAAAATGTCGTGATTCTGACGACATTCTGGGATCAACTTACCAGTGAACAAGGAGAGAAACAGGAAGAGTTGCTCAAGGTCACATTTAAGGAACTCCTCGAAGGGGGCGCCTACTTCATGCGACACGACCGCACCATCGAAAGTGCTCGCGACGTTCTCCAGCACATTTTGACATTGGATCCTACGAATGTTCAGATCCAGGAAGAAATTCGAGTCGAAGGCAAAACATTTCAAGAGACCGCTGCTGGTCTGTCCGTCGAGAGGAAGTGGACTGGATTTTTGCGGAGCACAACAAGAGGTTGCAGAACTTAGGAATGAGTTGGAGGTGATTCAAAAGAGAGGCGACGATGCATTGAGGCAAAGGCTCGAGGAGGAGCAGGCTAAATTGCAGACAGAATTCAAGCGACGGGAGGACGAAAGGCAGGGCTCATGAAGGTTCGGGACGAAGCAATCGAAGCTCAGAAGCGGATGGAGACGGAGCACGGAAGGTGTCAAGACCAACAACGCGAGTGGGAATCCAAGTTTGACAATCAAGGTAAGCACCATGGCGGACCGATGCGAAGTCGAGGCTCACCTCGATCTAGAGAGAAAGGCGCGCGAAATGAGGGAGACCATTGCCAACTCAGAGGGAAATGTGACAAAACTTCGAGATGAGCTGGAGTCGAGAATTAATACCTCAGCCAAGAACTTGAGGAAAGCGAGCTAACTTTCAGACAGGACTTAAGCAGTGGGAGGGCGAAAGATCAGAATTGGAACGGGGTCTGGCAGAGGCAAATGAAGCTCAGAAGCAGATGCAGGTGGATCGTGCGAAAGAAAGGGCGGACAATGAGACATGGCGTAGGGACCAAGAATACAAGTGGGAGTGCCGGCTGGGTGCGCAAGGGAAGGAGCACGTCAAATCGATCCGAGCGCTGCAGTCTCAGGTTGATCAAGAAAAGAAGGCTCGTGCAGACGCTGATGAGGAGCATGAGAGGCAGCGTCAGGAGGCTGCCACGAGCGAGGCTGCAAGAGAGGAACAAGAGAGAAAGAAAAACGAGCAATGGCGTAGGGATCAAGAATACAAGTGGGAGTGTCGGCTCGGTGCTCAAGGGAAGGAGCACGTCACCTTGATCCGGGCGCTGCAGTCACAGCTCGACCTAGAGAAGCAGGCACACGCAGATGCCGACAAGGAGTACGAGAGGAAACTGCAAGAAGCTGCCACGAACGAAGCTGCGAGGCGGGAACGGGATATAAAGAACAACGAGCAATGGCGTAGGGATCAAGAATGCGCGTGGGAGTCTCGGTTGAATGCCCAAGAGATACAGCACGCCAAATCAATGCAGGCGCTGCAGTCTCAGCTCGAGCAAAGCAAGAACGCACGCGCAGATGCCGACAAGGAGTACGAGATCCGGTTGGATGCTGAGAGGAAGGAGCATGCCGAATCGATGGAAACGCTGCGGTCCCAGCTCGACCAGGCGAAGCAGGCATGCGCAGACGCCGATGAGGAGCACGAGAGGCAATTGCAGGAAGCGGCTACAAGCGATGTTGTAAGACGTGAACATGAGAAAAAGGACAACGAGCAATGGCGTAGAGATCAAGAATGCGAGTGGGAATCTCGGTTGGATGCTCAAAGGAAGGAGCACGCCGAATTGATGGAGGCGCTGCAGTCCCAGCTCGACCAGGCGAAGCAGGCACGCGCAGATGCCGATAAAGAGTACAAGAGGCAATTGCAGGAAGCGACTACAATCGATGTTGCAAGGCGGGAACATGAGAGGAAGAACAACGAGCAATGGCGCAAAGATCAAGAATACGAGTGGGAATCTCGGCTGGATGCTCAAAGAAAGGAGTGCGCCGAATCGGTGGAGGCATTGCAGTCCCAACTCGATCAGGCGAAGCAGGCACGCGCCGACGCCGATAAGGGGTACGAGAGGCAATTGCAGGATGTGGTTGCAAGCGATGTTGCAAGGCGGGAACATGAGAGGAAGAACAACGAGCAATGGCGTAAAGATCGAGAATGTGAGTGGGAATCTCGGTTGGATGCTCAAGGGAAGGAACATGCCAAATGGATGGAAGCGCTGCTGTTTCAGCTCGGTCAAGGGGCATGCGCGGACGCCAGTAGGGGGCACGAGGGGAAACTGCAGCGGTGGGAACAGGAGAGGGAGAATAACGAAAGATGGGATAAGGATCAAGAACACGGGTGGAAATCCCGCTTTGACGCTTATGGTAAGCACATGCTGAATCGTGTAAGCGATTTGGTCTCAGGTCGTTCCAGAGAAAAGAGCACAAGAAACCATCGCAAAGCACACGAGAGACATGACAGAAGTTAGGGACGAGCTAGAGATGGCGAAGAAGGGAAACAGCGCCTTGAGCCTTGAACTCGAAGAAGAGCGTGCTAGGTTGCAAAGAGAATCGGCGCGATGGGAGATTGAACGAGTAGAGTTGAAGAAGGGTCTGAGCGAAGCAGAAGAGGACCAGGAGCGATTGAAGGGCGCTGTAAGGGAATGGGCCGATCACGAGAAGCGACGTCAAGATCAAGAACGCGAGTGGCAATCCCGCTCTAATGATCAAGGTGAGCGTCGTGTCGAATTGATGCAACCGCTGCAGACTCAGCTCGATCAAGATAAAAAGGCTCGCGAATTTAGCAAAACGGTTGCAAAATCCGAAAATGAAGAATCGAAGAATGGCAATAGTGCCGTGACATATGAGCTGGAGGAGCGGATTAGATTGCAGCGAGCACAATGGCGATGGGTGGAAGAAAGAGCGGGGCTTAAGGAATGTCTGGATGAGGCGATGAAAGCCCAAATGAGGGTGGAGGGGGATGTCGCGAAGGAGAGAGTCCACCACGAGAAAAAGCATCGAGAGAAAATGGGGCGTGTTATCGCGAAGCACGAGGAGGAAATGACGAGGCTTGGGTACGAATATGATATGATGAGGAGAAGCAATGAAGTGTGGAGAAAGGTGTACGAGGAGGAGTGGGCAAGGTCGCAGTTAAGGTTAGCGCGATGGGAGGCGGAAAGAGCAGAGTTGAGGAGAGGGTTGTATACGTTTGATCCATAGGCTCCGACGTGGCTGATGTCTGCCGAAACCGCACCGCTCGACGTCCTCGACAACCCTGAGGTCCTGAGCCCCTTCCTCGACACCTCGTCCAACACACTCCCTCTGCCTCTCTTAGAGGATCTCCTAACCCGACATATCAAGCCCATCTTCGACGCCAACATACACCCGAGCATCAACCCAACAACGGGCAGGAAGCTTCCCCGTCCAGCAGGAGGTCCGTTGGCATCGCAAGATTTTTACGACTCCCAGAGATGGAAAGAGCATCCGGGCATTGGAAACGTGATATTGTGGTGTCTGAAACATTTCGACGTGAGTCTGTATATCAAACTAATACATGTCTGATGAGCTGTCCAGCGGGACCATTATGAGAAGATATGGCATCTATTAATCCCGCCCATCATGACCATGCTGGATGATTATGAACCCAAGTATAAGCTGAGCGGGGTAAGAATTGTGAGGGAAATGATGAACACCGTGCCTGGGTCGCTTCTGAAGCGGACGGGAGTAGATGGACTAATTCGTTCTGTGAGTGAGTCGTGTGCTGGATATGATTCCCGTCCTTTCGACCCTCTGATCGGCCTTTCCGGCCCTTCCCCACATGTACCCACAGGCGCTGTCCAATTGCCTTGCACATCTTCAGGCAGATGAATCTCCCCATTTAATACGGGAAGCTATCCGCGCGCAGCTGGAGCTAACACTTCTCACGACCCGAATCGGTGAACGGGTGTACTTTGACCAGCTGTGTGAGCTGTTGGGGGAGGGCATCATCAGAGGCGTGTGGTTCTATGGCTATGAGAAGGAGGATGTTATTCTAGCTTCTATAGAGGCACTCCCCAGTCTGATAAGATCGCTGGACATGGGTTGTGTGCGGTTTTTCAAGGTATGGGCCCTTGACCAATTCACGGCTCGACGAGCATTAACGGGACACCCAGGCACTGACAGCACAGTTTCTCGACTCGCTTATGCCGAAGCCGTTGCATTATGTGTCAATCCGGCTCCAAGTTGCGTCTTTGGAGGGATTGCTGTGCATCATGGACGTGTGTGCACCACGGATAGACGTCAGAAAGGCAACTGAGATCGCCAATGCTGTTTGCCGGTGCTGGGTCACACTGCCCTGTGAAGATGGCGAGAAATCCAAACCAGGTAATGTTGTTATGCATTGAGTTGCGAGACCAACTAAAATAGGGTGACATTACTGCGTGTAGCAGAAGTCAAGGCTGTCAGGGTGATGATAAGGCAAACGTGTGAACGGTTGAAGGAGCTGTGTCCTGCTATCGTTGAAGTGAATGATTCCTATGCTGTAATGATGTTTGCCAAGGCTGACGGTCGTCTAGGACTACAAACTGATGCTAGATGGCGCAGGAGAGCTGAGTGAATTGTTCCAGGGGCTAGTTTAGAATAACTTGTCCTTAAATGTAAGTGCCGCACTGCATCGGCTGCGGGCCGGTTATAACCGAGAGTAAATGACAAAAGCAGCAGAAATAGAACGGTTGCCTCGTTTCCCCGTCCTCTTCCCTCGTCCACATGGCTTTCTCTGTTGATGACCTCGTCGCTTCTCTTTCAAACAATCATATCGGACAAGAAGCTATAGACCTCGCTGCTCTACATGCAAGTCATACCTGCTTTCCAGGTACTAGTATCTGACCTTCAACGACAGGCACAGCTAGCACAGGCCATAGTTGCACAACAGTCAGGCTTCACTCTACCTACCAAGCCAATCAAGCCCTGCACCACTCCAACGTCAGCCACTGTACCCTACCCATGGAATCACTTATCGCCCACTGTGGCCATGGATGATATGGAATACCAGGATGAGCGAATGGTGGAGGAGCTCCTAATGCCCCGTAACCAGGTCCAGGCCAACCCCGAAGCTTCCTTCCCCACTTGTACATCCGATCACGGCCCCGCAATTGATCCGTCCGCGCCCAGCTCTCCCTCCCTTTTCACGTCGACGGACCCCTTTTACATTGCCCAAGTGCGAGGCTCGTCGTCGCCGTCGTCGTCCTGGTGTGATGGTCAGGTCCACGCTTACGCCCATGCGACGGGGGGTGGTGGTGGTGGCGGTGCGATGGGTGGACTCGGCAGACCAGACGAGACGTCGCCGTTTATCCGCGTTGCACAGGCGCAGGCGCAAGCTCAAGCTCAAGCTCAGGCTCAACTGCTGCATCATCATCATCAACAACAGCAGGCACAGCAGTATCAGTATCATCATCATCAGCAGCAGCAGCAGCGTACCGGTGATGTCGGCAACATCGGTGATTCTTACACGGCTGTGCAGTACACAGAGTTGCTGTACCAGCTCGAGCAAATGCACTATCACCACTACTACCCGGCTACAGCAGTGCAGAGTTGAAAGTCGTCCCTTGCTGGTATATTAGTACTAGATCTGGCGGGTCGCAAGGAGCAGTGTGGGGGGGACACTGTTTCGCCTCACTCGATTCTGCGTGATGCGGTGATCGCGGACGGCGAAAAGGAGTTTGATGAAACTGGAAAAGGAAGCGGAACAAGTGGATCATGGTCGCTCATAAACTTAAACGATCATTTCAATTTGATCATCAACTCGTTGATTCAGGCCTACGCGACTAGGCCGAAAAGAGGGATGTCGGTCGGGTCTTGTTCTCCTCCCTGCTTTTGTTGTGCATTAAACCATTCTGGGTTGCTTGGGCATATTGCTATTTATCATTCCTGACTGGACGCGGTAGACCTGTAGTATCTAACTTGATCTTAATTGCAAGCAACGGTCATGGGCGGAAATGACTCTCTCCTTGTTCCTCAAAAGGGAAACAAACGAGGGGTATGATGTTATGCATTGCTTCATGTGTACGAAAACCTGTGAGCCGAGAACTGAAAATACTAGGTAAGGTTATGTTAGAAGAGGTCCTCTAGTGTCATCTGTTTAACGATATCCTGGGGGCGAAATTGAAAACGTGGTCCAAATGCACAATGGAGCGAGGCACCGTACCGTATTAGAAACAATCATAGCGAATTCTTCAAAACTGAGTTTGCCATCGCCGTCCTTATCGGCTTCCATGATCGTTTTATCCACGATTTGTTGTAGTTGTTGGTCCTATCACAGCGGTTAGAAGGGTTACATGGTTTCATAGCGACGAGCTTACTTTTAGATTGTTCCCGACCATCATCTTCAATACGAGGAAGAGCTCGCCGTTTGAGATATACCCATCACGATCGACGTCGTAAACCTTGAATGCGACTGAAAGGAAGAAAAGGAAGTTAGTGCTGTGATTAGCGAGGGGACGACGACGTACACCTGAGCTTCTCCTCTCTTCCCCCTCGGCTACTGAATGCGCTCAGACCGCCAACGAATTCCTGAAAGTCGACGGTACCTCCGCCACTAACGGGTTGGAATCAATCTCGAGGTATGCAGGGACAAGCAGGAGACGCACTCTTCATCAAATATGGCGATCATCCTGGAAGCAAGCGGATTTGTGGCGATCTGTGGTATTTGCAGGAATTCCTCACGATCCAGCGAACCGGAGCCATTACTGCGAGCAAGGGTGCGATAAGCATGGAGGAGCAGAAACGCGGGCAGGCAACCTGTCGAGTTTGATGAAACGCTTCTTTAAGCGTTCCAGCTCCGCCTGTGTGACTAACCAAGGAGAAAAGTCAAGGCGCTGGGGGTATTGAATGGCAAGAGATCCAGCCAGACGTACAGTTGGACCGCCTCTCCATGTCCTCCATAAACTGCGATTCTTGACACGGCGTCAGAGCTGCTCTGGAGCTGCATAAGAAGACGGCGACGAACGTGTCTGGCCCATGGTGATTCCTACACTCGAGTGGCGGGCGACCAGGAGAAGACAACTCGTGGGAATCCAGTCGGTGGCATGCTCTCCTCCTTCATCTTCCCCCGCCCTCTCATCGCCTCTGAAGCCCAAAAGTCCACAATATATGCCTTGTCCACTCCCCCGGGAAAGGCTGGCGTCGCTGTAGTCCGCGTATCGGGTCCCCGTGCACTCGCCGTCTGGAGCCGTGTCGTTAGACCCTCCCGAGTCCGCTCGCTGCCGCAGCCGTGGCGAATGCAGCACTGTCAGATCGTGGATGGCATGCAAAACACACTTGACAACGGCCTGGCCGTATTCTTCAAGGGTATGTGGCCGCTTTCCAAAAAATCTCGACGATCCGTTACAGTGGCCGTTTTCCAGGTCCCAAGTCATTTACTACGGAAGACGCACTTGAGCTGCACATCCATTCTGGTCGTGCTGTCATTGCCTCCGTTCTTTCTGCTTTATCCTCAATTCCGTTCTGTCGACCAGCTGAACCGGGAGAGTTCACCCGACGGGCTTTTCTCGGAGGGCGTCTAGACCTCACTCAAGTCGAGGGTCTGAAAGATCTGATTGACGCAGAGACGGAAACGCAGAGACAAATGGCGGTCCAAGCCACGCAGGTGGGTAGTTTACGCGCTTCTCCAGGCCCAAAACACTGGCTTACCGTAGGCCATATCCTTTAGTAGGGCGCGACGAGGGCCACGTATGAACAAATACGAACTGATATTATCGAATGTCTTGCTATGGTCGAAGCTTTGATCGATTTTGGTGAAGGAGAGGACATCGAGAAAGGCGTATACGAAGATGGCAAGTGGTTCCAGTTGTCTGCTTCTTTTTGCTGAACCCTTTCCCCGTTTTCAGCTGCGTCACAAGCTCGCCAACTCTTAGACACTATACGTTTCCATCTCAGTGACAGTCGCCGCGGTGAACTCATCCGTTCTGGTGTTAAGCTTGCCATTTTCGGTCCTCCCAATGCTGGAAAGAGCAGTCTGCTCAACTTTCTAGGTATTTATCTAATTCGTTTACGGTTTTTATACCAACGCCGCTGTTTACTGTAGCACAACGTGAGGCAGCTATCGTAACGCCTATACCGGGAACAACGCGAGATATTCTTGAACTCTCGCTTGATATCGACGGACTTCCCATCATCGTGGCAGATACAGCAGGTTTACGAAAATCAAAAGACGTGGTTGAACAAATTGGTGTTGAACGTGCAACGAAGGCGTAAGTTTTCACTTATATGGAGAGTTTGCGCGAACTGAGCAACGTTAGCGTACAAGAAGCAAATGTAAACCTATGCGTCCTGTCACTTCCCGATCTATTAAACACAGACGATCCGTTGCCAGAAGCAGTCCGATCCCTTGTCAACTCCAACACATTCTTCTTGTTCAACAAAGTTGATCTCGTTGATTCAGGGCCTGATGAGAACATCCTTCGCACGGCATTGGCGAAATTGCGTCAAGATGTGTCTAACCATGCATGGGCGGCAAGCCTCGCAACGGGCGATGGCATGCGGGAATTTATGAGCGGATTTGCGGGGGCTCTGCACCAGAGGTTGGTCCCTCCGGGAACATATGTGCCAAGATTGACGCGTTTTCTTTAGGTTTAATGTATTCGAGACGGACACACGGGGCCATGCACCTCTGATTACGCGAGAAAGACATCGGGTCCATCTTGAAGCAAGTTGCAGTCACTTGGAAGCGTTTCTTTCCACGCGTTGGTGTCTCTCATGTGTGGTGTTCTGCTAACGACTGATTGTGATGTTTCGCTGACAGGTCCGGAGGATGTGGTGTTGGGTGCAGAAGAATTACGTTATGCAGCACGTGCTGTGGGCAAGATATCTGGGATTATTGATGTCGAGGAGATATTGGATAATGTCTTTAGCAGTTTCTGCATCGGCAAATGAGCAAGACAGATCGTGCTTCTGCGAATTTCACTCAGGCAACAATACCATGCAAGGCTGACATCACTAAATGCACTCCCGCTCACACAACAACTATATTGACTTGCACAGTACAACAGGGATCATCGACATGGGTTTTATATGTTTTCAAAAAGGATCCAACAGAAAATGAGAAAGGCGAGTACCAACAAAATAAGGTCCTACTTCCGATGCAGGGTGAATGGTCCAAGCCTGTCGTCATCAACTTGAACTCGTATTGTCCATTACTGCATTCGAGTCAGCACAACTGCTTTGTTAAGAGGTTGGGAGGACAACACCTTGATTAATGGACTTGGTATTTAACAATAACAAAGGCTAAGACACAACAGAAGTTCATTGGTACGTCATTGGACAGATGTGAGGCTCACTTCTCGCGGCTAGTGAGAATGATATTGTCCACGTCACCGACGCACGGCCGCGGGAGAACTGATGAGGGGAGACGGGTGGCATTGATGTCAGACATTGCAATCAAGAGTAGAGGATACTGCAGGTTTCTGAGAGGTGTTGGATGAAGATTCTGGGTATTGACCGTGAGCGCGTGAGCCCCCAACACCTTTTATCCCTCCAGCTCATGGCTTGTTGCCTAGTTAGTAGGCAGAGGCAAACTTGATCGCAAACGTTACGGAATGCGCAGTGGATGGGAAGATCTTGTTTTGTCCGCCAATCTGGAAATCAAATAATTCGGACGAATGTGTTAGCAGGTGCTTGGGGTAACTTGATTACTTGACCGTGGATATGGCTAGGTGCTGGTGTCCTATTCCATAATGTTCAATTGGGAACCGATTAGTCTTATCCATTTTTGTGCTAATCGAAGGTGATAAACTTGCGAATGAGTTCTCTGAACCTCTACATAAACCATTCTGAATGACACGATATACCGTTCAGGCTCGTACCGATATGATATTCTCCTCCTAGCCAAGCCGCAGGACTTGAGATACATATATCATCCTGCCATGGACGGGCACTGATTAATGGAAAATTGCGGATACGATAATTGCGCTGGCACAGACAGGCTCACACGCACCTCTCTACCTAATTCGCCGAATTGAGTGATGTCAGCCTTGCATGGTGCTGTTGCCTGAGCGACTGTTCTGACCATCTCCATCATTGCTACTAGATCAATGAAAAATAACAATTCTATTTTGCATTGTAGAGCACAAGAGTCGTATTTAGTGACCTTGAACCGAGTGTAAGAACTTGACTGCGGCGATGTGGGGAGTAAGGCAAGGACTTACGATTGGGCGTGCGAGTCCGTGGCGAGGAATAATGCGACGACGGTGCCACAGGTCTGCGCAAGAGGTGTGGGCTTATATCTCTGGCAACGGCAAAGGGTCTGAACGGACAACGCTGAGCAAAAGTGCGCCTCGTGTTGTCTGCACCGGCCAATCATGTCTTGACCCATGACCGGCGGGCTTGAAATATCGATGACAGCAAGTTTTCCGCTTTGGAACAAGGAGGGACATTGGGCATTGAAAACGGTGGGCCACAAGCGTGTCAATCGATTAATCGTTAGTACCAGTACGCATTGCGCATGGCATGGTCCAAGCCCTTTGTTTCGTCGGTTACTTAGTGCTATCATGATAAACTCGGTTACCGCCGACGTACTCGGTTTCAAACGGCTTCAACCTGTCACGGAAGGCAAATAAGTGTATACATCAGGTCTCATGCAAAAGAAATTCGATATCAACGCATTCTGGCCCCTCATGTTGATGGGAAATAAGGTGATGCGAGCTGCGGCGGATAGCAACTTGAAATAGCTCGCTCTTGAAGTCGGGGGGCATTGATTTTTCAGTGACACTGGTGTTGGTATGGATATGATGGCAGTTTCAACCTTGGCCAGGCATGTATTGCTGAAGAATATTCGTGCGGTGCAATCAAATTTCCGAGGACGAATGAACGAGTCATCGGTCTTTCGTATAATCTCGAAATCTGGCGCTCCTTTTACGTACCGGCATGTCAGCATCGGGATATCCCCGTTCGCGTGTACAAGTCCTCCGCAGTGACCAGAGAGTTTACATGTTGCTGTCGCCGGATTACGCTCTACGAGGAGCAAGGACCCTGCAGATTGGTGAGAACCCAACTTGTCGTCCTAAGTGGATTGAAGTGGAGAATGACCTTTCGCGTGATGTCATCATGACGCCTTAGTCCAAGGTCCAAGCCCTTCCTTCGCCGACGGTCAAAGCGAAAACGCTGATATAAGCTCAGGTCTTCTTGTCCAGATCAGTAGCAGAGAATTGCCAGTTCGAGTGAACGGCAGTAGCTCAAATATAGCGGCCCCATGATGCTCGACAACCATTGTCTTAATTGCTGTGGGAAACGAACTCAGGGCTTAGTACTTTAAGTACTCGGCGCCCAATGGTTCAACACCATTCAACTTCTATTCTCGACATGACATGGAGGGCGAGGAACAGATCTCGTGAGTGTATACATCAGGTCTCGTACAAAAGAAATCAGATGCTAATGCATTCTGGCATTACAGTAGAAGATGCAAAACTGAGACGCCGACAGTTGCACCGCGCGAGCAAAAAAATGAGGGCTGCCGACGGAAAGGTTCAACCATTCGCGCCCACTTCGTATTTCCCAATCTACAAGTTGCCTCGAGAGGTCCTTGCGGAAATATTCGTCATGTGTCTCCCAAACCTCGGACTGCCCGAAATTAAAGGCAGTTCATCCAAACGCGTTGCTCCTCTCTTGTTATGCAACGTCTGCTCATCATGGCGCACTCTGGCACGCTCCATACCGCGTCTCTGGCAACGACTTTTCCTTGTATATTCAGATACCATGCCAAGGACAAGAGAGGAAGACAATCCCATCGCTCTAACAGATGCATGGTTGCAGCGGTCAGGGAGGCTCCCTTTGACCCTGAGTTTGCGTGTGACAGGGTCTCTGTTAGACGGAAATCCAAGAGACTTGCACGCGACGGCTCAAGCTCTATTCTTTACGCTTGCTGATTATGCGTCAAGGTGGGAGTATGTCCACCTCAGTTGGAGCTTTTGCCCTCCGATCCTAATTCCCGGACTCGAAGACACTCCTTATCTACGCTCTTTTAACATGATAACTTCGCGTCCTATTATGGCGCCGTTTCCCTTCTCCTCGTGTCCCAAATTGACAGAGGTATCCTGGCCCTATGCGTTCGACGTGTCCTCAAGTCGCGACATGCCTTGGCACCAATTGACATGTCTTAGACTAGAACACATCATGCCGTTATCAGAAATGCTCCTCCTCCTCAAGGCATGTCCAAAACTGGTAGAGCTCCGAATCGAGGTGGACGACTGCACCGACGAAGAATTGCCGCGCAAAAAGGTCACAAAGAGCCATAGTCTACAAATGCTCCACCTCACCGTCTACGCGAAATGTGAATTTCTCCTCGAAAGACTTACTTTACCCGCCTTGACCGACTTTAGCCTCGACATGGAAGATGGGTTCGCATGGAAGTACGGAGTGCACAAGGAGCTGATTCGGCTTTTCAGCAGGTCAAAATGTAAATTGGACCGATTGCAACTCCGAGACTGTAATTTTGATGACGCGTTGCTGTTGAGGTGCCTCCAACACCCTAGCTGTGCATTTCTTACAGAGCTGAACATCATAAACATGCAACACTACCCGATGGTGACCGATATCGTACTCGCCGCATTGACGGAGCCAATAACTGGGGAGAGCTACGCGCTGTTGCCCTATTTGAAACGTCTCTCGCTCGAGATGTGTCTCGCTGGATCACCAGGCATATTGGGCATCATGATCTTGTCGCGCTGCCTTTTATGGGATAAGGAGGACCAGCTCACGTACTTGAGCCTTGTGGAGAACGAGATTGATGGGCTGGATTATTTGCGCATCAAACTCGCTGAAGAGGGGGGATTGGTCACAAGACTTGCTCAGACGATGTGGACTCAAGGACACATCCTTTGACTTTCTCAAAGACCATCTGGTTGCTCTGATCATTAGAACTACATACATTAGCAGCACCGGTGATATTAATGCGATTAAATGTGAAGCTCGCAAGTTTAATCATAGGAAGTGAGCGCGTGGCAGTTCCAAGGGCGAAATTTTACAGGCGCTACCAGGGTTCGAACCAGGGTTTCGGGAGGTCGACGACGTCGACTGGAGGCTAAGCGAGCTGTGGGAACGAGATCAGGGCTTGAGAAATTTACTCAAGTTCTCCGAAATATGTCACGGAGAGCAAGGAACAAATGTCGTAAGTATATACATCACGTCTCATGCAAAGAATATATATTGATATCGATGCATGCTTGACTCATCGTGCATCACCTGCAGAGGATGCAAGGATGAAACGTCGACAACTCTATCGCGCAACCAGAAAATTCAAGGCCTTTGATGGAAAGGTTCAATCATCCGAGCCCGCGTCATATTTTCCAATCAACAAGTTGCCCCAAGATGTCCTTGCAGAAATATTCGTCTTCTGTCTCCCAAACCCCGAGCTGCCAAAACTCAACGGCAGCTCATCCAAACACGTCGCTCCTCTCATGCTCTGCAATGTTTGTTCTTCGTGGCGCATGCTGGCTCTTTCCATACCACGCCTGTGGCAACAGCTTTTTCTTGCATTTGCAGATTTCATGCCAAAGACAAGGGAAAAGGACAAGGCCACAGCCTTAACAGACGCGTGGTTAAAGCGTTCGGGGATGCTTCCTTTGACGCTGAGTTTGCGCGCATTAGGGTCTCTGGACGGGAACATGGAAGATTTGCAAGCGATAATCCAGGCTGTGCTCCATACGCTTGTTGATCACGCGTCGAGGTGGGAGTATTTCCGCCTCAATTGGACGCTTTGCCCTCCGATCTTGATTCCTCGGCTTGGACATACCCCTTGTCTGCGCACTTTCATCTTGACGACTTCGCGTCCTAATATTGCACCGTTCCCGTTCTCCTCATGCCCAAATTTGACGGACATATTCTGGCCTTATGCGTGCAAGATATCCTCAAGTCCCAATGTGCCATGGCACCAATTGACATGCCTCAGACTAGGAGATACCATGCCGTTATCAGAAATGCTCCTCCTCCTCCAGGCATGTCCAAAACTGGTAGAGCTTCGAATCGAGGTCGACGACTCTGCCGATGAAACGTTACCGCGCAAGACGGTCATAACAAACCGCAGCCTACAAAAGCTACACCTTACTGTCTACAATAAATGTGAATCTCTCCTCAAGAGACTCACATTGCCTGCTTTGACCGACTTTAGCCTCGACATGGATGATGGGTTTGCATGGTTATACGGAGTGCACAAGCAGCTACTTCGGCTTTTCAGCAGGTCTAAATGCAAATTGGGCCGACTGCAGCTCCGAGATTGCGATTTTGATGGGGCATCGTTATTGAGGTGCCTCGAACACCCTAGTTGTGCATTTCTTACAGAGCTCAGAATCGAGAACATACAACATTCGCCCATGTTCACTGATACTGTCCTCGTTGCACTGACGGACCCAGTAACCGGGGAATATGATGTGCTTTTGCCCTATCTGAAGCATCTTTCGCTTGAGGCGTGCCTTGCTGGATCACCGGCATGCTGGGCATGATGATTCTGTCGCGCTGCCTTCTATGGGAGAAGGAAGATCAGCTCAACCACGTGAAAGTCATATACGAAGAAATTCATGAGCGGGATTATTTGCTCATCAAACTCGCTGAAGAGCAGGGATTAAGCACAAGGTTTGTGTTTGCTTGTGATCCGTACTACTCAGACTCGGAAGCCACGGACGAGTACTACTGAGCACATTCCTCCATCGTTCAAAGAGGTCTATTTATTCATATGTTAAATTCCGAGATAAATACTTGTGTCGTAGGTAGCACATGTACTCATCATGAAACTGCACGCATAACTAGCATCAGCGACATAGAAAAGCGAAGTTGTAGATTTTCGCGGTACAGGTCTAACTATTGTCAACTAAAGACCCGTTGTCGCTACCAATCTTTACCGTCAACTTCTATGCCCACTGCATGTCGCACTAAGTGCGATCATTCTTGTAACTTATCAATTATAGCAAAAATATAGCGGGCCCTCTTCAGTTATACCTAGCCAACCTCCACTTCATGCAGGGAATCCAAAATCTCATGAGCGCTCTTACCACTTATTTCCTTCTCGCCCACAACCTACAAGTCGCTGTCTAAAACATCACTTGCCGGAAAAAGAGATAGATGATTCGTTGCGTACGAACATCCACCTGGTCCCAGGCTACAGCTGGGGGCTAACGAATTATCCAAGAAGGGCCTAAGAATTGAACGAAACGAATAGCGACGCATTTTCATACCGTGAGAAGCCGTGCGAGTAAACAATCGAGTCAACGATCGGATTGCAATCGATCGATACGGACGCCGCGGATGTCGCTATGATATCAAGACTGGCGCAGGTAATCAGTAAGAAGGGGATGAGCATAGAATATGTTGTCGGAATTTTCCTGAAGTCATTGCATTACGTATAACTTGAAAGCTTGACGCTCTAAATAGCTTGGCAGATGACAGTAATCGTCAATAACAATTGCCAGCGCGGCGATTGCCTTGCTGGCAAAACTTGGCGATTGATACCGCCGAAGATCACACTGCGAGCCGGGCGCAAATAGGCAGGGACCATGTACTGTCAGTTAAATCCGGCGATGCCCCACGCATGACGCCCCATCTTGGGGTCTGAGGCGCTTCGAGTCAGGCACAACGCATATCACCTCATCGAGTAATATCTCAAGGCTCCTGGCATCCGAGGGGTAACTAGAGATTGTCTCGAACGCGGGGGTAGTGCTGCAGTTGTTGATGTGGTTCTGCGAGCCGGTCCCAGTATCGATCGTGAGTGTGTATCTGGATGAGGACAGCCCATGAAGTAAGTAGGTTTGGAGGGGTCAGATTCGTACGTTGTTGGGTAATTTTCATTTCATGACCGCCTTGGTAGCTGCCATACCTGTAACAGTTGGGTCCTTAAGCGCCGTATTGAAGGTCAACACGCCAAGCTGGGTCGGCTCGGTGGTAGGTATCTACCACTCGAACTTGACCAAAATCTGCTACTCTTAACTCTTTTTTTCTTGCACATGAATAGTATTCATCTCATTGGGAATCGTAAAGAGGCGACAAAGCTATTGAAAAGAATTCACAGCAAAGCGCGTGGTAAGGGGTAAAATGATTGACACAGGGTAATTGAGGATGACGGTGTGATGGCCTTGGACATTTTCGCATCAATTACCTGTCGCAGGAGCATATGGCGCTTGCATCTGCTGATGAGCCATTTGCTGATGAGCCATTTGCTGATGAGCCATTTGCTGATGAGCCATTTGCTGATGAGCCATTTGCTGAGGAGCCATTTGCTGAGGAGCCATTTGCTGAGAAGCCATTTGCTGCAGGATGGGCTGTTGATAGACTGGTTGCGGAGCATTTATTTGTTGCTGCAGAGGGTACATTGGCTTTTGATCAGGATAGGCGACAGGCTGTACAGGCTGTACAGGCTGCTATTTACAGACCATAAGGTTAATATTAGTAGCACGGAAAGTGAAGAAGCTGGTTGCACTGACAGATTTGCGAGATTGTATGATGCAGAGAACGCAAAAGGTAGGAATATATCCCGAAACTTTCATGACACTGAGATAACGAATTGGGAATTAAAAAAGTTACTTACGAATGAGCCAATTCAACCATGAGAAAGCCTGTAACGCTTGAATTTCATGGCAAGAAAGAACTCCACTGATGACTGTTGGGGGAAATTCGAAATTGTGATCGCATTATTGACAATTGTGGCTCACAGAAGTCAAAGATGCAATATTGGGACAGGAGAATGTAGTTGGTCGCGCCGTCCGCAGCAGCTCCAAGCCACAGAACCCACAAAACGCCTGAAATTTGTCACGCCCTGGACAGTGCGGGGTGATAAAGATTACGCACCAAGCCATACATTTCAATAAGGATGTGCATGGGGGCTAGACCCCTGATGAGACTGATGATGATTCTGATGTACAAAAAATCGAATGGGTTAATTCAAACCACTCTAATCCGAGACGTACGACGGAACCACAGTAAGGAATGTCAAGACAGGGATGGCAACAGCCAAACCGAGGAAACCCCGGTCATGACCGTTCGCGGGAAGAGAAAGCATGTGCGCCCCAGTAGCCATCACAATGAATGACGAGGCAGTCAGGACTCCTGGAAGTATTCCCCATTTTGAATCAGTTTGCTGACATTAGAGCCAACATAGAAATTCAGAACCCACCCAACGCAGCCAGTCTGACGATAGAGAAGAATGGGGACGACATTAGGTCCTGAATCGGGCGTAACTCGTTGGGGCCAGGGGGGAACATGGGGGGCAATATGAGGCGCAATAGAGGAAAAATCAGTTGGCGCCAGTTTATATCCATATCTAGTGGGCAAGCCATCGATCGGCAGAGATGCATCGGTTTTCAATATGGAATGAATATCTAGGCTTTGGTCCCTTCTATCATAGACCCTGTTCGTCCAATGTTGACAGATTTGAGCTTCAATTGTCATTCATCCCCATATATACTCAAAAGAGAAGGGAAGGCAACAACACTCGATGTTTGTCCGTCGCAAGACATAGGCAAGTTCGTAGATGACTCGCATCTCCGATTGTATGGAGTGAATTACTAACTGGGAGATGAATCGCCGAGCAGTCCAAGCATAACAAATCGGCACCGTCAATGTCAGCCTTCAAGCTTCATCAAATACGCACCTGACTTTACACGTTTCAGACAAGATAGGAAGCCGACCACACATTGAGGATCGACTGGGACGGATGGATTTGGCATGTTCTGACCAAGCGGCCTTCAGGGGTTATTCATCAACATGCGAAAAGAGAAATTTCTCAGCTCACTTGAAGACGCTGATCGGCTTATTGAATAGGCTTTATTATATTCCTGCACTGCCCATTGAATTCTCCATTCATTTTTAGGTTATGGACAAGGCCATAATTGCAGAAAAACACCAGAATTAAGGGCCTAGGCGCCCAAGTCCCAGAATTAGATGGATTTGTTGATCAAAGGATGCTGTTGAGTAGCCCCTGCAGTCGTTATGTGAAGAGAGGGATTAACTCCGTTCATATGCATCACGGGTGCAAGTATACTCTCATGCCGTGGCGATAGCAATGTGCAGAAAGAGTTGAATGTATTATTTCTCAGTAGGGGGTTAACGAGAGCCGAGTTGCTGACTTTTCGACTGGTAGCAGACCATGATTGTCCCGGCATCAATGCACCAGAAATGCTCATTTCGTGGATGTATGGTGGCCATGATCCCGTTCGAGAAAGATGAAAGTGGTAATTTCCGAAAGTCGCTCCTAGTACAGGATACTCGTCCATGAGTATGCGGATACGTTACGCAATGAAATGATAAACTACACCTTCACTGCCTCCTAGGTCGCTAATGAAGTAGATTGCAGTTACAGCGACTGCCGCGTGATCTCTCGCGCGTGCAATCATCCAAAGACAATTTCGCATCATACTGTTCTCATCCAGAGTCCATATAGCGAAACGACGGTGTTCACATCTTATCGCATGACTATGTTCATGATTTCCCAAGCCTTAAATCCCAAATTCTGGCACGTTCAAGACCGCCCGGGAGAGGCTGAATCTTGTAATAAAACTACATTCTTGAATTCCATGCTGGCGTAAGCCCATATACGTCACTGGTGCTCCTGTTCCCCTGCCGAAGGAATCGGATCGTTTGATTTTCGACTTTGAGATCCTTCGGAGTTCCAAATGCCCGCCTTGAAATATTTTCCATGAAGGAGCATCACGAGTCACTTGCGGGCACCCATAGGAGCGGCTCCGGTGATCTCGTTCAGATCTGGAAACATCATGAATGATTATCGGAAAATGCTGTGGCGAGTGACGTTACCATGTTGGGAAGTCGATGATTGTCTAACTGGTCATGAGAATATAATAGCACGTTACCTGACTGAGCTTATTCAAGCCCGTATGTTGAAGTTAGGCACATGTTCATGTGCTGATGTGCCAGCGCCACGGCGTATTGCAGGATAAGTTAGTTCAAGGATACGAATCGCCAAGACCACACTCTGGTCGCTGGGTCTATCTTGCTTGATTAGGTAGGTGATGGACCTCGTTATCCGAGGTCAGAGGCGAGCTGATGAGTGTTCGGATGTCGAGATGTCGTGGCAAGATTGGCGTCTGGCGAGGAAAAGAGGAAAGGTAAAAAGAAAGTGGTGAACGCTGACACCCTCCTTTTATTTTCCGTGCGAGAACATTGTCTCAGATATCACATGGAGGGTTGTTTATTTGCATTTATTTGCATCCAAACCGATTAGCAAGTTATTTCATATACCCGCGTAAATTCCTCCCCGTGTGCATCCAAGCTGAATACGGCAAATCTGGTCGCTCAGGCCTGGGCTCAGCTTGGCCTGGCCTGGCTCATGGCTTTTGGGACGAGCCAGGACAGAGCATAGCGGCAATTCATTCATATGACACGCGTCATTCAGCAACCTTGAATGAATCAGGATTCAAACTAACTCAAGGATTGGATTGGACTGTGGCCTGTTCATGCATATAGAGCAAAAAACGCGACATACACGAACCCTTCCTGGTATCATCATTCTTCTGCTAGTGACTTTGGCTCAACGACGATGTTCTTCTACAACGCGCCTTTCCTTTCCGCACTTTTGACAACTTTTGGTAGGTTTGAGATATCATTGACGAAGTCATCAGCTAAGATCAGTGATCGCTTTGTAGCGCTCGCGATGAGCATTCATCCTATCCTCACAGATAGGTCAAGTTGTCAAAGCCAGTGCCTCCACTAGACGAGTGGGAAAATGGCGTTCGTCCTCGCTTACAATATCGTCGAACTTTGACTAATTTATCACAAAGGATTGTCCCCCCTCATGTTGGTGCACAGCGGCAACGATTAATGCTCTTGCCTTATGCTACGACTGCACTTACGGACCATCCGGGAGTCGGACTATGTGACTAGTTGGTCCAATAGTTGTCATGCCATATACTTCAGGCTAATCAGCTGCATAAGTTCTTAAGACTGCTTGCGACGGGGCAGGGTATCCTGTCTCAGATGTGAACACCAGTAGTAATCCTGGCGGTAGCTCCAGTGGCAGCTCCAGTACTTCTTCTGGAACTGGCTTAACTGCCACCGCTACAGGCAGCCTTGGTGGTAGCCACACGACGGGCGGTTCTGTGTCTCGGACGGCTGCCACGGCTACAGGCAGCCTTGGTGGTAGCCACACGACGGGCGGTTCTGTGTCTTGGACGGCTGCCCCGGCTACTGCTGGCAAACCTACTCACAGAACGAAAGGTGATACCAGTTCGACGGCACTGCTAGGTATCGGCGCATTAGTGCTAATAATTTGGATTTATCCAAGGTGCTGCGGTTCGTGTCAATTCGTGGACGAGGAGTGAGGGCACAATACTTACTTTTTTGAACCTCCGACCTGACTGTTACAATTTCAGCGCAACATAGATGACGCAGATGAGCACTATTCTTAATTACAGTCCCAAGACGAATTGCTATTCAGACCCCGTATGTATTGTGCACAAGTACAACTCGAAGATGGATGTATTCAAACTAAGTGAAATGAAAACGTCCATCTTCGCTCGACTCTACCTATTGCGCTTAATTATGCTTCACACCGTTTATGGCTGGACATCAATGAGGACGCCAAGTGTGATCTTGTTCTCAGTTAACGAGTCCACGATTGTTTGGTCACGGCAAGGCTCACGAGCGAATGGTTGCGCATCTGTACTTGATTCTTATTGAGTAGTATACAACATGTCGATGCAAATACAGTGGTCGTCTGCTGATGCTTGTGATATCGAATCGTCAACGAACGTTTTACAACAGTTCCGCATAAGACGCAGGGAACAGGCCCGACTTGCCATCCACCTCGCCCATCCACCTGTGCACACGCGTCAGCTAGTTTCAACCCACCAACCACAAAAAGGCACTCTTACCAATCGTCCGAACTCCTCTCAGTGACCAAAATATGTTGATTTTCCTTGATGTTCAAATCTCCCGGTTCCTAGAGACGCACAGCGTGGTTCAGCATGATGATGATCTTGTGTGTATCTCCAACGAGACCCACATTCGAGTCGTAGTCGTACAACGCCCGTGCCCATTCTCCTTGCGCTTCCTCCTGTGCCTCAGGTTCCGGTTGACGTCTCGCTACAGGCGGTGGCGGGGCCGCAGCACCCGTCTACATACCGTTGCACAGAAAAAATTCAATATTCCATCTTAAACCAGAACAAAATAATCGACCTTGTTGAAAGACGGGGGAGGTCCAGTCTGCCCAGCCCGGCCTACCAATACGTTTTTGAGCGCTGACGTGTCCATTCCGCTAAGCCTCTAACGAAGGGCATCAACGTCAGTCCGTCAGTCCGTCACCGGCCCCACCCGGCTCACTATATGCGCCTATCACGGCCACAAAAGAATATTGCATACACGTACACTGGGTGCAGAATTCCCCAAGTTCGGCGATGAGCTGGTCGAGGACATCGTTCGGTGCTGAGCAAAGGCTGCTGCTGCCGCTGCTACTCGTCCAGTTACATGCTGAGAGTCTTCCTGTTGTTGTTCTTGGACTTGCGACGATGCTGCGTTCCCAGTCCCCCCTCCCGAAAAGCTACCACCGCTAAAGCGGGGCTTGCTCGCTGCGGCCATGGCCGGCGCAGCAGAGAACAGACGCTGGCCTAACGTCGCATTCGTGGCGCTTTTGTTGCCGCTGTTGCTCGAGCTGGCGCCGCCTTGGCCGGACAGAGCAGCGAAAATGTCGGGGCGAGACTGAAAGTACCTGGATGGCGATGAGGGTGAGCCAAGGATAAGATGGCGGCTCACTCGTCCAGCAGAGAAAAGAACGCGTCTTTCTCTCTTTCCTGGAGGTTCGCAAAGACCATGGGAGGTTGTGGTGTAATCGCCGAGATCGTTAACTGATGTCGATGAGCAAATGAGGCAACTCTCTAAATCTATGTAGGGTGCTTGTGATTGAGCTAGTACTGGAAATTACATCGATGATTCGTTTCGACACATGTGCTGCACAACTAGGAATGATATCGACAATAGAATATCAAAAGCAGAAAGGAAAAGTCGTTTATGCACTTTTGGGTAATCACTCCTAGTGTTCATGCAAGGACCAGGTTGAAAGCAGATTAATAACACACCACGGACAGTGGAGATGCACCGCCAAGCACCGAAAAGAAAAAAGGAAAAGAAATAGTAGGCAAGGCGGCTTGGCTACCCCTATGAAGGCCAGTCAAAGAGTCCACTGTAATCGTCTTGGGAACCTGCCAAGGATGACGTTTGCGACTGGTGAGAACCTAGCGTAGCTGACATATGCCTCGAGATATCCGCGAGGCTTCCGCCCGTCGGCGAAAACGGCGAAAACATGCCACCGATCCCTCCACCTTGGTGTTGCGTTGGGGATCCAGCCCAATTTGGACTGGAAACATCCATCGGCGGAGGCGATGCCACACCTCCGATGAATGTCCCTAAGCCCGCAGCTGTTGACTGAGCCTGTTGATGCTGCTGAGGTTGGTGTTGCGCTTGAATAGGTGACGACATTCCGTACCCGCCTTGCATTTGCATTCCTTGAAGCTGCAAATTTTGATTCTGACCCTGTGACTGTCCCATCGCGATACCTCCGCCTTGCTGCCCTGCCCAGTTCCCACCCATCATCCCCTGGGTGGCGCCACCCGGGGTCCCAAAGATGGTGCCTTGAGAATTTTGACCTTGTTGCTGCTGCTTCATCATCATCCTCTGGTAGTCCTCTGGCCCCATCGACGCCCCTCTGCCCACTGCATTGCCTCCACGTGAAGTCATCGGATTTGGAGAGGTTTCGGAAGGTGAGCGTGCGCTTCTGGCAATTCCAGGAATCGTATTGTTGGATCTGAGCGCGGGGGCAAAGTCGTTCGCTCCACCCGACATTGGTGAACCCATGTTGACACTCATTCCGCCGCCCATCCGTTGCTGCTGCTGTTGCTGTATTTGTTGCGGGGATAGAGCCATCTGCTGGGGGTTTATCATCATAGCCGAGCTGCCAGACCCACTAACGCCCGTCGCAAGACCCGCGGCCATACCTGCGTTACCCATGGCCATATTGGCACCTCCTCTCTGCTGTTGTTGCATCAACAGGAGCTGACGTTGATGGGGATTCAGATTGTTCATGTTTATCCCCGACATACCCCCAGCGCCAGGAACTGCACCTGGATTGATGGTTTGGGCACCTACGGCAAACGCGTTATTCTGATGTCCCATTCCCATGCCCGAGAAATGCGCAGGATTGACATTGGCCATTGGAAACGACATACCACCAGCAGTGTTTTGCATTTGCTGAACATTCGGCATACCAGCCCCGGCAGCACGTTGTTGATCCGATTGCTTTTGCATTTGAATGGCCTGTGAAAACATTAGGTTTCTGGTACCCGATGAAACGCCAAACTCACAGCCGTTGCAATTTTTTGTACTTGAACTTGCTGAGAGAACCCTTGAAACCCGGGAATAGCACGCATAAGGTACTGCATGATAGGATGGTTCGGATTCTGGAGGATCTGCAACGCTTGTTGTATCGTGATACCATGCTGCGGATTTGCATTGCCGACTACATGACCCACTTGACCTGTGGCTCCGCCGCCAGCCGCGGTTAGTGCCATAGATGGTCCAACACCCTTTGGAGACGTGTTTGAAGCACCAGGCATTCCCGTAGGTGCTTGTTTAGCATTGGCCATTGCTTGCTGTTGTTGTTGTTGTGCCATGCGCAATTGGGCCTGGCGTACCCGCGCTGCCATCTGGACCTCTTGTGAGTTAAGCGATGGTTGCTGAGGCATCCCTGCTTGCGCCATCATTAAATGCGCATCATTAGACTGTTGCGGTAGATGCTGCGGGAAATGCTGGTGAGTAGCTGCAGGTGGCGAGGGACCACCGTGACCGTTAGAAATAGGCTGGGCGCCAGACATTTGCGGAGCAGCAGCAGATGAGACGGAGAGGTTGGGAGTGGGGGAAGAATTCGTGCTCGGAATTGAGGAAGGTGGGGGCATCAGTTGAGATGTCGGCGGTTTTCCATCGCCGGTGTTTTGACGCTTGCTTACAGGATCTGGTGAGCCATCATCTGTTCGTTCACGTTTATGAGCTGGATTCAGGGCTTGAATAAATCCGCTGCCCGGTATGATGAGCGGAATGCCGAGCTGCTGCCGTCGTGCAATTTCTTTAGCAAAAAAGCCAGGTATTTCAGTGTATAGTTGTTGTATGCGTTGGCATGGATAGAAATCGACGGTTGGAGGCGGGTCAATCATGGGAAGTGATACAGTGGTCTATGTGCAATTAGAGAGAGGATGAAAAATCTCAAAAAGACGAACCATTTTTGGATCAGCTATCGCTGCCAGCCAGGCAAGGTTGGACTGCAGGCGCTGAGAAAATCTGGTTTAATCCTGGCATGTGAGACCGCGATGAGAGCGCGAGATGGACTACGCACTGGTGATACAACGCGTCTGTGGGGTGGATGCCCTTTTTCTGGAATTCAATACATACTCTGTGAAAGAAACCGTCAGGACGCTCGGTGGAGCATGAGGACGATATACGAACTGCAGCAGCTCGGAGTTGAGATCCAATATCGATATGACCTTGTGTTCGGCTGATTTTGGGTCGGTGGAGGAGGAAGTTGGTGATACAGGGAGATGAGTGACGGAAGACACGGCTGGTGATGATATGGCTGTTTCAGAGGACTTTTGGGGAGCCAGGAGCTCAGAAGGGGCGTCTACAGGTGGGTCCACTGTGACGTCAAGGTCGTCGGGAGGCTCACTGAGCGGAGTTGAGAGCCGCGAGGCCTTTTCGACGCGTGTCTCCTCTTCCTCCTCCTCCTCCCGCTGGGCAACCTTCACGGGCTCTTCCTTCTCTTGTGCATTTGAGGTCAGCGGGGGAGAGCTCGGTGCTTCTGGCTGCGTCTGGGGTGAGTTTGTGTCTGGGGCAGGAGACAAAGACGAGCTCCTGTCGCGCGGCAGCTCAGCCGGGGAGGGCGGGTGTAACTGGGACTGGTCCTTGGGGTCAAGACGCTGGATGAAGTCGGTGTCATTTGGTTGCCATGAGAGATGAGATTCTGGAAGGAGGCTGACGCTTTCTTGCAGGTTTCGATCGACTCGTATCATTTCCTGCTCAACGTGCTGCTGTTCCCCAACTCCTCCCTCGTGCGGAGTCTTAATTCCACTGCCCACTCATCCGCCTCCAGCTTTCCTCCTCACTCACTACCATATCTCTTCTACTCTCTTATTCTCTACCACTTTTATTCCGCTCTTGTAATTAGACGCCGCAACAACAACCATTGTCCCAGACATTTCGTGTAACCATGCCGCCCTCACTTTGTACTTGTTTGGCCCCATCATTCCCACCACCTGTAGTACACCAATCCCATCCTCAGTACGACATAATGTGAGTATGCCTTTCCACCATTAATGCGTCGTCTGCTTGTCCTACTTCTCCTTACTGTTCCAACGGCCAAAAAACTGCGTCGAAAACCAGTCATTTAGGGCTGGATTCGCATTGGGAGTTACGGATGACGTCCGCCTCTCATTCGAGATTTTACTGACGTGTTGCCATTCCATAGAACACGAAATGGGACGAGTCATTAGAGCACAAAGGCGCTCACACACAATCGTACGTTGGCGCTGGATCAGCAACGCATTGAACTCACCTACTGTTTTTTTTCTCGTCAGTTCAAATCACACACCCACCACAACAAAGCACCCGCTCAATTCCGCAAACTAGACTTTGCAGAACGAAATGGATACATTCGTGGTATCGTGAAACAAATCATCCACGATCCCGGCCGGTCAGTTGCCAATAACCCAAATACTTCCGATACACGCTGACGCCTTTACAGCGGCGCACCACTCGCCCGTGTCATTTTCCGCGACCCCTACCGCTACAAGCTCCGCACAGAAACATTCGTTGCCACCGAAGGCCTGCACACTGGCGCCTTTGTCTACTGCGGCAAAAAAGCCCAACTCGCCGTCGGCAACGTCCTGCCCGTCAGCCAATGCCCAGAAGGTACCATCGTCTGCAACGTCGAGGAGAAAGTGGGCGATCGTGGGGCACTCGCTCGCACCTCCGGCAACTACGCCACCGTCATCGGCCATACTCCTGACGAAAACAAAACTCGTATCCGCCTCCCAAGCGGTGCGAAGAAGGTCGTTCCTGGCACCGCCCGTGCGACAATCGGTATTGTCGCCGGTGGTGGACGCATTGACAAGCCTTTGCTCAAGGCCGGTCGGGCATACCACAAATTCAAGGCTAAGCGCTACAAGTGCGTATATGATTGGAGTCACTGACTGCGTGATTGATCCATGTTTAGCTGGCCTCGTACTCGTGGTGTTGCTATGAACCCCGTCGATCACCCGCACGGTGGTGGTAATCACCAGCACATCGGAAAGGCCTCGACAATTGCTCGTTCAGCCGTTCCTGGTCAGAAAGTTGGTCTTATTGCTGCTCGTCGGGTACGTATGGTTTGTTTTTTCTTTGCGCGACGATGGTCTAATGTATGTGTGTCAGACTGGTCTGCTGCGTGGTACTGTCAAGGTGAAGGATGTGTAAAATTACGACTATCCCTTGTTGTTTTAGTTTACCTACTCCCTTGTTGCACTATCAATCTTTCAAAATCAATCACTGCATAAATCTTGCCATGCAAGTCATGATATACATTTAAACAGAGAATTTGAACATACAACATACAGCATATATTGTTGTGCATACAATGTAAAACAAATAGCTGGGGTTGAACCAAGCCTTCAAACATGATAATGAGGGGGAAATCAAATGGTCAGGTTGATGAGTGGAGCAATGAAGTCAGTTAAAGACAGTGCATAACAGGGGGGTTGAACCCAGCATCAAGAAAAAGTTGGGCAAAGGCGAACATGTGATAAAAGATCATGAAAACTACAACTATTGAAAGAAAAATTGACAGCAAAGAAAGCAGAATGAACACAATATGTGATGGTATGACTGTTTTTGTTTTTGTTTTTCCTTCTTTTTAAACAAATTTCTGGCAAACTTCTGCCTTTTTGTTATTTTTATCATTTTCTGGTGTTTAACATAGTATCACACACATCAGGAAAATACTATTTTGGCTTATGTACTTTGCATACTTAAAGTTACTTTTTTGACTTAGCTATTTTATTGAGTAAGGTGTGAGGTAAAGTATTAAGACTGAAAAGCAAAGTAAGGCAATATGCAATTAAGCAATCCAAAACTGTTCATGACAGTCTCCGAAAAAAGGCTACTTGGTTGCCAAACTTATATATTTTTAAGTTACTAAAGACAATAAGGTCGCCAAAAGTAGGGGGGGGGGTGCCTTATTCGTCTTATATAAGTCCAAGTGTAAGTACACATTTTGTGAACTTTCAAATTACTTATTCTACTTATGTAAGCTCATAAGACCTGATAAGTCCAACTAGTATTTTCCTGATGCAGAGTTCAAATGTGCAAATAGCAAAATACTATACCTTTTCATTATTCATCACTGAGGGTCAGAGACATGAGTGAATCACTCCTGTCATCATCATCATCCACCCCAACAGCTTCAAAATGCAGCCTTGCAGCAGCATTGACTGTCCAAATGGGGTATGGCTGGTTTCTGTTATGTTGTGGTGCCATCATCCGCAATCGCCTTTTCAACCTGTCCCTGATGACAAGTGGTATACCCATCCAGAAGAAGCCATGATATTCCATGCGGCTGATGACACCACCTTGAAATAGTGCATTTGCAATTGCAACATATTTACGGTGGTACCATCTCCAATGGCTGAACCTCGCACAATCCCTGTTCCTGGTTGACGCAACAAGCTCGACAAGATGACAGTAGTCATAATGTCTATCTTCTTGCCCAAAATAGTCCATGAGCTCAGCTCTGGCTCTAGCCATAATCTCAACACCTGAAGGTGCAGATTCACTGGCATACCATAATGTTCCAACTAGCCAGAATTTTACGTCAAATCCGGGATAGATTAGCTGAAGGAATACACCTACCTTCAAGTACACGACGATGCTCAGCAACATCAAACACTCTATTATTGTCACCCAACTGCACGAAATCAGTTGCTATCCGTTCCAATAAACGGGGAGGGCGAGGTTGAGTGATGAAATATGACATGACTGGATTTTGTATCAAAGGATGGTGGCAGAACGAAAGGGGGGCGGGGAAGAAATTTTAGTTTGGCTAGCCTTATAACAGTTTTTTTTTCTCTCCCACACTCGCCTCATGGCGTCGGTCACCTTCGGCGCTGATCAGCCACGAGTCCATGAGGCAGTGCATTGACTGCACACATGCCGTGTCCCTTTACTTCGATGCTTCTTCAATTTTTCTGCGCCAACGCTTCTGGATCTCAATAGTCTCTAAGAAAATTTGGTACTTTGCCTCCAGGATCTTCTTTTCTTTCAGTGTCGCAGCTGGCGCAACGAGTGCACCTGGAGGTGTCATCTCTACCTAATAATTCAGGGCTATCAAACTTTATTCGACAGTTCGACCGGAACGGCGCACCATGATGTTCCAGAGCATGTCGTTTTGCTCTGCGATGCTCAAATCCCCCATTCCATTTACCCGCCAGTCCGACACCTCTTTGGCGAATCGCCCAAGTATGGCAGCGCCAAGTACGACAGCGGCACCGCTGTCTGCAGGAAGCACCACTGGCATCCCGCAAACGTTTGCCAACAGTTGCATTAAGGCCTTATTTTTGGTTTGACCACCGCTCATGTGGATTTCCGAGACATTGTGATGTTCTTGTTGTTCTGAAGGCAAGCCAACAGACGGTTTGGTAGAGGTATTTGACTTTGAATTGAGCGTATCAATGATGTGGCGTGTCTGGATAGAGATGGACTCGAGAGCGAGAGCATACTTGCGCGCCAAATCGCCGATGGAGGAATCCTATTCACCACCAAACATCAACCATTGAACGCTGAAGGACATGGTTCAGCGCTTACCAACTCAAGGCCAACTATAGAGCCACGCATTCGTGGATCAGCGACTGGCGATCTATTACCTGCATTGCACGTTTGATCGATCATACAGTATGTGCTTGTCATAGTACACACCATGAAAATCAGGATAAAACTGCACATCTTTGGTGAGCTCTACGTTGGTTTCTACATCCTGTTCTGCGCGAAGTCGCTGCAGGATATGTTCAAGCACTGTGAAAATCTTTAGCTTAGCCAGTTATTCGTCGTGCTCAATATTACCATCATGAACGGGCCTATTCTCTCGCTTAGACTGCTCGACAAGCTGGGGGTATGCCGGATGTGTCGTCAAGATGAATTCAATCAGCTAGTTGAAAATAAGACATCTCGCTTCAAGAATGTGGGATGCTGTACCTGGCCTGTCGAAGATTGACCACCTTCACTCATCCACCAACCGCGAAACACAGCGTCCTGTGCACAGATATAAATGCTAGCTCGACGAGTATCCATTCACGTGCCTTATAAGGGCCCCAAACACCATCGACGAAAACGCCCTTGGGACTCTGTTGGCGTGTCAAAATTAAAAATGGAACAAAAAGTAATGACGGTAGCTACCTGTACAATATGGCACGTGCTCGTACCAGCTACGACGGCCAACCTGTATTGCGATTGACCAATAGTCGGCATGTCTGATAGCTTTCCATCGTTCTCAAATCTTCCAGCGACTGTTCCCAGCCATCCCGCATAGCTAGTGTCATTTACGTGACAAGTACCACTCAAGATGAAGAGTGTATACTCACGCATCAATCAAAGCACTCCCAACTGGAGTCCCTTCAACTAGACCAAGTTCTTCGGCCGCTCGTTTACATAGTCCACGTCCAACAGGCATCCCGGCAGTAAGGACTTTGCCATGAGCACCTATCGGCTGATAATCTCTTTCGACGAATGATCCGAGCCCAATCCCTCGGAAAAAGTCTTCGCGCCATCCTTGATCGGGGATGTAAGAACACTTGCACGTCAAGGAACAGGAAGAGCGCGTGTCATCTGATGTTGCTCGGAAAGTAAGGAAGTCTGGCAAATCGAAAAATTGGCATCGCGAAAACAAGTCAGGGTCCATGCGTTTCTTAAGCCAAAGAATTTTGGGACATGCCATCTCAAGCTAGACAGTCAACGAATCAAATCGATAACGCGTTTGAGGCAACATCAGAGTAACTGACACTCATAGTTCCACCAACGTAGTCGAGTACATCCGAACCGATGCTGTTGATCAGATCCGCCTCTTGTTCAGCGCGATGGTCCATCCAGAGTACGATGTTGCGTTCTCCATGGTGTCCGAGCTGATCCCCTTTTGTCACTGCAACTGGTTCGCCATTCAAGTCCGTCACCGCGAGTGAACAGGTCGCGTCAAACCCGATGCCCTTGACAAAAGACGGTAACACGTCAGCGCTCGACAAGCATGCTTTGATCGTGCTAGATAGAGCATCCCAAATATCTGTGGTTGACTGTTCAAAGATACGGTGATCTTCTGGATCACGATAAGTGAGGATGTCTTTGGTTGAAGTTGCAGCGATGACCCCGTCCTGTCTCACAAGTGTGGCCCGTGCTGAACCCGTCCCGATGTCGACACCTATGTAAAAGTTTCCTGTAGCCATGGCGGTTTTTGAACCCGGGATGTTTTCGGTTGCCGGACCGGAGTCGGATGTCGGAGCTTGTGGGAATGGGATTGCATAAGTGCTGAGCCCCAGTGAGAATTGTCCCGATGGAAATCCTGGGACATCGGCGCTGGCCGGCAACGGCCTGTCACGTTCGGATCCCACCTGCCTTGCCGTCCGAGCGTCCACTCCCCTCTGCAGCCCTCTGCCTTCTTCTGTAAATACGCGCGCATGTAATCGTACCGTCGCCAATACAACCTTTTTCACGTCGCGTCTAAATTTCTTCAAGTCCCTTGCACGATCCGACCTCTTATGGAACCCCCTGCCAGAAAACCAGAACGACCGAAGTTTTGCAATTGTCCGAAATGCGTTTGAAGCTCAGCCGATGGAAAGGGAAAAATTCTTCCCCAAGAACGTACAGAAATCATGCAAAGCGCCGTGAGGCGGTAGCACAAACACGTCGGGACGCGTTTTTTGAGAGATTTGGACCACCAAGCGCGTCCTCTTCCATTTATGCTCAACGCACCACCAGTCCCACAAGCTGATACGCTAGTAGTAGGTTCAAAACTAACTTTGTTCATTCGCTAACATACTTCATAGCAACCAGGATCCACCAGCAATTCTCTCAGCAATGCAGATGCTCCAGGACCAAGCGCCGTGGGACAAGTCAAAAAGCAAAGGGGAAGGAAGTCGGCCGAGGTTGAACTCAACCCGGATCTGACATCAGCAACGTCAGTCTGCCCAGCCTCCACTTCTTGAAAGTTCACTCATATGTGTCACAGGGATCTCTTTGCCGTGTGGTGGATAACTCAGCCGGGACACAATCGGACTAAGACAGAGCTGATGAATGCATGGAAGGCCTTGAGCAACGAGAAAAAAGAGGTGCGGTCTCCGAGTCTTTCTTCACACTGTCTAACTCACTGAGGTCATAGGAATGGAAGGAAATGAGCAAGCAAAAGCAAAAGTAAGCGACATTTTGTATCGTTATCTTCTATTCTGACTACTTTACTACAGGGAGAAGAAAGTAAAGAACTAGCAGTAGGACGAGGAGGAGCAGGGAGAAGTGGGAGGAGCAGGGGGAAGTGGGAGGAGCAGGGGGAAGTGGAAGGAGAACCGGGGGAAGGAGAGGGAAGCCAATGGATCCCGATGGGTGCAGGGGACGAGCGAGCGGGCAACGTGGGCAACGACGAGCGAGATGATGCCGGGGAATGTAGAAATGCTCAGACCAATACAGAATTGTTCGGGAATGTTCAGATCGATTCAGATTCCACATTTTCTATGCGTGAATACAAACAGCGTCGGCGACGTCTACTATGAGCCCGACAGGGACAGAAAATTTCCGATGCTTCTGACGACGCGGCCATTTCTCCCGTTTTGCCCCACTTTCCCCCGCTCCGCCGATCAAAACAGATTCCTCCCGCGCCTTTTCTCGCTGGGGCTCAGTCGATCTGAACATTCCCGAACAATTCTGTATTGGTCTGAGCATTTCTACATTCCCCGGCATCATCTCGCTCGTCGTTGCCCACGTTGCCCGCTCGCTCGTCCCCTGCACCCATCGGGATCCATTGGCTTCCCTCTCCTTCCCCCGGTTCTCCTTCCACTTCCCCCTGCTCCTCCCACTTCCCCCTGCTCCTCCCACTTCTCCCTGCTCCTCCTCGTCCTACTGCTAGTTCTTTACTTTCTTCTCCCTGTAGTAAAGTAGTCAGAATAGAAGATAACGATACAAAATGTCGCTTACTTTTGCTTTTGCTTGCTCATTTCCTTCCATTCCTATGACCTCAGTGAGTTAGACAGTGTGAAGAAAGACTCGGAGACCGCACCTCTTTTTTCTCATTGCTCAAGGCCTTCCATGCATTCATCAGCTCTGTCTTAGTCCGATTGTGTCCTGGCTGAGTTATCCACCACACGGCAAAGAGATCCCTGTGACACATATGAGTGAACTTTCAAGAAGTGGAGGCTGGGCAGACTGACGTTGCTGATGTCAGATCCGGGTTGAGTTCAACCTCGGCCGACTTCCTTCCCCTTTGCTTTTTGACTTGTCCCACGGCGCTTGGTCCTGGAGCATCTGCATTGCTGAGAGAATTGCTGGTGGATCCTGGTTGCTATGAAGTATGTTAGCGAATGAACAAAGTTAGTTTTGAACCTACTACTAGCGTATCAGCTTGTGGGACTGGTGGTGCGTTGAGCATAAATGGAAGAGGACGCGCTTGGTGGTCCAAATCTCTCAAAAAACGCGTCCCGACGTGTTTGTGCTACCGCCTCACGGTGCTTTGCATGATTTCTGTACGTTCTTGGGGGAAGAATTTTTCCCTTTCCATCGGCTGAGCTTCAAACGCATTTCGGACAATTGCAAAACTTCGGTCGTTCTGGTTTTCTGGCAGGGGGTTCCATAAGAGGTCGGATCGTGCAAGGGACTTGAAGAAATTTAGACGCGACGTGAAAAAGGTTGTATTGGCGACGGTACGATTACATGCGCGCGTATTTACAGAAGAAGGCAGAGGGCTGCAGAGGGGAGTGGACGCTCGGACGGCAAGGCAGGTGGGATCCGAACGTGACAGGCCGTTGCCGGCCAGCGCCGATGTCCCAGGATTTCCATCGGGACAATTCTCACTGGGGCTGAGCGCTGAAGAGGTGAAACTGGTTTATCGCAATCAGTCCTTTTAAGTTGTCGAAAAGCGCGCCCACGATGGAGTTGCAAATCCTGAATGCCGCAGAATCATGGGATTCATGGTTTCTTGCTTATCCCATTCAGATGTCTGAAAAGTTCAGGACAGTCGCGCCCAAGTTTTTGTGGGGCTTTATCAGCGAATCACAAGTTCTTGGTGGTATACTACTGGATCAGTTGTGGATCGCAGTCGAGGCTTGCGGAAAACGGTAGGTCAAGGTTCCCTGTTGCGCGTTCATATTCTTGCCTCATTTCTCTTTACAATTGCAATCCTTCAGATTACACCCTTTTCCTCGACCCCGCACTCCGAGCGTATGGGTAGACCGAGATTCAGTGAATTTTGATCCGATGTTTAAGACGGCTGCGGAACTTTTTACTCATCTTGGCATCGCATGTGGGTACATATCCTGGATCGTGTATTTCGTCATTCGCATATTTATTACTGATATCCAGAGCAGCTGGCAAATAACTTGACAATCTGACGTCGACATCAGTTAAGGATCCAGGGGGACGCGGGACCGATACGCCCTACTCAGTCAGCGATACCATCTCCATGGATACGGACGCGCTATTGGAGATAGCTGCTGAAGAGGGTTTCGGGAACCGAAAGCAAGCAGCTCTTGAGATTCTGGCATGTAGTAAAATCGAACGACATTTCTTTGATGCGCTAACGACGTTGCAACGCAGATTCTCAAGCGTGACGGCGCATTATGCCCACTGACTGGCGCGACCTTTGGTGCGGATGGTGTTAACCCAATTTTGACATAATTCCCAATAAGTCTCTTGAAACGTGAGCAAACCTTTGTAGACACGAATTATTTTATCTTATTCCTTGTACTCAGCCTGATACCATGAAATATATAGCCACGTTCGCTGGGACGGCAGTTCGCGACCTCATCCTCCGACAGCTAAATGGTCTTGGCAATGTTGTGAACGTTGTGTCCAATGCGCATATTGCTTACGATGATCTAAAGTGGGGCATTGAGGGTCGGACGGAGAATGCATCAGTATGAACTTAAAATTCGACGCGCAGTGAGATTACTCACTTAAACTCCAAAGGTCACCCACATCTACAGGAGAATTCCTTTTTCGACCGCGATTGGACTAAGATATATTACCCTTCGTGATGGGGACCGAATCACCTTCAGTGGAGGCCCAGAGGCAGCGCGACTGGAGTCGGGACCTAACCCACTATTCTGCAACCTTCGGCTAGCGGTTTCTCTTAAGATGAGCGGAGCTGTCGAGCTGATTGCACAAAATTTAAGCATTATCTATTCCAAATGGTATGCTCCCAACCCATCCATCATTCACGAGACTAACCGTCTGTTGTTCATCTTCTCGCATTAAGCCAATTGGTTTCTCGATACTTACGTGATAGTTAACCTGTAAGTTTGAAATCTGTTACGTGAATTGAAGTGCTGTGGCGAGGAGAGGGACATAGACCCGCCATTTCCAGCCACTGACATTCGATGCTGATGCATCCAACATCGGCCATGTTGGGCCGATCTTCAATCGTGCCACTTGTAACTTCAGGTCCAAATGTTGCTTGATTATTGAATGAATATCGGGAGTTCTATTCTGTTCGAACCCGAAACCCGAACTTGGTAGAACCGAACTCAAAGTTCGGTTCAAAATTGTAGGGATGAACCAACGTGGCTCATTGTGGTCGACTCTTCGTCGCTGCGTGTCGCAATTTCCTGGTGCCCGAAAAATGCGCAGCGCAGCGGGTCTTGACCGAGTCGTTGGTACTTAAGATGACAGAATGCGACCATATCGGCCGGCCCGTGACCTTCATCAATTAATACGCAGTGAGCAGGCTTGTCCTCGTGAATGAAATCCTGTCATCAGAAACTTCTGATGTGCCTTCTGTGCCGGACGATGCTATTGCACCCACAGGAAGCTCACCCAAACCTGACTTGAAATGCCATAGCAGTTAATAAAACGAATATGTGCGTCCCGATGTTAAATAGTGCCTAATAACAATCAAGGTGTAGGAATGCTTCTAGGTAATGTATTTGTTCATATAATGCTTTGAAGTTGGTATCTTTATCTCTGGAACTTGAATTTTCCTACGATGAATCCTTCGATTTTTCAGAGGTGTTGGTCATGATGGAAGAGTGACCGTGTAGCGATTCGATATCCCCTGCGGGTATAGGAGTGTTGGGACGTACTAGCGTATCAGCAAACCGTTCGGGCATTGTTGCATTTATAGACATATCCGAATTCCATGCGCGTCCTTGGGCAACCCGTACTATGATCAGATGGCCCGCAATTTGCTTCATGCGCATCATTCAGCAAATCCTACGAAATGAAAGAAATACACAGACCTGGCACGTCGTACATATGGACAAGAATACTTGATTTATGGGATTGTTAATTGCATAGGTGATAATAAATATCAGTGCGAAGACGGAGTACAGTAGCGCCGATTCAATGATAATTGCAGTCAGAGAAAGGTATTGACTTGTGCACGCCGTCGGGAGTAAGTTTAAAATAGCTCGGCGGTGAAGGAGTAGGCGCAAAATGATGAGAGCACTGACGAAGACATTGATACTGAGCGATACCACATAATAGGCGGTACCAAAGGCAATGGATCCTTTGCTAAACATGGACAGACCGCGTTGGCTAGATTGGGTGGTCCATACAGTTCCCAACGCTGATGAGTTGTCAGTGGATCGTCTAGAACACGGAATGAATGATAATTCACCCAAGGACGAGATAATGCTAAGGACAGGGAAAAACACCACGACGTGAGAGATGACGTTTTCTGACGAGCGCCAAATTACCCAACAGCGCCAGAACTAGACACGATTGAGGATTCTAGAAACGACGATCGAGGTTTATGAACTAACCATGAGTAAATCGGAAAGGAATGTCGCGAAGAAAAGCGATACAATGAACACAACATCTTCCGCGAGATTTTGAGTGGCAAAAAAATATGCCATCGGCCCACCAGGATAATAGCGATTATTGACATACATGTCCTCGACGGTCCGGATGTACGAAGCGACGAACGACGATTGAAGCAAGATGAGCACGGTTATATACGCTAAGTGACAGAATATTATTCTTCCTCGGCTTTTGTGCTTCTTCCACAGGCATAAGGCGCAGATGATATATAACACAAGCTGCACACCTTGATGCATGATGACCCATACAATTTTACAACTCCGCAAACAACCACAACTCACCATAGCCGACGCTTGCGGTGAAACATGATACAACTAAGGTTTTCTCCATGGATAGATCATACTTGCCTTCATGGGGACTGTAGTTCAACATAGAGAGAATCGCTGGGCAGTCGTGGCGTACATGTATTTATTTTCAGGCAGTAGCCCTGACCTCCGAAAACGGAGTTCTGAAATTTAATCGGCTGTACTTCCGACTTCTGGTTATGTTAGCATGATCATCCGGCTTATCATTACTGCTCCTTTTCTTGGCGGCATTGAGCTAGCTTGTATACCTCGTCAGAGTAGGCCATTTCAGGATTCGAGCCCTCGTCTTGTTGTCATACACATATGTCTAAGTTAGTCCTACCTAAACAGACCTTGGGAGCCGACGTCAGGCTACATAAGGTGATATGCGGACATCGCGTGAGTAAGGCACACTAGTTTGATTACGTCATCGCCTTTTGTTTACCGCTGAATCGTTCGCCAAGCAAGTCAAAATATATATGTCAAATAGCAGCGGGCGACCGACACCATAACTTCAAGTTGAGCGCTCACTTTCTAAGGTGAGAGGATCGCAAGCCGCAGACATGGTAGAGAATTTGTTGGTCTCACGAGGGTCGGGTCAAGGTATCTTAACCCCGTCAATAAGGTGACCATGTGGTAGTCTACTGGATGGAGGTAATTTTTCACTCGTTGCATCTTGGATCGCCGGTACGACGTCCCATATGCATCTAGAACAGAACTCGGCCGCCGGTGGGACAGGGTAGCTGGGCCTTGTGAAGGCGAGTTCTAAAGTCGCGGATAGGATAAATGTGGAACAGGCACACTTTCTGATCTGTGCTAGAACATACGTTCAAAATCGTCGAGAATCGACATGACGCAGATTATACATGTACTAGTACATTTCTTCCAACAATCGCAGAAATAGAAATTATCGTGACAATCCCTTACTCTCTGGCACGCAAATATCTTGCGACTCAATATCCCCCTGTTGGACACTGGTAACTGGCGGATTGAAAAGTATCCTTGAAGTATGCCCGGATCCGGATATTATCCCCTTCGCCAACGTATCCGAAGTCCACGCGCGTCCTTGAGCAACTCGTAATATGATCAGATAGCCCGCGATTTGCTAAAGCAGGATGAGTCACGCAACGAATCTGTAATGAAATAGGGCGCACGTACTTGACATGAAGAGGCTACACACATGAACACTGTATTTACCGGATTGTCAATAGCATAAGTGACAATGAAAATCAGAGCAAAGATGGAATACAGGAGTGCAGACTCGATGACGATAGTAGCCGTAGACAGATAGTGTTTTGTGTACTCCTCTGGGAGTATGTTCAATACTGCTCGACGATGAAGAAGCAGGCGCAAAATAATGAAGGCAGTGACAAGAACATTGACACTGAATGATACCACGTAATAGGCGGTACCAAAAGCGACGGGCACTTTGCTATACATGGAGTCCCCACGTTGGCTAGACTGCAAAATCCAGATTATTCCCAATACTGAGCAGGTGTCAGTCGGCTGCCTATGACATCGAAGGGATTCACAATTACCAAAGGACGAGACGAGCGCAAGAGTCG
Source organism: Amanita subjunquillea (assembly GCA_020011035.1). NCBI lineage: Eukaryota > Fungi > Basidiomycota > Agaricomycetes > Agaricales > Amanitaceae > Amanita > Amanita subjunquillea. The sequence goes on along the minus strand of JAEBUT010000020.1, from coordinate 658,166 downwards.
GGGTAGATAATACGGCGTACGAAGCAAACTTTCCTACGGTGCTCCAGATGATCCAGCAACGCCAGAACTAGACAAATTTGAGCATTTCAGAGATTAAAATTTGGCAAAGACTAACCACGAGCAGATCGGAGAGAAAATTCAGAATAAAGAGCGACGTGATGAATGTAACGTCTTCCGGTAGGTATTGCGTGGCATAAAAGTAGGCTAATGGTCCACCAGGGTAGTTGCGATTGGTGATGTACATGTCCTCAATTATCCAATTGGTCGAGGCCACGAACCAGGATTCGAATAGAATGAGGACAGTTATATAGGCTAGACGTGAGAAAGCGACTTTCCCCCTGCTTTTGCGTTGCCTCCACAAGTACGACGCACACGTCGTATATAAAACGAGTTGTACACCTATGTCAGTGGCTCAATTTCACGAGTCTGCTCTGTTAAGAGGAACGACGCACCATAGCCAACGCCTACTATGAAATACGATGCAATAAATGTCCTCTCCATGAGCACATAGTACGCGCTCTCGTTAGGACCATCCTTTAGCATGGCGGAATTAGGGGGCTTGATTCATGATTTACTTTATATTTATCAGATAGCCATGAGAAGACCTATATTACCGCCAATTTCTGGGTTGCACCATTCCTATGACATGTTGGAGGGCCGACCGCTTTTGGACGCAGCCCTAGCCCGACGCTCAGCTCTGTTCTGATTTCTGATTCCACGGCCAATAGAATGAGTTGCGGTGCTAGGCCATGTAACGCGGCCAGTGTTGGATCTTAATGGTTTAACGCATTAGCAGGGTGAGCTTTCACTCTGTCGAAGTCGTCGTCGCATATCGAAACCATCCGTTATCAGTTCAGGGATGGTGAGCATTGTGAAGCCGACTCCGTCTGGCACGCGTGGGACTGCATACTTACCCAATATGGTTCTTCTCATCAAAGCCGAATTTTTCGGATACACTCGCTTAGGTGTTCCTAGTGAGTGGAAGCACAAGATGGTGGATTATGATGCATGATGCCCAAATGCAAAACACGCTATCACGCCGATGTCAATGATATTGATCCGTGGTTATTAGGTTCGCAGCGCCGGAAACGACGGTCTATCCATACTATTTTTCGTTGTCCTGTACGAGTGGATAAGATGCCTCAGGCGAGTCCTGTTATTGATCTAGATTTCCAACTCTTCAGGTTAAGAGTGGGAATATGGGAAATGCACGTGAGGAAAGTAGGTTACGTTCGTGTCGGTACCACGAGTTCCATATATACCATAGCTGGCGGGAATCGCGAAATCTTCACGACAATCATGTACATTCTTTCAATTTCTTTTGCGTCCTGAACGCTTCTCTAACCTCTTTGAGCAGCTATATGACATTCTATTGGGCCTCTCGCAGCATTGAGGCTCGATCTGATACTCAGTTCGAGCAGCTCAGCAGATGAACATACCACATCATAGAAGTTACATGCTCTTCCGACTTCAGCCTGATAATGGAAAAGGCCCCTGTCAACAGCCTTGTCGGGAAACATTTTAAGAGGCGAGATGTACGCTCGGTTCAAGCTAGCCGACATGTTAAGAAAGAGGCAAGAGCAGGAGCCAAGCAAGCAGGTGAAATGGTAGGAGTCTTCTGAGTGGTTGATTCGAAATTAATCAATTTCAGGAAATAATGATTAACGAAGCTTGAAGACTTGAATCCGTTTACAGTAGTTGGATAGATTATTTACTTATCTATCAGTTTCTTTCTGCATAAGGTATTGAACGCAACCTTCGGCACGTATTGTAGCACTCGACGACTAGCTCATATTTCGTATTTATTCATTTACAAATGCGGTTTGAAGCCTCTACGCAAAATAATGCTTTAATTAGTATATTACCATCACAATCGCGGGCGTCTAGCGTTCCCTTGGATTAGGACTATGATGTATATAGCGGCCTCAGGCCCATGGCCCAGGCTTACAATATAACATTTCTATAAGTTTGGAAAATAAAACAAAAATGATAATCTGAAGGATTCGCATACATGGTTTATAGCATCTTCCAACGAGCTGGGAATCCAGCAGGGGACAAGGCATATAAAGGTGAGCACAAGAATAATCATGTTATGAACTGGCTAGATGCAACATCAATCTTAGTTGCTTGACGGTAGCGAACGGGCAAGGACCGCTGTCAGGACTGGGATTGTATAACAACGCATACAACACGGCTACTGAACCTGATGCGGATGTCCAAATAACGCTCAAAGTGGAATAGCGATGGACACCAATAACAATCCGACCAGACCCTCGCCATACTCCCGCGGTCCCCACATCTAGCGCTTCACTGGCGAAAAGATAACTCATCCTGCTACACCGCTGATATTCTTTAGCTGGTGTTTTGTCTTGTCTCTAGTGTGTTGGGACAGCGATGGACCCGTAATTCAATATCTTCTAGTTGAGAGGTGGCAACGGGTGAATTGAAAACTAAGTTTGACACATCGCACGATTTTCCCATTGTTAAAGTATCTGAAGTCCATGCCCGTCCTTGGGAAACTCGCAATATAATCAAGTAGCCTGCGATTTGCTTTAGACAGCATCAATTATAGGATGTAAATGTAATGATGAAGATGCACGTACTTGACAAGAAGAGGCTATACACAGGAAGACTGGATTCATCGGATTGTTGATGGCGTAAGTAATAATGAATATCAGAGCAAAAATGGAGTATAGGAGTGCGGACTCGACGACAATCGCGGCCACTGACAGATATTGCTTTGTGTACTCAACAGGAAGTACATTCAAAACTGCTCGCCGATGAAAAAGTAGGCGCGTGATGATGAGAACAGTGACGAGAATGTTGACATTGAGTGATATCACATAATAGGCAGTTCCAAAGGCGATGGGGACTTTGCTAAACATGGAGAGCCCCTGTTGGCTAGACTCCAAAATCCATATAGTTCCCAACGCTGAGAAGGTGTCAGTTCACTATCGATAGCATCAAATGTATCAGCAGATCACCAAATGACGAGAGGAGTGTGAGAATCGGGATGGACACCGCGGCATATGAAGCAAGTTTTCCTGCGGTGCTCCAGATAATCCAACAACGCCAGAGCTGGACATAATTGAGAAGTTCATATATTTGAACGAGTATGGACAGACCATGAACAAGTCGGAGAGGAAAGTCAGAATGACAAGCGATGCGATGAATGTGACGTCCTCTGGGAGGTCTTGCGTGGCGCCAAAGTAGGCCATGGGTCCACCAGGATAATTACGATTGACGATAAACATGTCTCCAGTCGTCCAAATGGTCGCAGCCGCGAACAATGACTCGAGTAGGATAAGGATAGTTATATACGCCAAACGGAGGGACACGACTATCCCCAGGTTTTCGCGTTGCTTCCACAAATATGATGCGCAAATGACATATAACATGAGTTGGACGCCTATCATAAATTATATTTCACGATTAAATCTCATCAGCAGCGATCACGCACCATAACCCATACCTGTCAAAAAATACGATAAGATAAACGACTTCTCCATGAGCACATCATATGGGCTGTCGCGAGGACGGTACCTGGACATGGCAGATTCGGTTGTGCATAACGAGCTAGCTGATATATATATCATCAATATTCATGGGAAGACGCAGTAATCAACTGCTGCCGCAATTCAACGGCATATACAACCCGCTTTTGAATGCAGCCTTAAATTAAAAGTTGGTTGATGTAGCAAGCTGGGTCAGAGCAAGAGACCACGACCAATAATCAAAGTTCCTGCGGATTCAAGTCCCTGAGGCTGAGGCCAGTCAGGGAGGGGTAGCCATGAGACCAGTGTCAATTTAGGCGTGTGAATGGATGGCCAAGTTCACCAATGTACACATTTGTCCATCCTATGCAGAAACACAGGTCACAATACGGGTAAGCAGTCGAAGTAGTCGTTTCATTATCGTCTCGTATCAGTTCGTTAGATAACTCAACGTTATTGTCATTATAAAAATGGTTTCCACAGCACTGAAGAGAACAGCATTTTCATTTTGTGGAAGCCTATCCAAGCATGGATAGCCATCCACCATCAATCAGGTCTCATGATTGTGCAGATGACTCATCTCTTTATCTCGCCGAGTCCGACGGATATTGTGGAATAACGTATGATTCTCGGAATTTCATTGCCGTATCCTATTTGACAGGAAAAAGTTCCAGGCAGTTTCGTCAACAGTCGACCATATTGGTTTCATTTTATCCAGGCATCTCCAGGTATCGAGGTTAAACGGAGCAGCTTCAAGAGGAGGCCTAAGGTGGGTTCGCACAGAAGTTAGCAAGAGCCGACTCAGGAGTCGGTCACGTGGTGGCTAAGTAAATCAGCAAACTTGCAATGTCCCGAGCTGCTGCACTACGGCGCTCATGAACGACGCTGGCGCAGGACAGCAGACCCATGTATACGGTGATGGCATGCGGGTGGGGTCAAATCTCGCGGGAGGCAAGCGCCCGGGTTCTGAAGGGGCAAATCGTTTCCTAAACGCTGCACGCACCTGAGCAACATCACTAGAGATGGACGTTGGTGGCGATGAGGAGTGGAATACAGGACTTTAAGGACTAACCTAGAGAGTTGTGCGCTTGTTCTTGGATGCGTGCCATACCTCCAGAAGGACTCGGATAGTAAAGGCTGAGGCGACAGCCGTAGATTTGCAACCGATAAGATAAGACATAACATGTCAGACGCTCATCTTCATCGGAATTGACGGATGTGGATTGTAGCCCTCCACCACCACATCATCCGCCCTAAAATCGTCTATGCTCTCGATTCCCTCTTCGCGCGCCCACCTCAAGCGCGGAAATGGCCTTGGCTCCCTCTTCAGCTGTTCCTCCAGCGCGCCAACATGGTCACGATAGACATGTGCGTCACCAAGCTGAATCACGAGCTCGCACGCCTCCGTGTTCGTTACGCGTGCGATCATGTGCGTGAGAAGCGCATATGAGGCGATGTTGAACGGGATGCCTAGCCCGAGGTCGGCCGATCGCTGGAACATCAGGCAGGATAACTTGGGTTTGACGGTGGGTGCAGCGCCCGCGGGGGGAAGGTGCACGTAGAACTGACATATCATGTGGCACGGAGGAAGCGCCATGAGGGTATATCTGGTCCATCCGTCCAACGTCAATTTACTCCTCGCACTGCGTTCTCAAGAAAGGAACAGCCAACTCCACCTTTTGGATTCCAAGCACTCAACACGATCCGCCGGTCCGTGGGGTTATTTTTGATCTTCTCCACTACCTCCTTCAACTGATCAACGCCTTTCCCCGCATAATCCGCATCACAGCCGACATATTCTGCTCCAAAATGTCTCCACTGGAATCCATACACGGGCCCCAAATCCCCTTCTCTCCGTCCGTCCTTCAACAGACCACGTCCCTCTAAGAATTCCTTGGACCCATTTCCGTCCCAGATCTTCACCCCGCGCTGCGATAGCACCTTTGAATCAGTGCATCCGCTGATAAACCAGATGATCTCTTCAGCGATCCCACGGATAAATGTTTTTTTTGTCGTCAGCAGAGGAAGCGTCATGTCAGAGAGGGAGAACCGCAGAGAGGTCGGGGCGAAGAGCGATAGGGTACCCGTACCCGTACGATCGGACCGAGGAGAGCCTGTGGCGAGGACTTGTCGGATGAGAGACAGGTATTGATGCTCTTCGTGTTGCTGCATGCTGGTGTGATCAGACGCGAGGTGTCACATTTGCGTCACAACTGGATCAAGAGGTATTGGACGCATGAGTCATGGCCAACTTGACTCCCAGTGAACAGGGCAGCGTAAGGTGCCGTAAGTCGCCAAACCTTCTTATTCCGTCAATCTAAATATATATAGCGCGTACTATTACTGTCATTTGATGATTTATCGATTAGCGTGACATGACACTCGTGATGCATTGATGATGCAGCATGTCGTGTAAAGGTATATTGACGCTTCAGAGGAACTGTTGCGGTCTCTTAGAGATTAAGCCACAACCAGGCACCCTCGACACCGCGGTGTAAAGCCACAAACCGAAGTAATTATCGCATGTTCCCTAAGTTGATTGCGTTCAGTGTCTGTACGCCGCCTAGAGACAACCAGGCACCCTCGACACCGCGATGTAGCCGTTGTCTCTAGAAAGTAAACCTAGCTCAAATAAGTCATAGTCGGTGGAACAGTGATGCATTTGTAACATTGACCACCTAGAAACCAAACCTCCATCAGCCTGAAAGCTGGGTGCGCCACGCAGAGAAAACCGAGTGTCCGCGGTGCGGATGGCATGCCTGAAAGGACAGCCCTGGCCGAAAAATTCAGCACCTCAAAGCCTCGCGGAATAACTCAACGTCGTCGACGAGAGCCGGAAACCAGTACAACCGTTAGGTGAGGCCAATCTCCGATCTATAATCTCTGGACAAAACAGTGACGCACCGTTACGATTGTTCTGCCAGCCGCCGCTGGGCGCATCTGGACGTGAAGCAGGTGAGTTGAAATCACTAAGCATGTTAGAGAGCACAAAGAAAAAATTACCTTGCTCTAGCCTTCGTTCGTTTTCGTTGAAAGGTGCGTAGGGCAATGTGACCACTCACTGAGTGGAAGAGAGAGCAGGAGGCCTTTAGGGGCTAAGCGGTGGCTGCAATGAGATCTATTCTCACGCTGAACGTCTTTGTTAAAGTCAATGTCATTCATTCTCTTCCGCCTTTGAATATAGCACGTCTGGGGAGACAAGACTGAATTGGGCAGAGTCTGCAATTCCCACTTTTCTTTAGGTACAAACTCTTCCCAACTTTCCGAGGCACAAATACGTCAAAAAGCGGCGGCATCTCGATGGACTAAATTCGATATTTATGTTTCCAAAGTCTTCAGCTCTTGCAAAGCCCTAGCATCGTCGGTATCTATATTCATCATATAAAACTTACCACGATGTCGCAGAAGCTCTCCTTCAACAGGTATTTCCATCTGAGTCGCCAATGCATGTGCCTCGTCCACCTGACGAAGCTCTACAACCTTCAGAATCCGAAGGCCTAGCATGTTTTCTTCCAACTCTCAAGCCGGACCATTGCAGAGCCTACGCAAATTAAGCATCGCTGACAAAATCAACAATTTGAGGACGTACCAGTCAGATACACCTTGCCTCCCCTTCTGAATGGTATCGGAATGCTACATCTGACAAACCGGTCTTCACATACTGCCCACACCAGATATCGTTGTTAGTATCGAACCGCCAAAAGAATGGCTGATTCAGTAATACAAGATGCGACGGAATCGAAACTGCCGTGTAATGCCAGTAATGTGATTTCCACACATCTATTTACACCGCTGCAACAACTCTGATGAGACTAGACGGTCGAGCAGCAATTGTTGGCTTATGCATTTGAATTGGCTCGCCCATGGGAGTAACAAAAGCGGCACACCCCATGTCAAAAAAGGCTTATTGGGGAGGGCTATGTCTGAGCCATGGTTGAAGCTAGATGGATCGCTATTTTGAGTTGCACGAAATCGTAATTGGCCCATTATAGGAGGCAGATGAGGTGGCGGAACGTTGTAGTATAAAAATCCGGAGGCGTTTGGCGGAAACCCAGACAGGTAGCAGTCAATGTACGAGACAATGTCTGGCACATCTTTAAATCGGACAGTAGACCCCTTCTTGTTCGAAATGTCGACAAAATCCTGTCTGTCTAGTTTCAGTGGATCGAGAGTCGTCCTTAAATGACTACGCGGTCTGCCGGGCAATCTTGGACACTGCGGAAGGTTCAACCAAAAAGATTCGAAATTCAAAAACGATGCGCACATTTTCTGTCCCATACAAACGTTGTCCCAAACTATAGCAGACCTTTAAAGTTGAATCTATCACGTGATGCGTGATTTATTCTCTACCTGCGATATTCCGTCCAAATATTTCCGCATTATATCGTCAAGTTTGCTTTGCAGTCCAGCCAACGGAAGGATAATCTGCGAGAGAGTAAAGGCTTCAGGTTTTGAACCTCTTCATCTTCTCTGCACCGTCGACGATAGTGAGATGATTGTAAACGAAACAGCGTCCAGAGTAAGGAAATCTACCCAAATGTTAGTCATTTGATTTTAACGTGCTTTGGTCGACCATAAGGTCTAAGCCCAGGGCCCACGGCAAGGGAGCACGAGGAAAAGAGACGAGGCCGCCTCTTCACCTTCCCTGGGAACTACCTACTACTATCCTAAAGTATCGCAAAGAGATCCGGAAACGAAGAGAAAAATATGGGTCAAGGAAGCGTTGAGCGCCAGTCTGGCCACGACTGACGCTCAACGATCCCCATCATTCCCGTTCAGACGATGAGTCTGGCCAGGACTCATGCCGAACATCCAAAAGGCAGGAAGTGTCCGCGATGAATAATGGTTGGTCTTTGAGTATTGCGCCGCTCCTACTGTATGCGCTAACCAGCGCTCCGATTCAGCTCCAGAGGACCTTGAAGAGAAAAACATTAGTCGTAATCAACGAAGGAAAGAAGAAATAGGTTATGGAAATCATGTTTATCTCGCACGAACGCTCCAAACGGTTTCTGCCCTCGCCTTCTCGACGCGCGGAACGACAAAGGCCTAGCGGATGTCAGTGAAAGGAAAAACAGGAAAAGAAAAGGCTCAACGCCAAGATGAATCCCGTGGCATTTACAATGGCGTCATTCTCAATCTCTACGGCCATCTTACTGCGTGCGTCGCCACCCCCTCCACGGAATCTACAAAAGTCAGTCACGTCATACGCGGAGAATGCAAACGGATCCGGAGAATAGAAGATATACAGTCCAACACTCTTTTTTTTTGCTTTTTCGTTTTTCGTGTTTTTTTGTTGGGTTTATGCAATTTTGAATTTTTTTCTGCGATTTTGGACGGGGAATAGGTTTGGGTATTTGGGATTCATCCCGCCCCGCGTCCGGAAAAAATGAAATAAGAATCATGAAAACGGAAAAAATTGGGAAAATACGCCAGCGTGCTCTATGATTGTTTTTTTCTTTTTCTTTTTGAATTTTTTTTTCGTTTTGTTTTTATATGAGGCGGGGAGAACGTGCACCAGCAAAAGACGAAGAGGGGAATGGAAGGAGTCGATGAAGACACTCGAGCGGATTTGCGGCGAATACATCCCACCCGTACCAAGGAGCGAGCAACACAACTTGGTCAGAGTTTGTGCCCTCTACTCCCGGCCCCGTAGCATCGCAAAGAGCATCAGGTGACCGCTTGACCAGAGCATGTCCCCATCTGACTCTCCGCTAGCCACGAGTTTCCTCCCGTATTCACATGGAAAAGGCTATGTGGAGGATCAGGTCCTATTCGAGGCAGTGCAATGAATTTACTTACCGACGGTTCTACTGCCGTTCCGTTGTCGAAAATGGCATGCAGAAAACCCGAAGCCAATACAAGGGGTCATCACCTTTGACCTAGGACTCCCGCGACGATCAAGTGAACGGAGCGGCAAATGAAGAAAAGTTGAAACGAGAGGACCCACTATCTGCGGTCGCCCGTTGCCAGTGCCACAAAAGACCTAGATGTTAGCAAAATGACGAGGAGATTCATGATCAAACCCAGAAGCCTCCAGGGTGTGCATGCAATCAGTCGCCAGAGATCTAGAAAGGTCGGCAGTACAGCGATAGCACAGCAAGGAACGAGTCCAAAAGGCGCAGAGTGGTCGCCAGTCAGGTTGCCAGACAAAAGAGCGAGAGAGAAGAACGTCGCCAATTGCCAGTGCCAAGAAAAGATCTAGGAATATTAGCAAAGCACGCAAAGAAAGGATGGATATAGGAAGGCACGATAGACACTAAACGAACCAAGCGGGTTGAAGAGGGAACTATGCCCAAGGCTGATGAGAAATTGAAACACGTTCAAAGGCACACACACATACCATGGATTCAAACGAAATCATCTACGCCACCCACGGAAAGAGCACGGGCCGAGCCAACAGCCTATGTCGTGCTCTACGACTGCACCAGATCATCAGAGAGTTGGAGATATACCGTGCCAAGGTCATATCCGCTCCCGTCACGCAATCCAGCCCACTACTAGCATGCAGTGCGCGTTGTCACACAGAGAGTTTCAGAACCGAGCTTTGCCAGAGCAAGGATCCTACGCTCCTGGTGTTCCGGGGTGACTCCGTTTTCGTTATTGAAGGAATTGATTTGTGTCGTCCTCTCGTTCGTCTTCTGAATCCAACTCAGTGGCAGCAATGCTCAGTGACACCTGCAATCTGAACGTATCGTCTGTCCCAAAATTCTTTGAACACAGGAGAGGTGATCAACGATATTTAAACTTACTCTTGCCAATGAATGTTATATCCATCAAGGTGTCGTCATCATTGTCGTCGTCGTCGTCAGCCTCGTCATCGTCATCAACTGGAAATTGGACCATTTCAACTTGGTGTCAAGTGAAGATGCATAGAAATCACCTGCGTCGACGAGAATCACTTCCTCAAAGAAATCAATGTTGTTGCAACACTTGTCATTTTCCATTCCATGCAAATCATTAGCAATGATAATGCTCAGTGACACCTGCAATCTGAACGTATCGTCTGTCCCAAAATTTTTGAATGCAGAAGACACGACCAACAAGATTTTGACTTACCCTTGTCAGTGAATGTAATGTCCGTCAAGGTATCGTCATTGTCAGCCTCCTCGTCATCGTCATCAACTGGAAATTGGACCATTTCAACTTGGTGTCAAGTGAAGATGCATAGAAATTACCTTCGTCGACGATGATCACTTCCTCAAAGAAATCAATGTTGTCGTAACACCTGTCTTTTTCCATTCCATGCAAATCATTATGTCTAAATGCGTTGTTCGTCAGCGTGAGAGTCATAAACGTCGGAACTGAACGTACCGTCTAGCGCTATATCGTCAGCTCCATCAACACTGTACTCACCTTGTTGCGAATGCTCAAGTGCAATATCTGTTTGTACCAGCACGTCAAGATCAAAACACGTAGAGAAGAAAATTCCGATAGGCGTACCTGTGCTTGTATACTGTGCGTTTTCAGAGGCGCTAAGCTCGTCAGTGAGGTCGTCGCCAAGCACAGTTTCTTCCAGAGACTCGGCCTCCTCTACAATTTCATCAGTCTCTACAATAGGGTGAAGACGTACCTCTTCGAAGGTGTCAACCCACCACGGCGTCGGCTTGCGATACCAGCGGGAGACAGGGGCAATGAGGGCAGCGGAGAGATCGTGTGCAGGGGTGCGGGTAACACGGTTATTAGGATGGATGATGATGGTGTTCATAGTGTCAAGTGTCAATGTGGGGTGTGGTTATGGGATATCGCAGATATCACAGTGGGGTGGTAGCAGGATTAGCTGAAGAGCAAAAACAGAATGGGCGAGTAACAAGTAGCGGTGGCTGACATTGTGATCGGGGCCAACTCCTTTGGGTCTCCACTGAGGCGAGCCGTTTGAGCATTGAATATTGAATATTGAATAGCAAGATATTAGATTATTTTCAGGACTCTGAATAGGTTGCATCCCATTATCTTAGTTACTGTATTTTGGACGACACAGATCCTTTTGGAAAAATGTGACAATCATTTGTCCACAACTTGAACTAGTACATGTTTATTCTTTACAATGTCTGAACCAACACTGCACAGACCGTCACTATGAAGAACTCACTTTACCGTAGAAGTTGGGCGGAGCGAAAGCGCTTAATCAAAATCAATAACGTATCATATTGTGCTGGTAATGTATGCATTTTCAGAATCGAACAAACTATATTCAGAGTCTTCTCGGTCGTAACGTCTACATGCCCTCTGATTAGCACACCACTTCATCTTCTCTCATCCGTGCAAATAAGATTATGAGAACGATCACGTGTGGTCAACACGACGCGACAATTAAGTCTTGGTGCATTTGCATTATTAGCCCTGGTTGACTTTTCTCCCTAAACCATGTCACCAGATGAATGCACAGAGTACAGACATGCCCTTTGCAACCGCACAAATCATCCGGAGACTCCCACTTCCCATCAGCAGGCGAAACGCGGCTCATCTTACCCCACCACCGACGAGGTCACGCGTCGATAGACTCGGAGGAAAACGCCGCGCAGTCAAAGACGATGCCGGAACATGCAAAACACGCGTCAAATTGAGCGATGTGGACTCGGATAGTAGCACTAGCGCGTACGAGTCTGACACGGAAGACGAAGAAGCTATTAATCTGGTGCAGCTAAAAGCCCAGAGGCAGAGACGAGCAGACGAAAGCATTCTTTTTACGCGAATATACGCTTTAATGAAACCGCTGGTGGTATTTAACAGCTTGCTTGGTACGAACGCTCGTGATTACAAGTTGCCATAATACTGAATCACTCAACTCGAATCATTCTTCAGTCCTATATCTCTTCTCACAAGTCTGATGTGTTTAAATGCGAATCTACGAACGCAAATACTCATTTGACATCACCATATGCGTGCGCTTACACTCACAGTGAAAAGCTCATTGTTCGCCATTACTGCATTCTAATATTCCTGTTTCCAGCCGCGAAATCCAGGGGATTTTCTACCCTCGCAGTTGGCACAGAGCAAGGGACAGTTCATGTTCCCAACACCACGAAGCGGAGGGATTGGGATCCTGGTGAGATATTTCGCACGTACACCCGAGTCTGTTTCGAACCTCGTCAATTAGAACCTCAGAGAACCAGTCTCCAGCTGCATAATAATGGTATCTTTGATGTCAAGTGGAATGTGTCTGATATGCTTCTGGCAACTTGCTCCGCGGACTGCTCAATGCGAGTCATATCCATATAAGCACAAAGCACGACGCATGTTCTTTGTAGACACAAGCACAGTCAAGTGCACCGCGTGAGATCCAGACCACCATGACCGCTACGGGACGGAGAGATGTGTCAATTTATTTCTGGGACTTGTGAATAGGCAAGAAAGTGATGGAGAAGATGAACATGCCACTTGCGAATCTGTGGCCGTGATCAAGGGTGTGCATGAGGTTCCACATATTGATGGCGGAAAGCTCAAAACGAAGCGAGGCAAGAAGGATCCACTTCCCACTTGCTTTATCCCGACATAGATCAGCAGTGGCGCATTCGACGCGAACGATAGGTTGTTTATATTTCTAAGGAATCTACCGTAAATTGGGATCTTCGGCATCCGACATCCGAAGCAAACGCGGAGAACCACGTCTCTATGCTCAGATCCCACGACGTTGAACGGTTCCCGTCCACGGGGGATCATCAGCCTCTTTAGCGGGCATGGACGTACCTCAGGAGTGCTTTTCGGCTTGGGTGGAGCGCATACCTATACACTTCCCGTCTAGAGAGCGCACGGTCTAGCTCATTCTATGTTGGACTCGGAATTTCGCCATGTGGTCAATGGCTTGCTAGCGGAGGTGGGACTGGGATTAAAGGCAGCGTGTTCTTATTTGACGGGGCCAATGCGACAAGGCCGTGGAGAGTGCAATCGACGAATTTGAAGGGTGTGGGACTGAGGGGACAAAGGGGAGAAGTGGGGGCCGTCGATTGGGCACAGGATGGTGTGCAGACGATGGGACGGTGAGAATTTGGAGGCCAGATGTGGTACTGCGGATAAGGCGAGGCACAACTCATTCGCAATATCAGGCTCTCTGCACTGGTATTTCAAACAGTTTATTCTAAGGAAGCAATGGCTAATATTGCGCTTTCAGATCCACGACATATCTACGCCATTGAGTTGTTCCTGCGCAGACCGATGATGCTGGGACGAGTGCGTCAGTCAAGGATCTGAAATCTTATGGACATCTACATTCCTGCGATATTCCGTCCAAATGTTTCTGCAATAATCGTCAAGTTTGCTTTACAGTCCAGCCAACGGAAGGATAATCTGCGAGTAAAGGCTTGAGGTTCGAACCTCTTCATCTTCTCTGTACCGTCAACGATAGTGAGATGATTATAAACGAGACAGCGTCCAGAGTGAGGAAATCTACCTAAATGTCAGTCATTTGATTTTAACGTGCTTTGGTCGACCATAAGGTCTAAGCCCAGGGCCCACGGCAAGGGAGCACGAGGAAAAGAGGCGAGGACGCCTCTTCACCTTCCCTGGGAACTACACTACTACTATCCTAAAGAGATCTGGAAACGAAGAGAAAATATGGGTCAAGGAAGCGTTGAGCGCCAGTCTGGCCACGACTGACGCTCAACGATCCCCATCATTCCCGTTCAGACGATGAGCCTGGCCAGGACTCATGCCGAACATCCAAAAGGCAGGAAGTGTCACGCGATAGGATAATGGTTGGTCTTTGAGGATTGCGCCGCTCCCGCTGTATGCGCTAACAAGCTCCGATTCAGCTCCAGAGGACCTTGAAGAGAAAAAAATCAGTCGTAATCAACGAAGGAAAGAAGAAAAGGTTATGGAAATCCTGTTTATCTCGCACGAACGCTTCAAACGGTTTCTGCCCCCCGCCTCCTCGACGCAGGGAACGATATAAAAAAAAGGCCTAGCGGATGTCAGTGAAAGGAAAAGCAAGAAAAGGAAAAGCTCAACGCCAAGATGAATCCAGGGTCATTTACAATCATACTCCACGCGCCGCCGCCACCTCCGCGAAATCTACAAAAGTCAGTCACGTCATAGGCAGAGAATGCAAACGGATCCGGAGAATAGAAGATATGCGAATGCACTTTTTTTGCTTTTTCGTTTTTTGTGTTTTTTTTGTCGGGTTTATACAATTTTGAATTTTTTCTGCGATTTTGGACGGGGAATAGGTTTGGGTATTTGGGATTCATCCCGCCCCGCGTCCGGAAAAAATGAAATAAGAATCATGAAAACGGAAAAAAATTGGGAAAATACGCCAGCGTGCTCTATGATTGTTTTTTTCATTTTCTTTTTGAATTTTTTTTCGTTTTGTTTTTATATGAGGCGGGGAGAACGTGCACCGGCAAAAGACGAAGAGGGGAATGGAAGGAGTCGATGAAGACACTCGAGCGGATTTGCGGCGAATACATCCCACCCGTACCAAGGAGCGAGCAACACAACTTGGTCAGAGTTTGTGCCCTCTACTCCTGGCCCCGTAGTGTCGCAAAGAGCATCAGGTGACCGCTTGACCAGAGCATGTCCCCATCCGACTCTCCGCTAGCCACGAGTTTCCTCCCGTATTCACATGGAAAAGGCTAAGCGGAGGATCAGGTCCTATTTGAGGCAGCGCAAGGAATTACTTACCGATGATTCTACTGCCGTTCCGTTCTCAAAGATGGCATGCAGAAAAACCAGAGGGAACGCCAATACAAGCAGTTGCTACCTTTGACCTAGGACTCCCGCGACAAGATCAAGTGAACGGAGCGGAAAACGAAGAAAAATTAAAACGGGAGGACTCACTAAGTGCGGTCGCCCGTCGCCAGTGCCACAAGAGACCTAGATGTTAGCAAAATGGCGAGGAGATTCATGATCAAACTCAGAGGCCTCCAGGGTGCGCATGTCATTAGTCGCCAGAGATCTAGAAAGGTCGGCAGTACAGCGAGAGCACAGCAAGCCTGAGGAATGGGTCCAAAAGGCGTAGAGCTGGTTGCCAGTCAGGTCGCCAGACAAAAGACCAAGAGAAGAGCGTCGCCAATTGCCAGTGCCAAGAAAAGATCTAGGAATATTAGCAGAGCACGCAAAGAAAGGATGGGATACAGGAAGGCACGATAAACACTAAACGAACGAGTTGAAGAGGGAACTGTGCCTAAGGCGAGTGAGAAATTGAAAACGCGTTCAATAGCATACATACCATGGATCCAAAGGACATCATCTGTGCCACCCACGGAAAAAGCACGGGCCGAGCCAACAGCCTATGTCGTGCTCTACAACTGCACCGCCAGATCATCGGAGAGTTGGGGATATACCGTGCCAAGGTCATATCCGCTCCCGTCACGTAATCCAGCCCACCGCTGGGACACAGTGCGCGTTGTCACACAGAGAGTTTCAGAACCGAGCTTTGCCAGAGCAAGGATCCTACGCTCCTGGTGTTCCGGGATGACTCCATTTCCGTTATTGAAGGAATTCATTTGTGTCGTCGTCTCCTTCGTCTTCTGAATCCAACTCGGTGGCAACAATGCTCAGTGGCACCTGCAATTTGAACGTAGCGTCTGTCCCAAAAGCCTTTGAATACAGACACGGTCAACAAGATTTTGACTTACCCTTGCCATTGAATGTGATGTCCATCAAGGTATCGTCATTGTCAGCCTCCTCGTCGTCGTCATCAACTGGAAATTGGACCATTTCAGCTTGATCTCAAGTGAAGATGCATAGAAATTACCTTCATCGACGAGAATCACTTCCTCAAAGAAATTAATGTTGTCGCAACACTTGTCTTTTTCCATTCCATGCAAACCATTATCAAAGATAATATCTAAACGCATTGTTCATAAGCGTTGGAGTCATAAACGTCAGAAATAAACGTACCATCTAGCGCTATATTGTCAGCTCCATCAACACTGTGCTCACCTTGTTGCGAATGCTCAAGCATGATATCTGTTTGTACCAGCGCGTCAAGATCAAAACACGTAAAGAAAGATCCGATAGGCATACCTGTGCTTGTGTACTGTGCGTTTTCAGAGGCGCTAAGCTCGTCAGCGAGGTCGTCGCCAAGCACAGGTTCTTCCGGGGACTCGGCCTCCTCTACAATTTCGTCAGTCTCTACAATAGGGTGAAGACCTACCTCTTCGAAGGTGTCAACCCACCACGGCGTCGGCTTGCGATACCAGCGGGAGACAGGGGCGATGAGGGCAGCGGAGAGATCGTGTGCGGGGGTGCGAGTAACACGGTTATTAGGGTGGATGATGATGGTGTTCATGGTGTCAAGTGTCAATGTGGGGTGTGGTTGTGGGATATCGCAGATATCACAGTGGGGCGGCAGCAGGATTAGCTAAAGAGCAAAAGCAGAGTGGGCGAGTAACCAGTAGCAGTGGCTGACATTACGATCGGGGCCAACTCCTTTGGGTTTCCGCTGAGGCGAGCCGTTTGAGCATTGAATATTATTGAATATTGAATGAGAAGAGATTATTGCCAGGACTCTGAATAGGTTGTATCCCATTATCTTAGTTACTGTATATTGGGCTACAGTAGTAAGTTGGCAGATCCTTTCGAAAAACTGTGACAATCACTGGCATTTGTCCACAACATGAACTGTATGTTTATCCTTTAACCTCTGAACCAACACTGCACAGACCGTCACTATGAAGGACAAACTGGTAGAAGTTGGGCAGAGCGAAAGCGGTTAATAACATATTGTGCTGGTAATGTATGCATTTTCAGAATCGAACGAACTATATTCCGAGTCTTCTCGGTCGTAACGTCTTTCTCCGTCCTACATGCCCTCTGATTAGTACACACCACATTATCTTCTCTCATCCGTACAAGTAAGATTATGAGAACAATCACGTGTGGTCGTTTAACGTTTACCGGTTACCATCAACACGACGCGACAATTATGGCTTAGCGCATTCGCATTAGCCCTGGTTGACTTTTTCGCCCTAAACCATGTCACCAGACGAATGCACAGGGTACAGACATACCGCACAAATAATCCGGAGACGCCCACTTCCCGTCAGCAGGCGAAACGCGGCTCATCGTTCTTGCCCACCCCGCCAGCGACGAGGTCACGCGTCGACAGAGGAGGAAAGCAACGCGCAGTCAAAGACGATGCGGGAACATGCAAAAACGCGTCAAATTGAGCGATGATCCATTCTTGGACGATGTGGACTCGGATAGTAGCACTAGCGCGTACGATTCCGACACGGATGATGAAGAAGCTATTAATCAGGTGCAGCTAAAAACTCAGAGGCAGAGACGAGCAGACGGAAGCATTCTTTTACGCGAATGAAACCGCTGGCGGAATTTGACAATTCGCGTGGTACGAACGCTCGTGATACTACAAATTGCCATAATACTGAATCACTACCAGTGTCAAATCGAATCATTTTTCAGTCCTATATCTCTTCTCACAAGTCTGATGTGTTCAAATGCGAATCTACGAACGCAAATACTTATTTGACGCCACCATATGCGTGCGCTTACACTCACGGTAAAAGGTTCATTGTTCGCCATTATCGCATTCCAATATTCCTGTTTCCAGCCCCGAAATCCGGGGGATTTTCTGCCTTCGCAGTTGGCACAGGGCAAGGGACAGTTCATATTCTCAACACCACGAAGCGGAGGGATTGGGATCCTGGTGAGATATTTCGCACGTACACCTGAGTTTGTTTCAAACCTCGTCAATTAAAACCTCAGAGAACCAGTCTCCAGCTACATAATTCGTGTCTTTGATGTCAAGTGGAATATGTCTGATATGCTTCTGGCAACTTGCTCCACGGACTGCTCAACGCGAGTCACGTCCATAGAAGCACAGAGCACAGAGCACGACGCATGTTCTGCGTGGACATGCAAGCACAGTCAAGTGCACCGCGTGAGATCCAAATCACCATGACTTGCTCGCTACAGGAGGGAGAGATGGGTCAATTTGTTTCTGGTACTTGCGAATAGGCAAGAAATGATGATGAAGATGACCACGCCACTTGCGAACCTGTGGTCGTGATCAAGGGTTTGCATGAGGCTGCACATATTGATGGCGGAAAGCTCAAGACGAAGCGAGGCAAAAAGGATCCGCTTCCCACTTGCTTTATCCCTACATAGATCAGCAGTGGCGCATTCGACGGGTAAGTTGCGCACCGACACGAACGAAGCAATCTACGGCATTGGGATTTTCCCGACATCCGACATCCAACATCTCGACGTCTAAGCAAACGTGTAGAGCCACCTGGCTAGGTTAGCCCAAGGCAGGATCTTAACCGCGCGCATATATCAACAGGAACACAGTTTGCCAAAGCATACATTTTGTTGCGAGTCATAATGCAATACATGTGCCTACGGGCATATAAAATGAGAAAACCGAGTCTACTCCGCTGGTCCGCCACCTGCCGTTGCTCGTGCTGTTGGAAATAATAAATCAATCAATAATTACAGCAGAACATTTTACTCACTGTAGATTAGCTGTCTTGAGTGGTGCACAATACGTCTAATCTGACCCTCTTTCTCCAAATGTCGGATGGCAATACGTGCAAGGCTGCCGTTTATTTTGAGACGCTCGATGAGGATACTTTGGCTGATGAATTTGAAGGTGGGGACTTCCTTCACGATACGGTCGTACAAGGTCTTGTCAAGGTTCACAACGTGCTGTGCCTTGTCCTTGACCTTTCCCTTCGACCACTTCTTCTTCTTTGCGGCTTTACCGCCCGAAGGCGCGGCTGCTTTGGCTTTGGCCTAGCAAACGAATGATATCAGCGCTCCATGTTTCGACATCCGGAGACAACGAAGCACATCCATCGCTAAAATGGATATTTCTAGCAAAACTTTTCCTGGAATGTCGTCCAGAAGGTGTACTCCATAACATCTCATTAACACGGGACATAGACTTACCATTAGTTGTTATGACCGTCGTTGATGAGCTTGTCGGTGAATACGATCTTGGTGTTTGCGTGTCTTGTTTGTATACGTTTCTTAGGTAATCAAATAAGTACGCGACACGTTGGCCGTTTGCGAATTGCAGATGCTTGCTTGGCTGCTGCTCTTGCCCCTTCCTCTGCCAGTCCTTGCTCGGTTGGACCAAACTTACGGTGTCCATCCAGATAATCTTTCGAAATATGTTCCGCTAAAGTCCGGCACATGGAGATGTTTAGACGGTTCGAAGGAAATTGATTGGGCGGCCGTGAACGACGACTACTGCGACTGCCCAGATGGAAGTGACGAGCCTGGAACCTCTGCCTGTCCCAATGCCATATTCTATTGCCAGAATCTTGGACATATAGGGGCGTCTATTCCTAGCTCACGCGTGAACGATGGATTGTGCGGTGCGTCCGATCCATCGAATTTATGTCAGGCTCATATGCCACATAGAACGTCAATGTTGCGACGGTTCTGACGAGAAACCCGGTGTTTGCGCTAACACTTGCAAGGAGGTTGGGGAAATCTACAGTCAACAGAGAGAGGCAGAACTGAAAATCCAGAGGACGGTATATGTTATTCCATAATCTTGCGAAACTTTAGCGATTGATAACTACAATGAAGGGTGCCAAAATACGTGCCAGTTATATTGCGTTCGCACATAAAGAGAAGAGTCGTTTGGAAGATGAAATCCGCATATTAGAGGGTGAAATAGAAGAGAAGGATAGGGAAGTTGCTCGATTAAGAGGTGAGCGCGATTGTAGTCGGACATATTTGTTGTATAGCTAAGCATTTTCCAATTAGACATTGCAGACAGAGTTGAGAGCTTGTCAGCTGCAGCTCTTGAGCATAAAAAGCAATCCCGTACGTACTGTTGTTTCCCACTCACTTATACTCGAGATTTAGGTCACGTAGCCTTATACCAAACTTTAATGAGTCAAGCCAGTGCTCTCAAATCACTTCAGCGCGAATACCAAGCACTCACGGAGCACGAAAAATCTCTCAGCGACATTTTAGATAACTTACGGACCGGGTATAATCCCAACTACCAAGATATGGCAGTCCTGGCGGCTGTTCGTGGATGGGAAGAAATAGCTGACCTACCTCACATTAATGAAGCAGGCAATGCGCATGAAGATGTCACGAATGAGGAGGCAGGTATCGTCCCTGAAGAGAAGGAACTCAAGGAAGATGAATGGAGTAGGGAAGACCTCGATACGAAATTGAGTTCTTTGCTCGAGACGGACTACGAATCGCTGTTGCTCGCTCATGAGGAGCATATTGACTCATCGGTTGAAACCTCATCCTGTTCGTTTTATTTTACTTCATAGCCAAACAGTGTTTTAATATTATATTCCAGACTCTTTCTTGGGTCAGTACGAAGAGCTCAAGGATACCGTTGTCTCATGGTTGGAGAAACTTGGAATCCTGCGTGCAAGCTCTAGTTCGGCGTGTAATACATACAGTTTTGTGGCCGAGGTGTTTTGCTGATCCACATCTCAGCCGCCGATTCTAGTCGTGCCCACAAAAAGTTGACCGATGCTGAGAACGGGCTAAGGACGCTCGAGAATAGCAAACGCTCAGCCGAAGATCAGCTATCGAAACTTTTTGATCCACAACACTTTGGTGCCAGAGGTGAATGGAAGAAACTTGACGGAACCTGTATAGAGACGGTCACTGGAGAGTACGTGATCCTTTTTACCACGTGAGTTGGAGATATCGACCTGAACTCCAAAGCTATACCTATGAAGTATGCTTATTTGGCGAAGCAAGACAGAAACCGCTGAACGGGGGAACTACCTTTAGTCTTGGGTAAGTTTGCTGACCTCATTGAGCAAACTCGGGTGTAACGTCACAACAGGAGGTTCACGTCGTGGGATCCGATGGCCAGTCCAGGGGAATATACGTATTACCATAAGCAAGTTTACAAGCATGGCGCCCGTTGCTGGAACGGACCCGAGAGGAGCGTCGTTGTATGTCCCTGTTTCTCACGCAAGTCTGGTGACTAACAGAGAATCCAGTTGCTCCTCACTTGTGGCGTCGAGAATACCCTTACCTCCGTAGTCGAACTCGAAAAGTGCGAGTACCAATTTACAGGGACAACTCCTGCGCTTTGCTTGTCCCCTGGGAAAGAGAAAAAGAGCTCTGAAGGCGAAATGAGGGAAGAATTGTAGCCTTCAGAAAACGTCGTTGTCCTAGTAGTGAGTAGAATCAAAAACACATATATGCTTTCGCGCCTCGAGGAGGAAAACCCCCGTTTTTGAATCTGCCCCTGTGAAGTTTCTGGTATTGCTAATATTTGTAGAGGGGTTGTCTTAAACTTTCGGCAAAAACATCACCGTCTCAGACAACAAACATCAAAGAAGACTAAGCTGGCCCTTAGACTTGACAACTACCACCATGAAGGTCGACGTGGACCAGCCTATGCAAGTGCCAGAACCACATGGGGTGCTTCCCTTGACGGTCTTTGACCGCCTGTACGACCGAACTACGTTCGTCATCGGATGGGTAGTTGAAGGCCAGATCGATTCTGCAGCTCTGGAAGGGGCGCTAACAAGGGTAACTCGTAAATGGCGGGCCCTCGCTGGGCGGATCGAGTCTGTCAAGAACAAGGTAAGCCCTCTTTGCCCATGAACTTGATCGTGCTGATGTATTTTTTCTCTTTTTCTCTCTCTCTTTACGGGGCGGGGGCGCATCAGGAGACGCAATGGTGCCTGCGAATCCCCATCGCCGACATGACGCAGACGTTCCCCACCTTTACACTTACCAGCACCACCTCAGAGACTCCGCTATCCAAATGCGTCCCCAACCTCGACGAAACAGCTGAATCCACCCCGTTCGTGCTGTGCCCTACCGACGCAACGCTGAACCACCTGTTCATACACGACTCTACGCCGCTCTCGTACGCCGCGTTCGAGAGCCGGGTGCACCCCCTGACCTGTTGGCACCTCACCCACTTTCCTGCGAGCCTGTCCGAGCATGGGCGCGCGTACACGTGCGTCGGGTTCGCGCGGTGCGGTATCTTTGACGACGAGGGCGCCAGCCTCGTCTTGCACGCGCTCGCGGCGGAGATGCGGAGTGCGCCGTGGGCCGTACCGCCCGTCCCGGACTGGGGCGTGAACGACAACCCGCTGCAGCGCGCGCTAGGGAGAGACGCAAGGCGGTATTATCTCCCGCTTCCTGGCCACAAGGAGTACGCGGGCTTCTCGACCCTGGGCTTCTTCCAGGCGTATAAGATGATCTTTTGGCATTTGTGGCAGAAGGGGACCAAGGGTGCTGAACCCAAGACGCAGCGCGTGCACCGCAGCCGGGTGCAGGAGGTTCTGGAAGAGACGCGCCGCGGGCTCCAGGAAAAGGGATACGCAAATCTGCCCGTGAGGGACTCGGACATTCTCTTTTCGTGGATAATCAAGGTACGTTGCGCTCTTTCGCGTCACACGTAACGCCCCAACTGGTGGCTTACACGTTCATTCAGACTTTATGCGGCAGTAGGGACGAGATCCTGTTCCGGGGCACCAAGGACAGGAAAATCCACTTCAACATTTTCGCCTCCTTCCGCCACCTGTTTGGCACCCTGGGCTCTAGCGAGTCTCTCGAAAACTATCCGTTCAACGCGTCGGCGCCGCTGCCGTGCCCCCCGATCACGTACGAAGAGGCATGTGCATTTTCGTTGCCCGACATCGCGCGCCTGCTCGCCGTCTGGCGGTTGACGTTTTCACGCAGGCATGTCCAGTCCGCATACGAGACGCTCCAGCGGTCGGTGCGCGCGTATCCGTTTGATCCCACCTCGGACGAGACGCTTACAATGGCTGATTTGGCTGAATGTAGGTTTGGAGAGATGGACTGGTCTGGGATCGGAGGACATGTCACGCTTGGGATGGCACGCTTTCATCTCACGCCGGACGATTTCATGTGGACCAATACGATTTGTATCCTGGATAAGCTGAGCGATGGGAGTGTCCTCTTGGATACGGTTTTGGGTGGGCAGAGGTTAAGCAGGTTAGAAAGCAAGATTATGGAATCCCGGCCCGAGAAGGTATTGGAGAATAGTGCGGCAAAATTGCAACAAGGAGCAAACGAGGGAATAACTGAACACGAGACGGGAGTTTCGTCGCGTTAGAGAATTTGGACATCTCTAAACAGCTTCGGCGGACATAATGTTATTAATGACCTGTGGTATCGGAAGTGCATGTACATGTGCATGTGCATAGTGGATAGTTCAATTAGGTGGGGAAACTAAGATAAATGGTATGTACTCAGTCCCAGTTGGAGACCCAGAGGATGATATGACTAGCATGTGATAACCGATTAAAGGAGAGGCAGGTGTGTCCATGCACAGACTCAGAAAAAAGATAAAAAGAAGCAAGGTCGAGATCATCAAGCCGCATGTTAGGCTCCCATGGCGCGCGGCGCAGGCTCCGCATTGGTTCGGTTGAAGACGCTTGACCTTGAGTGAACTAGTACAAGCCTTTTCAAAGCTCTAGGAACCGAGTGCATTTGATCAGTCATGTTTTGTTCCGAACCAGATTGAGCTCTAACGGTCGCCGCACCCCACATACGAGACAGAAAACCGCCAGTAGTAGACGAAGTCATGTTGACGCTGACGCTGCGAGGTATTGAAGGCATTGTTGAACTTGATGCCATTTCGTCTCTCAGAGGAGATTCAGGGGTATTAGAGATAGACACGGCACGCTTAGATTCACGGTGGAAAAGTCGTTGATGTCGAGCGCCACCTTTCAAAGGGAACAAAAACGACGATGAGTTTGCAGAGGGAGCGGAAGGCATGGAGGGGGATGCAATAACAGTATTGATGGAAGATGTGTCGGACGCTTTTCGTGACCTCTGTTGGCGCTGCATGACCTGAACGTTCTTATATGCGCAAGCAGCTGGAATGGGACGAAGCTTGAAGGGGTGTCTTTTACCGACAGCCGCCTTGGGCAGAGGTAAAGCACGTTGAGAAGACATCGTAAAGGTGGTGTCAGCATCAGCATCTTCGTCCATTGGTTCCGTTTGGGGATATGCGTTCTCGTCTTCTGAACAATCCGAGCTCGAATCGTTGCTGTTCCATCCAGATGACGAAGAGGAAGAACCAGTGTCTTCCAGAAGCGAAGCAATGTCCGACGTAGAGGATGATGACGATGTTGATGCGTTGCTAAAAGTACTGTGCATTGCCACAGTGGAGCTACGGTGGTTTTCCAAACGGGTGGTTGAAAACCTTTTGACGATGCCACGGACAGTCAAGGACATTGAACCAGAAGACCTTGAGGCGCTTGTAACTGAGGAGCAGGAGTTGCAGGCGGAGAGTGAGATAAAGGCAGGACCTGAGCTTGTGCCTGGGCTCTTGCACGACTAGCCTGGGCCACCCTGTTGACCGCTGAAGCCCGGGTGCTCGCATCTTGCTCTCGGCGAGAACTGGAAGACAAGAAGGACGCGAAGATCGCACAAGCCTCAGCTTCGTTGAACCGAAGATCAAAGTCCAAGAGATCCAAGAGCTGCCGTTCCATATAATTGATTTCAGCCACATCAAAGAGCACCGCATATTGAGCCCAGTGCATATTTTTAGGGGAACCGTCGTTCAAATACTTGGCAGCCACAATCAAGGTCGCCAGAAACACACGATGCCGCGTACACGGCAGGCCTAGCCGCTGGTCAGTAAACACACACGGCGTGCAATGTTACGTACCTTTGGACATTGGAGGTAGCCTGGATCTGAGCCGGTCAAGGTAGACCAGTGTTGTCAGCAAGGTAGACACTGGAACGCGAGAGCAATTGACAAGATGCAGAATAAAATAGTCCAGCGAGATTAGGCGTGGACCGCCTTCAGGCTCGTTGTCTATGCGGATGACCTTTTCTGTGTGACGGGCGACATGGAAGATCATGCCAGTAGTGACGCGCCCAGCCATGAGTTGAACGAGCAGAGGGTTATGGAGAGAAAAGGGAATAAGGGAAGCAGGGTGACGGCGGACAGCAAGAGCCATTGTGGTAGAGAACGGGGCGTATAGGATGAAATAATCCCGTCAAGGGATGGGAGAAGGAGACTGGCGAGCATCGCGTGAGGCCAGCTTAAGAGATAGGGGTGGAGACAAACAAGGCCAAACTAGATCAGGTGACATGCGTCACTAGTCACTGCCCACGCATCACGCATCTCATGCTCGCGCTCGTCCATCCCATTGCGCCGTCTGCAAAGCCCAGAGCTCGGCCGAGACGACTGACGACGTCCGACGCTGTTGCAGACAATACTTTACCCCCGCCTCAACCTGTCTCAGCCCCCGCACCCGCCACCCTGGACATCGATTCATATCCTCCACAGAAACTGCTCAAACTCCTCGCCTCGTTGCTGGCTCAGATCGCCGCCACCAACGATGCTCTCTCGCCCGCTGCTCCATCCGCATCCCCCGCCCCCTCTCCCCCCTCCGCCCTGGACAACTCTATTTGGCGTTCCCTCACTACGGCTTCCCGTGCCGCCCTCTGCACTCCATCCGCGACCCTCACCTTCCATGCCCGCAACATTCCCACCATCTCTCTCGAGGCTTATCTCCTTCGCATCCTCAAGTATTGTCCCACCACGAATCAAGTTTTTCTCAGCCTCCTCGTCTATTTTGATCGCATGTCCAAGCTCACAGCAGATGCCACCACACGCACATTCGTCATAGACTCTTACAATATCCATAGACTCGTCATCGCAGGTGTCACTGTCGCCAGCAAGTTTTTCAGCGATGTCTTCTACACCAACTCACGCTACGCAAAGGTGGGCTCCGCTCCGATCGGCGCGTTCTTACGTTGTTCGTCTGATTAAGTGACAGGTCGGAGGCCTTCCTTTGACAGAGCTGAATCAGCTTGAATTACAATTCCTCTTGCTCAACGACTTTCGCCTCGTCATCTCTAGTGCGGAAATGCAGCGATATGGGGAACAACTCATCCTCTTTTCCAAATCACATACCGAATATGTATCTCCCATGTCCTTGTCTATCCCTCCGTCTTTGACTCCAGATCACACCCTTGCCGTCACGCCCGTATCCTACAGCCGTCCAAGTACTCTGCCATCGGCATCGGCCTTGGCCGCATCATCACGTCATCCGCAACATAACGACCCTTGTCAGGCGACGAACATGCGTACAATGGGTGCAATTGATGCATATGGTGGTTGCGTGCCTGGAGATGCCCCTAAAGGGTACCCCATGGCACGCCAACACAATGGCCCATCATCCACGGATGGCAGTGCCACGGGCGCGAATTTCATCAACCGCACGCCTAATGCGCGCTTGGTACGACGTGATAGTACCTCCGCCAGGGACGACACAGAGACCGAGACCGAAAACGAAACGGGAACAGAAACAGGTACCGAGACCGATGCGGATGATACATCCACGACGGACGACGAGCCAACGATACGGCCTGGACGGACTAGTATCTCCGGGAGTGTATATTCCGTTGCTAGTGTTAGTAGTGCGGGGTCTTCTGGGGAGAGTGCGGTGAACGGGCACATTGCTGGGAAAAGTAAAAGCGATAAGGAAAGTGACGTGTGTAGCGTGCGCAGTTTTGATACGGGAGACGAAGGTGGGGACGAATATGAAAACGATGATGAGATGGATGAAGATACCAAACCTCCATTATCATCCACTTCAGGTATGTCACTATGTGCGTCTGCCTTTGCCATGTTCATTCTTGTGCTGCAGATACGGGCAGTATGTATGTCGCTGATGACGGAGAGAGGACCCCGGAAACGAACGCTGAAAGTATACGGGGCAGTGTGAAGCGGCCACGGATTGGGCATGAAAGCCGGGATTGGGAAGGGGATTTCAGGATGAGGAGCCCCAGGCCCTGATATAACATGGAACATGGGGCGGACCGCCCTCGGACGACCGGGGAACCAGCAAATAAGAGCAAGGTCAAGTCAGTCTGCCGCTCGATCAGTTTACGATCCGCAGCGGAGCGCCCTTGCACTTTCGGAGTAAATCCGTTGCGGTCCCATCCATAGAGGACATCAAAACTTCACCAAAATTCATCGTTGTGGTCCCTATGACCATGCTCTTTCGTCCTTGTACACCTTGCAGCACTAATATCCTTCTCCTTCTCGCCTCGTTCCCGATCTGCCCATCTCGCAAGCATCTCATGTGCAACACTACATAACACCACTCATTTGTGCTCGCATCAACGTGGATCTCGTGTATCAATATCTGCAAACTCTCGCCAAGCGCTAGCTCGAGCTAGGCTTCGGCGCGGTCAACAAAATAAAATAAAAAGGGTTACGATCCAAATCGCAACCTATACCAAGGCATACCTGCTACTCCATGAATATCCAAATTTCCTCATGCATTTTGCCGGTACTGTACACTGCATTCCTGCCTGCTCACCTATAGCTAGTTAAAGTATACACTAGTTTAATTGCTCTTTCGGAAAATGTCGGTATTTTTTTAGCAATAATTATTTCAAGCAGATAGCAATCAGGAATTAAATACAGGACGATAAAAGTGCTGCGGTATAAGATATAGGTAATAACGTTAGATTTTGCCAATGAGGAGATTGGAGATTGTTTCTCTGCCTGTTATCCGGACGGTGTGGTAGAGCGTGGGTATGTCTAGCGTAGACGTGAAGGTGTCCAAGAAACCAAACGGAAGCATGAGCGGGATCCATCCTGGCCAAGTCGAGTGAGAAATTATGTCCTCAAGGGGAACGACAACCGTACGTACCTCTTGCGTATTCGAGGGCAAAGCAGCCTTGGTGCATTTTATACTGTTTTGCGGTTCCGCGCGGGAGATGGTGAACGCTCCCTGCGGGGTAGCGCTCCATCTCCAACGAGCCCGGTGTGAATGCCCACTGCTCGCCAACGAGGATGTTAAAGTAGTCGTCCGCCGTATGCAGGCCTGTATGGCCCTCCGTGCCGAGGGGCGTCCCAAAGATGATCAGGTACTCGGTAATGCTCGCGTGGATGATGTACATCGCGCCCATGGCGCCGCCTGCGTTGCTGAGCACCCATTCTTGCGTGTTCGGGTTGATGCGGATGGCGGAGGACGGATAGGTCGCGGTCAGGTTGGAGACGATGTGGTCGATCATGGAGCGTGTGTCGGTTGCGTGAGGGGCAGAGGCGATGGCGGCTTGCGCGAGTTGGTGCAGCGATTGCGGATCAAAGACGTACCATCTGTCCTGGTTTGCCGTCAGTGTAGGACTGTGAGTCTGGTTGGAGGAGTGGACTCTACCTTGATGGTATCCAACCACTGGCATGTCCCTATGAAGATCGAGAGCACTAACAGGCGAGTTGTCCACTTCACAAACATGGACTCGCTGGAAGACGCTTTACACGTGCTCATCGTGAGTCTCGGTGGTGAAAAACGCAACGCAACGCCGTCTTTTTAAAACACGCCCGCCCGCCAAGGAACGTACGAGTTTAATAATTAAAATTCGCCCGACATAATTATTTTTAGCACTCTATCCCCGTCTGCTCCAAAACCGGCTGATCATCCTGCCTCTCTGACGAAGATTTTCCTCGTCCTTGAATGGGATATCATCTACTTCCATTTCCGACAATTGCCGGATCCGCATCTTCAATCGAGTTTCCTAAGCATAGAACCATTAACTCAATCGCCCTTCCCAAACCTCATCAAAGTTACCTCAATGATATCCTCGTTAAGAGAGTTTTTATGCCTGTAAATGTTGTCCAGTACGAGCCTCAGTTTGTACAATTCCTGGTGATTTCTTTTCAGGATAATACGATTTTTGAAATGCGAAGCATGCATACCTGGCGACCTAAGTGCACTTTGCCTTTAACAAGCACTTCCAACAAAGCAACCCATCTTCTCACTCTTCTCTCATCGACTGCCACAACTGGGGTACCTATCGATGCATCTTTCGATCTTGGATGCGTTCTCTGCCTTTCTTCGTCTTCTCCAGACCCAAGTGATAGTTTCCGCTTCACTGGCACACGTATACCCTCCCCATTCATAATCACATCCTCTCCACCGCCGCCTCCTTCCTTTCCATCAACTCTCATCATTTCACTAGTGGTATCAAATGCCGAACCTCTCTCGGCTACTTCCATTGTCGTGGTATCTGGTTCTATCGTCTCTTGACCTTGTTCTTCTTCCACAGGAACGTCAGAAACGAATTCAATTTCCGATTCTTCGGGTTCTGAACTGGTACATATGTATCCCCCTCGGTTACCGCTCGCAAGCCGCTGCGGAGCTGATAAGCTGCAATCTAGTATAGAAGAATAGAGTGACAGACCTTGGGCAGCGTCTTGGGTATATCAAATAAACTGCCCAATCCAAACGCGCTCTCAATACCTTCAACAAAACCATCCTCCCGTGCATCTGTCGAATAGACAATGGAAGGTGCTTTTTGATGGCTTTCATCTTTCACAGGCTCTCTGACCTCCCATTTCAGTTTAATAAGGTCGTAGTTTGCGACGATAGAGGTATTTGTTTCCTCCATTTCCTCCTCGGATATCGTGTCGAAGTCCGCAACGCTCGCCTCCAAAATCATCTCGAGCTGCTCCTCAGACTTGGCGAAGATGACCTCCGGTGCCTTGGGTTTTCGTATTTGAACAAAAGGCCGCTGCTTCGGAGGGCCCGGTGGCTCAGTTTTTGTGACGAGCGATATGTCATGCGCGACTTGCACATCTGTCGCACCTTCTGAGAATTTGACCTGTCGATAGTACATATATCTTACCTTGTTTTTGGTATTTGGGGGAAGCTTTGGAAGGAGAGAAGGGTGGCCGTTTTTCTATTACGACAGCATCAAGAACCAATTTTTTGGGATTTGGGCGTGGTGCAGGATTTGCACAAGTCGTATCCGCATGATTTGTTGCATGCGCTGTAAATGGAATGGATTTCGCCTTTTTGGCGTGAGCATGTCTGCTCCCGTATTCATCAAAGGCTTTCGCGGCCAACTCCCGTTGTCTGCACTCATCAGCAACCAGTGTGTCATGACAAACGGAATCAAATGCATACATTTGTTTGTTTGTGATATGTTCTTTACATATCATCGACGTACCAATGTGATCCAAGTGTTCCCGTTTATGAGCACAGTGGACGGCGTGCTTATCTGTTCGCTCGACTCTAATTAAGATGTTCAGAGGCAGCCTGTTGAAAGCGCGATATAGATTTACTGGTACAAAGGTGCCCGAGATGCCGAAGGCAACTCAACGTCCGCGCCTTCACTGACAGGAATAGAAGATGCTCCATGACTTTTACTTAGTGAAGGTTTGAGAGCAAACCTCGCCCGACGTGGTCCCGCAATGTCTCGCGATTGAAAAGCAGCATTCAATGCAAACGTTGCAGCTTCCGCTGTTGTACTTTGTGTCAACAACGGCGGTCTCGATTCAGTGACCATATTCTACATAAAGTTGCAAACAACACATACGTGCACAAATACAATCAACTCACAAAAGATGATTTTCCCTTCGGCTCATTGACACCAGAGGTGTCCAGTTCCAACTTGTCATTTGATGATGATAAATGCACATTCTCAATCTGCGGTCTATGCATATCAGTGGATTCAGATGATCGTCCATCGACTACTTCGCGTAACGCGAAAGTGGCTGCCAACGACTGGCCGAGATTGTTTGCGATTGGTGTGGCATCGCGAATCGCCGTTTTCGCTGCTTCGACGGAAGGATGATGCGCCACGTTGGGGAGAGTGACTGCGCTAATCATTGGTTCCGAGGGTGCCACAATGTTAGTCGTTAGCACATTCTCGTGCTTTACACCTTCAACCACAAGTTCTGTAACATAACCAGGTTGAGTGTGGACAGCTGGTTGTACTGGCATAGCCACAGGTGATGTCTGCATGACATTGAATGTCAGTTGCAGTTGGACTGGATCCAATTCTCGTATTGCAGGTCTTGTGGGAGACATCCAAGAAGTTTGCACAACTGGACCAAAGGATGTTTGCATTGAAATGAATGGAAATCTCAGTTACATACAATCATTATGATGTATTGCTTGCACATCAACACTTTGCAGTGCTGGCATATTGTGACCTATGTTGTGCTTAGAAATCCAAATTTAATAAGTGGTAAGAGTACACAAACAAGCCAAGACACTGAAATTGAAATGAGTGACTTGAAGAGCTTAGTGTTCCAAGAATGGAGAATATGAACAATTGAAGTATCAGTCAGCATCACTATGATTCAATGGCCACACTTACTTGATGTCAAAGGGCGGGAACCAAGGGAGGGGTCTGAGTGGTGGTCAATGGGAAAGAGAAGTTGCCTAAGAATCCAAATATATATCAAAACAAAGACAAATATTGTACGTCAATTGACAGTTGTGCTGAACAGAATTATATCTTTCTGGTGTTTTTTTCAAAAAGAAAGGAAGAAAAGATGTTGAGTGTGTTATTGATTGGTACGTATTAGTGCATACGGCAATGGTTGGAATTTGTGGTTCCACATTGGACAGAGACGGAGGTACATTACGGCAAGTGTATCACCACATGATGGCCTTGTTAGGCTTCTCGGCCCGGGTCTGAAATTGAGCACTCCCAACATGAACGAGTCATTGATCAGTAAGTGTCCTACCCACAGCACACAACATTCAATCCACAAGGCGCCATAAGATCCATTCAGCATCACCCATCCGACTGCAGTTCAGACGTCGCTGTTTGCACTTGCAATCTTTTCTCGGTTCGATCCCTCCGGAAGGTTCATCGCAGCCGCAAAATTCG
Organism: Amanita subjunquillea; assembly: GCA_020011035.1. Taxonomy (NCBI): domain Eukaryota; kingdom Fungi; phylum Basidiomycota; class Agaricomycetes; order Agaricales; family Amanitaceae; genus Amanita; species Amanita subjunquillea. The sequence continues at coordinate 626,136 of JAEBUT010000020.1, read as the reverse complement.
ATGGGTCAACAGATATCTGGGATTTGGAGACTAGGTCGCCCATTCGATGTTTGAACGGACATGTCAAGTCTGTGACGAGCGTTGAGTAAGTAAGATGTTGTATGACGGGTGCGAAGCGATATCACTGAATGCTCGTCTACAGCTGGTCGAGAAACTCGCGGTTCGTCCTCACATCATCAAAAGATTGGAACGTGATTGTTTGGGATCTGGCATCTGAATGCGATCCGCCCCAGCGGTACACGACAGTACGATTTGATGCGCCTGTTGTATCGGCTTTGTTTCATCCGAGAAATAGGTGTGTCCCTACTGATTAATTAGGGACTCTGCAGCATGACCAAGGTGTATTATGTTTAGCAATATCATTTTGGCTCTGTTGAGTACAGGAGAAGCATATGTTACCGATCTTAGGAAGGAGCATCGGTCTCGGGTGGAACTTTGTGAGGTGCTGGCGCGTGAGGACATGTATGATGAGGCGCAGTCAAGTCGATCACGGTGCGCAAAACGAGGCTCGTTGCTATGCATAAATATGTTGATTCCGTTAGATCTGCAATGACGGTCGCGCGTTTTGACCCCTCGGGAAAGTACGTCTTCGTTGGGACGTCCGCAGGAACCATCCTTGTATTCAACACAAGAACAAAAACAGTGAGCTTCTCGTTACATTCATCCCTTATCCTCTCCATTAACCCATATCTCCAGATGGTTGCGCGACTCAAAATAACCGGAGCAGGTGTCATCAAAGGACTAGATTTCGCCAAGTCAGGACGGTGAACATGTGTGTTCCTTGGCATATGCCATACAAAGTACTGACAATCGTTATATATTTCCACTTCTCACAGTCGCCTTGTCACCAATTCGTCCGATCGCACTTTGCGTCAGTTTAATCTCCCAACGTATCCTTCTCCAAATCAACAATGCCCTGAGTTCGTGGAGCAGGAACTCGAGCCCACACAAAGGTTCAACGATCCGATAAATAGGACAGCGTGGCATGCCATGTCGTACAGTCCAGACGGGGAATGGCTTGCTGGAGGTTAGTCCTCTCTCCATCTCCGTTTGCCCATTAATGCTTGGTTATCAGGTGCTGCCGATCCAGCTGCGCACAAAATCTACATTTGGGACATCTCGAACGAAGGTCAGTTTGCGAGTGCGCTAGATGGTGGGAGGGAGCCTTTGATGCATCTACAGGTGAATCTATCCCGCATATGTGCGTTTCTGTATTGGCTAACGTTTTGCAGTGGCACCCGAAAAAGTCATCCATTGCGTCGACTACGAATCAAGGCAACATCCTCATATGGCATTGTCCTCATCCAGAACGTTGGGGCGCGTTCGCGGGAGGGTTTGAAGAAGCAGATGAGAACATTGTCTATGAGGAGAAGGAAGACGAGTTCGACATTGTGAGTGTTGTTTCATCGCGTTCTTTGATTTTTGACAAATGGACACAAAGGAAGACGAAGAAGTGATAGCTGAACGAAAGCGAAGGGAAGAAGATGAGCCGGTTGATATTGACGGAGCTGACGATGCCATCAGTCAAGACCAGAATGGAACCATAGACGAGGACGCCGCGTGGGCCGACGAAGAACCTGATGCAGACACGGGCGGCTGGAAGTTGAAAACCATTATTAGGAGTGAATATGTTATATAGATCCACGACGTCGTATAGATGGTGTGGTATCTACAACACCTGTTTGTCTTCCTACAAATGTGTCTTTTTGCTGATAGTTGGTAAATAGTTGGCTAAAGGCGCTAGCGGATGGGATTCGGAAGGAGTTCTCGATTGAACCATGGTGGTCTGTCATGGTGGATCTATTTCAGGGCTACTGAAGCTGAAGCGCGGAAACAATATTTAAGGAGTAGCATACTAGGTGAATACGAAAATGCTGCCGGAGTTGCCTTTGACAACTACCTCACAGTCACACTAATTGTCGCGATGGCCGTCTCAAATGTAGAGGTTAATAGACGATCCACTCTCGGACTTGTCAGTAGGAAAACACTGATTGAACCAAAGCCAAGTCTTCGTGATGGCATAGATTTCAGAGCCATCTCGGTAACAGTGGGCCACCATCCGAGATCCATTGCAACGCGAACCATTGAATTGGCTAAAGACCGAAACGACATTTCTACCCGCGCGGAGCATATGAACGAGAAGATCGGTTCGAAATACCAGAAGTTCTCATTTCCTTCCGGGAGCTTTTGGGATCATTGGTATGCTCGCTAAGCTCGTTGTCCGTCGAAACGGCTGCAACTATCTTAGTATGTGTTGGTTCAAGTTGACTCTTCTGCAAAGGTTCATTGGAATGAGTTTGCTCGTCTGAACATGGAAACGATAGGTGCCCAAGTCGATGGGAGGTCGTCGTCGGCAAAGTGGGTGGTTTGGAAAGAGAGGCAGAAAGTGAACATCCTTTTATAATGTCTTGGACATTCCCCTCTTGCAGCTAGAACCTGAAAACCAATTATGAATGATATATAGATCCATGACAGCAATGGTATGAGATGACTGGGTATCTACGAAGTCTGATCGCCTTCAACTGACGTTCGAGCGTCCTTTACTTTTTCATACAACGCGTTGCATTTTGCTAATAGATATTCTGCTTCCATCTCGAACCTTTTCCATTCTTCGACTGGTGTCAGCCCAACATGTTCAGCTCCCCATCTGTCTGTTTCAGATCCAATGCGGACTGGAAGACGCTTCTCTTGAAGTCCAGAGGATCCCGTTGAAGCACGAGGATTATCCAAAAATGTGAGAAAGAAAAGCGGCGCAAGAGCAATGTGCACTACTGAAATGGCAGCCTTGAGGGGCGTAATAGTGTGATGAGGGGAACCGCAAATTCGAGCCTGCGTCGGTTATCAGCGACCAGATAGCGCAGGGTGCATGTAAAACGCGCACGAAATAGAACAATAATAGCTTGACCACATTCAGCGCCGGGCCCACTAAGGCGTCACTGATACTGGTCGAGCATACACCAGGCTGGGCGATAAAGTGTCGAGGTCGTTGATAGGTGGAATCTTGTAAAGCGAGCCTATCGAGGAAAGTTCCCACCAGATCGATTTCATATTTTGTTGATTCATATGAATGCGGCGTAGTCATACATTGCCAGTCGTCTGGACTGTAATGTGTTGGAGAAGCTTCCAATGAGGACATCCATATGACTCTGGATGTTGACGGCGATTCGAACAAAAGTGGTTCAAGAGCTCGGAACTATTCCATGCATCACTTTGTCTGAAGCGAAGAAGGATGTGGGGAACATACGAGGATAAAGTGGCCGAAAAAATTGCACTGCCAAACCCATCCAAGCCCATCCACACTTTCTTCCCCTACGTGTTGCAAGTAGAATGTTGGTGCTGTGACGGCGTTCAAGGGGTCCAAGAGGATTTGTTTTATAGCTGATGGCCAGAATATCCCAGCGAAGCTAGCAAATCCTGCGTTACAGATGAGATGCGAGACGTAACGGTACCTGAGGACGATTAAAGCATTAGAAAATAAGGAAAGTGCGGACGGAAGTTAAAAGAACGCACTTGGATTTCATCTCATCCGCAAAGCTAAAAACCGAGCTCAAGTCCCCCAGGTCGAGACGCATCACGACAATATCCACGTTTTTTCTGAATTGTTCAGCATGGCCGTCGTAGTCCGGTCGCGTTTTCATCTGAGCAACGTGTGCGTCCAGATAACGTACCACGTCCAATTTGGCAGCCTCGGCGCGTTTCATGTTTCTACAGGCCATGATGAGGGTGACACCATCGCAGGAGGCGTAAGGGGACGACGAATCATCGCCGACGGAGGATTGAGCAAATGGTTGAGGGTCCGCGTCACTCGGAAGTTTAGAACATAGCTGGGAAAGCAGCCGTTTGCATATCCCCAGGCCTATTCCCCTGTTAGTGGGATTTGGTCGATTCTGAGCACTGAAGATGCGCAAGAAAAAACGTACCCGTTGGCACCGGTGACGATGACGATGGGCCGAGAGGCGGACATGCTGACGTAAGCGAATTCCATAGTTTTGCCAGTTGCCATGATCGCTTAAAGATCGTTCCGCGCACCGCCAGCGTATTTCGCCCATTTTCAGTGCCTTTCAGCGCTCAGTTCCAAGCACGTCTTTGGGCGGCGTGTGTCAGTTCGTTATCAGGGCAGTGTGTGAGCTGTGCCACATAGGTTCCAGACTGGGCGTTCCTCACAGTGGAGGCCATGTACATCAGGTACCATGTGATTATCATCTTAACATACTCCCCATAGGGATGCTTTATAAACCGTCCCGAAAATTCCGTCAGCACGCTCGTTCTTCCCTCACCTTTCAACGGAACTATCCTCATCCTACTTTTCTAGCCATCTTTTGGGCCTGCCTGGTTGCGGCCTTGGTATTTTTTCGGGCCATTCGTTCTGTTACATCGACTTGGCAGCGCCATGAATTCAACAGCCTTTTCCATGCTCCGTCATGTTCTTCTCTCCCTCGTTGGCCTTTCCCTTTTGGTATCTGCGGCTCCCATCTTATCGCAACGTGCTAATAACGATCTCCTGGTATTGAGTAAGTGGGCAGCTCATTGTATTATATAAGTCGCTTTATAGTCTCCATAGAATTCGCTGATGTCTTGGAACAACTTGAGAGTGCATTCTACTCTCAGGCCATATTCAAATTCCAGGATGCAGACTTCACATCAGCCGGATTCATATCGAGTCAGATCCCCTTGGAACAGTTTGTCAGCATCCAAAGCGATGAACAAACCCATTCACAGGCGCTGCAAGCCGTTATTAAAAGCTTTGGCAGTACACCAATCACGAGCTGCAAGTTCAATTTTGGTTCAGCGCTTTCGAGCGTCTCGGTCATGGCTCCCACAGCTCGAATCGTTGAGACCGTCGGTGTAGCGGCGTACTTGGGTGCTGCGCACCTCATCTCGAACCCGTCTGTGCTCACGACGGCTGGCTCGATCTTAACAGTGGAGGCGAGACACCAGACTATATTGAACGTACTTTCTGGGACTGGATCAGCAATTCCTAGCGCGTTCGATATTGCCCTCAGCCCCCAGGAAGTTCTTGCTATGGTCGTTCCTTTTTTCAACGGCCCGTGTGATCTGGGCGTTCAAGGTGCGTTTGTCTCGATCACCATCTCTAACATGCGCGACTAACATGTGTTGTCTATGTAGCCAATCCCACACTTACAGTTACGAACAAGGGAGCTATAGGGCCAGGGACACTATTGACCTTCCAGTCACCTGCCATAAATGGTCATGTACCTCAAAGTCAGCTCTTCTGCCAGATGATGGTGGGAGGTACCCCGAATTCCATTGTACTCCCCCTCTCTCAATGTGTCGTCCCTGGTGGGGTCAATGGCCCCGTTGCGCTCTTCATTACTCGTGACAGCCAGCCGCTCGTCAATGACGTCGTCAAACGGACTTCCAACAGCGTACTCGCGGGACCCACGATTGTATTTATCGACACCAGCCCTCAGGCTCTGGGCAAGCTCATAGTGAGAGGGGCATCTGGTGGGTCCGGATCAGGTGATTCAGTGACGAGGACAGTCAGTCCACCTGGTGCATCCAGTACACCGTCCGCCACCACTACTGGGTCTGATACAGCCGGCGCAGTGACGCCTACCCCATCGGTCCTGTACAACCTGCCCTTTGTGGGTACGCAAGGGAAACGGAACGATTTTGTTGGAGAATCTCCGAATGGGATTGCAGTTCACGGGTGGAAGACGGTTCCTATGCCTACTGTGTCATGATTTGCCAGTGCTTGCTTTGAATTAGTTCGTTTCGATGTATTGCTAGGGCAATTGTCATTCAACCTTACCCCATTTGTAATTTCTCCGAGTCCGAGGAAAACATACGCTGCGTCACAGTCACACGCCATCCTTCCCAATGGCCACGTCGTCGTCGTCGTCGTCGTCGTCGTCGAGTGCGGGCCGTACATTCGTCCTAGCCTCGCGCGCCTCGCAGCTCGCTCAGATCCAAACCAACCTCGTCCTCGCCGCTCTCCAGTCCCTCTACCCTCCGAACGCTCTCGACGGACCCACGTTCAGCACCGTCTTCATGTCCACCGCGGGGGACAAGAACCAGACACAGCCTCTCTACCTCCTCGAAGGCAAGGCTCTCTGGACCAAGGAACTCGAAGTCGCGTTGTTGGACCATCAAGTAGACATGCTCGTCCATTCACTCAAGGACGTCCCCACCACGTTACCTCCAGGCTGCGAAATTGGCGCAATATTGGAAAGGGAAGACCCTGCAGACGTGTTGGTCGTGAAGAAAGGAATGGAGGGTGCGTGGAAGAGTCTGGATGATCTTCCAAAGGGAAGTAAGGTAGGGACGAGTAGTGTGAGGAGGGTGGCGCAGTTGAGGAGGAGGTTTGCAGGCATTTTGGAATTTGTGGATGTCGTTAGTCCCCCCCCCCTCTCTCTCTCTCTTTAACTAATTGATTTAAAATTGGGTAGCGCGGAAACCTGTAGGTCGTTCCAGTTGCTATGGAGGACAGATACTGAATTGAGGATTTCCCCAGAAACACTCGGTTAGCCAAGCTGGACGACCCCATCGGCCCCTACTCTGCGCTTATCCTCGCGAAAGCAGGGCTTGTCCGGCTCGGCATGGGACACCGCATCACCGCAGATCTTTCTTCGCCCATTCTCCTGCACGCCGTCTCCCAGGGAGCTCTTGCAGTTGAGATCAGGAGCGACGACGCGGCGGTGCGGGCGCTGTGTGCCCGATTGATGCACTGGCAGACAGAGTATCAGTGTTTAGCGGAAAGGGCATGTCTCAGAGTGTTGGAGGGTGGGTGTAGTGTTCCCGTGGGCGTGGAGAGTGCACTGAAGGAAAATGAGAATGGCGGCGCGTCGTTTACACTGTTGGCATGCGTCACCTCGATGGACGGCCAGAACCACGTCGAAAAGACGCTGACGCGTGAGGTAGCGTCTCCGGGCGAGGCGGAAGAGGTTGGGGTCGAGGTGGCCAAGGCGCTTTTGGAGGGCGGGGCGAAATTGATTTTGGACGATATCAACCGAGCACGTAACTTGTGAAATGTACTAGAAGCTTGTATCACCAGCATTTAATGATACGTATAACACTCTTGAGGTAAGCATGTGCCAGCCTTCTTGACGACAAAAATTATACAATTCACTCCATGAGGACATCACCATCAGCTCTCTTACTCTTACCCTTCCCCTCGTCCTCCTCTGCTCCGATTTCTTCAAACACCAAAGCGCCTTGCTGTTCCTTCAACCACTGCACACTCCGTTTTTCGTCCATAAAGTAGGTATAGGCTCTCCTTAGATCCTCCACATCCACACGATCCGACTTGCGCTTACGTGCGACCACTTGAGCACACGAAATCAAGTTGAGCGCGTACCGGAGAGTCGTCTGGAGCGCCATTGAAGTCAAAACGGTCTGCGCATCCGGAGTGAGCGTCACATCCTCTTCTTGGCACCTGTTTTGTTTTTGTTTTTTCGAAATAAAAAATTCACAATGAGATTTTCATTGAAGGAGGGTGGATTTACCTGATTTGGATAATCTGTTCAACGTCCTCCTCGGTGTAAGGCTGTGTACTGACGATCAGCACGCGGTCTAGCAGGTCAATGGGTAAGCCATGAGGGCTGCGGAAGCGCGTCCCTCGAATCCGTGCCATGCCGCGGTTTGAAGCCATAATGACAAGGGGAGCGAGTTCGTTCTCGAGTGCACGATTGAGGAACGAGAAGCATTCGATATCAAGCATGTGCACTTCATCAATGAAAGAACCTACGCGGTGCTGTCAGGATCATTATTGAACAAAGTTGAGCAAAGACACGAACTCCGGGCACGATCTCGGCTTTTCCTTCCTCTCTCCATTCCGCGACTTTGGTATCGATCTGGTTACGTAGCTCTGGCTTGATTTCACCCGTGTCGCCTGCAAAGAGAGCCAAGAAGCCCTGCGTGCGTGAGTTGATGACATCAATCTCGTGTAGGGTTACGGTGTGGACGACTTCTTTGCGTTTTTGAATTTCGCCCTCTGGGCATTGTACGAATTTTGTCTGTGTCAAAAAAGTATCAGAGTGAAATAAAAGATGGGGAAGAGGCGAAGGATACGTGCGTCTGCGCCCATGGCATCATAATCCCTCGACCGAGCGAAAGAACGACCCAGCTTGGTGATCTTGCCTGACGTTTTGTCGATGGCAATCACATCGCCTGCCAACACCTTTTCTTTTGAAAGGGCCTCGATCATTTTTGTTCCAAGATCATATATCGTCTCCATATCCGTCGTTTTGAGGGTCAGCTTGCCCGTTTTTGTAGCCTACGCCACGGTCAGGTCCCCTCCCCCGAAAGCGGCGCGCATACGGCACGTACGCCAGTAAGACTTCTGTCGATTTGAATTTCGACCACTTCGCCCTCGATGATTTCTGTCTCTTCCTTTATCCGCACGCCAATACTGCGCCGGAAGGCTTGGGTGAGGGCTTCGGTTTTGGACATGGATAGTGAGAAGACTTCGCTAGCGGCGATCATGGTGAAGGGAACGTCTGACCCCAGTGTTTGTGCCATCCCTAACGTTGACCGGTGGATCGTAAAAAGCGTGGCAGAGAAGAAAAGTAGTACGGACCCATAGCAATGGCCGTTTTACCAGTCGAGGGTGGACCAGCAAATAACATGGCGCGTCCTGCGATTCTGCCCTCTTGGACCATTTTGAGGATCATGCCCGCAGCCTTTCGTGCTTTGGCTTGGCCGACCATGCCCTGTGCATTTTTACGCGGTTCAAGTCTGTCGTCGAGACCGAGACCACGGATGTGGGAGTGAGCGCCTGCAAGAGGTGTTGTAGTGATTTGTAGCACATCATGGTCAAGATACGCACCAATGCGCTCCATTTTTGTAATGTCGCGTAGTTCAGCATTGCCTGTGGATATCTGCATGTGGAGGAGGTTGAGACACACGTGACTCGCAGTAAATACGGTGACTGCAACGTGAACTACGCCACGCTCCTCCTTTTCTTCTTTTTCAGCGCCTCGCCTTCTTTCTCCGCCTTTTTCTTTGTCTTTTGCTCTTCTGCTATTTCTTGCTCGCCATTCGCCTCGCTCTCCCGTCTCTTTCGCTTCTTCTCCTTTTTACTCTCCTCCACCTCCACCTCCACCTCCACTTCCACTTCCACCTCCATCTTCTCTTCATCCTTCTCCTCCTCCCTCTCCTTCTCCTTCTCCGCCTTCTTTCTGGCCTTCTTCTCCTCCTTGGCTCTCCTCTTTTCCTCCTTCACATCCAATGCCGCCTTGACTGCAACCTCCACCCATCCTCTCTTTGCGTAGACACAAACTCCACCGCATCCGCCTGCGTATTATACACCCGCGTCTCTCCCTTCATCTCAAACTTTGGCTGCTGCCTCTTCCCCTGCTCGCCAAACCTCCGCACCGTACCCATCTCATTCTGCTCCTCCAGCGCACGCAGCCGCGCCTCGAGCTTGGCCCGGTTCTCCAGCCCTATCGACGGCGCAGCCGCATCTGATTTACCATCCGCATCCGTGAGCGCGTCCACGCGGATCGCCAACGCACTCTTCGTCGCCACCATCCGCGCCATCTTGCCCTTGAGCTTCGACGATGCCTGCCCAATCAGCGACGCGTGGTAGATGAGCCCGTACTTGGGCGTGTCATGCTTCGTCTTGAGCGCCCGGAACAGCGCCTTCTCTGCCCCCAGGATCTGTACCGTGCTAGCGGGGAACTTGGCCAGGCTCAGCAGACTGCCGGCGTGGCTGATCAGCCTCGCACCCACGAGCTCGCCCACGATCGCCGTCAGGTTGGGAGCGATGGCGTTCATCCTGTTGCGGAGGTACTCGTACAGCTGCGCACGATATGCGGTTATGGAGATGATCTGGTCACACAGGGAGTGTATATGCGCCATGTCCGAGTCAGAGATTTCGGTTCCCATTGAGATTTCGGCGGCGGCTTTGACGACGGCTTCGAGCTCCTCTGGGAGGATCTCTGCAAAGGAGATTTTTGATGCGTTGGTTCGGAAACCTGTTCGAGGGTGATAAGAGTTGAAATGAGGGGAGGGAGAAACTAAAGACTTACCCATGGCTTGGAGAACTTTGGCATAGGCCAAGTTGTCTGTTATAATTTTGCCTAGTTCTGGAAAATGCCAGCCATACCATTCCTGAAACCGAGCGTCAGTCCGGTAAAAGGGCGGGAGAGGGCACGCAACGTCACGCAACCTTCACTCTCATAGCGTAAATGTTAATTTCCTTGTCTAGATCGTCGAGTAGGGCGATAGCCTGTACAATCATTGTGTCCACTTTGTCGGGTGAAAACTTGAGTTTGAATCTGAAAAAAAAAAAGAAGAAGCGAGTGAGTGAGTTGAGTGGTTTTATCATGAGAGTCGGATGCACCTCGATAGCGAATGTGAAAGACCCAAGCTCATCGTCGCTAAATCCTTTGGGTCCAGCCCATCGAGCAACGCAGCCAGCTGGCCACGGATCCCCCTCCACAAGTCCCTCTGATCGTTCTCGCCCGTGATGGCGTTGACTTTAATACTGAGTTTTTTAGATATCGAATGGGCTGTTGCCGATCGATTCATTCCACATGACATGATGAACACCTCTTCAACCAAAAAAACTCACCTAGATGTGGGTCGACAACGACAAGCTGTTCCTTGCCTTTTCCCTTGCCCAACACTTGGTCGGTTAAAAACTTTTTGAGGCCTTTGCCCAGTTTCCCATTTTGGAGGGCCGTGATGTCTTCGACGGCAGATGCAGTCGAGGTGAAGCGATGTAGGGCTTTGAGCTTGAGCCTGTCAAGGCAATCAGGTGAGGGGGAACACGGTGGGTTGGAGAAGAGACATTTACAACTTGTTCGCGCTCTCTGGCGACTCAAACTCCTTCCAGAGGTCAGCGCTCTCTAGTTTTGCGGCGTCTGTGACTTTGAAAAGGCAGTAACCCATCGCGGTCTCGTACAGGACGAGCATTTTGATATTTTTTAGAGTATTTTTCAGAAAAATGAAAATCAGAGGAGTAAGGCTTTGGTGTGTGTGAACAACCTTCCATACATGGTAACTAGGAATCAATCGTCGTCGCTCTCGTCGCTGGTCGATGACTCGTCATCGCTGAGCCCAGCGACGCCGCGCGCGTAGTCGATCAGGGACATCGGTGCCCCTCGCAGCTCCTCCTCCTCCTCCATCTCGGCCATCTGCTGATTCAGCTCCGCCTCGATATCATCATCGTCCATCCCCCCATCACCAAAGAAATCATCGCCCTCCATCATAGCCTCAGGATCCACCTCGTCCCATTCAGACTCCGTTTCCCCACCATCACCGACAGAGGGTAAAGCTTCAGCGACCACAGCCGCAAGTGGTCGACTCGACGAAGTGGACGACGTCGAGGAGGACGCAGAGGGTATCAAAGGTGGTGGCACAACAAAAGAGGAGGTGCCAGGCAAGGCCAGTCCACTGGAAACCGGCGCCACAGGAGACATCTTGCGCGTCCGTTTCGCAGGCTTGCCAAACTCGAGCACTTCCTCATCTCCATCAGACAAATGGGCTGGCTCCGGCTCCCGTTTCTTTGACGGCTTGCTATGTGCCTGTGCTTGTACTGGTGCTTGTGCTTGTGCTTGTGTTTGTGTTTGTGGTAGTTGTGGCTGTGGAGGAGGCGTGGAAGCAGGAACAGTAGCAGGAGTGAGTGCTCGTGCTGGAACTGGCACTGGCACTTGTCTGGATTTCACAGTTGGTGGCTTGACAGCAGATTTGGTAGAGGTAGACAAGTTTGTTGAGGAGGGACGTGGCACAGCCGGTGCCTTGCCTTTGCCTTTAGCTGGTAACTTGACAGTCCGCTGAGGCTCAGGCTCCTTCCGCTGAGGTTCAGACTCCTTTCGTTGAGGTTCAGGCTCCTTGCGCTGAGGTTGAGGTTCCTTTGCTCGAACTTTGGCCGGCGCCTTCGTCTGGGCCTTGGGCCGCGGTGGTGCTTGTTTAGGGGGTGGAGTGGGAACTATAAGCTCTTCCAGTGTATTATCCTCTTCCTCCTCTTCCTCACGCCCGTATGATATATGTTTCGGTACAATCTCGTCGAAATCGTCTTCTCCCTCTGCATCTGCGTCCGGGTTGGCCAGGTCCAGCAAGTCCTTTTCCAACTGCGCCTCCAAGTCATCCTTAACCTTGGGTGGCGACGTAGCTAGGGAGAAACAGCATAAGAGGAGGAATAAATGCAAGGGTCTAAGCGCGCACGGGGAGGAGGCGGACGTGTAGCGATAAGCTTCCGCTCATGCTTCAGCGCCGCATGTGAGTCCAGTTTCTCTAACGTGAACGTCTAATAATGGACATCAGATTGGGGTCCGGGCTCGTCGGCCAAAAGGAAAAAAAAAAAAGACCACTCACGCCAAGTTCCTCGTCGTAAACGAGTGCACAATCCCACTCCTTGGCTACATTTTCAGACCCATGAAACACATGTGTTTCACCGCTCTACCGGACAGGTAAACCCTGTCGGCGCTGGTATCGTACAGTCCCTCTCACCTGTTTGCTGGGATATTCGACAGTGATCATCGTTGAGTCTGATGTCTTGCGGATGTCTATGCTTCCTGGCCTGTCCCTATCGATCGAGTTTGGCTTAAAATTGTCTGTGGACCTGTCAGATGGAGAATTCGTACAGCACGGGGCACTCACAGCGAAAGGCGTAGAAATCGCGGTCTGGGAGGCGCTTTGCAGGAGCAGAGGGCTTGTTCTCGCCATTGTTCTTGCGGGCCTTGAGTGCGCGTCTGAGGGAAGTCCCGATGTTGAGCTGGTGAGCGCCATGGACGGGCAACCAGGAGGAGGCCATGGCGGACCAGCTGAGCGCGAGGCCATGTGCTTATTCTGCTGACGTAACCCATCAAAACCATACAAGGATATACTAAATAAGGTCTTTTTTCCTTTTTCGGTCTCTGCTGCTGTCCGCGGCCTCGCCTGCTTTTCGCTTCCTCTGCGCCTTTTCCTCCACCGTCGCCGCCGCCAGTTCAATGGGCGCTACGAATGCTTCCGCACGTTCAGCTTGGCGCTTGGCGCTCGCTTCTGCTTGCTGTGCCCCGGGTCAATTATCATATCACAGCCATCCAAATAACCCAAACCGTACCTTTTGTTTGCGTTTCGTCTCCTCCCTTGCCGCCTTTTCGTACGGCTTGAGAAAGTACTCGCCAGACTCGAGCTGCAGATCCACCTTGCGTGGTGGCTGCGGTGGCGGGAATGGCGTGTACACCTTTTTCTTGGGCCTCTCTCCAGAGGCCTCTTTCCGGGCGATCGTCTCGTTCTTTCGTGCCGTCTTCTCGGATGTTTTGAGATGCCGTCTCCTGAACTGCGGCATGAACCGATCCCACGATTCATTAGCGAGTTTCGGGTCCTTGGCCAGTTCGCGTTTGATCATGAGTTCCTGTACCCCGTGTGCATGAGTGAAGAAGGCATGGTGACATAAAAGGGACGACATACTTTTATCCGGTATATCGGGTGGATGTTTTTCATGCAGTCGAGAACTATCCGTCTGACTTCCTTGAGATACTTGTGCGGTCCCATAACGCTCACCGTACTTCCTTGCACGAGCACGTAGCTCCCCGTGAGCAATTCAATGGCCTGATTATTTTCTGGTCAACACCCGGTGACAGATCGCAAGATCCGAACCTTGAGCGTACTCCCATCGGGCCCTATAATTCTCTGTCTTCGCTTAACATACCTCTCCTTATTCCGGACCAGGTTCCCAATCTTGATAATGTCACATGCAATATTATCCTCCAGAATTTTGACAGCTTGGTTGATCGCCACGCCTCTTGCAAGCAATTTGATCATATCACGAGCTTTGAGGATGATGTAGGGATCAAACGTCTTTCGCGTCGTCCGCACAGACATGGAGCCGTTCACAAGGTCAAGCGTGCACGCTACTCCCTGCACAGGCATGAGCACCGATGCGAACGTGGAGCGATAACACCGACATGAGCATCCAATGCTTTAGTAACAGCGCTCCACACCTCGCGGAGGTATTTTTCTCGATACTTGGGAAACAGGGTGGCAAACGACGACTCTTCCGCAAATGGCCCTGCCTTGTTGTCTTGCGGCAGAAACGGGTCGATTTTCCACTACGCGTGTCAGACGGCAGGCCCGTATCCCTGAACAGACCAGGCTCACACTGAACACGGTCAACGAACGATGGGGAAGCACAGACAGGGGCGCTTACTGGTCGATATCATCGGTGTCCCATGCTGAATGGTATCAGCAGAAGACCACAGGCGACCCAAATGACACACGCACGCTTGTCCTTTCTGTAGCTCTTGTTCTTCTTGACGTCGGACATGAGAGAGGAATGTGATGTAACACGTGACGTGCCAAACAAACAAACAAACAAACGCCTTTTCCCGCCGCACGCCGCGATGGACAGCGGCGGCGAACTTTCGTACGACGACTCTGTGCCATACGAGGACCAAGTGTCACTTGCAGAACGCATTGGCTCAACCAAAGTCTACCTACTCTCAGACGCTACAAGACGGAAGCTCACGGACGTGGAGAATGATGCAGTCGAGGGCGAGGACATGGACACCGACCAAGGTACGCCTTTGTCCGCGTCCACAGACCCCTCTCTCCGGCCCAACGCCATCCTCCTTTCCGGCCCACCCATCGCCCACCTGCCCACCGCCCGCATTTTCGACTACGCAGCCCACTTCGATGTCCGCCCGCTCGCCCTCGAATGGATCGACGACAAGACATGCATCTTTGTCTTTCCCTCCAACTCTGCCGCCCGCTCCGCTTTTGTCGCCCTCCAAAAACCGAACTCAGTCGCGTCGCCTCCTCCCCCTACCGACGCCACGACGGACGCGCGGCCGATCCCCGTCGGGTTGTGGCCTCCCGAGGACCGAATTCATCACAGCCTTGGCGTGGGACAGGGCCTTAAAGGCACGCTCAGCATGCGCTGGGCTCGTGTAGACGACAAGAAGAAGAGAAACGCGAAGCGGGAGAGCGCATTCTACAGAAAGCACGGCGTGGAGGCGGGAAAGGAGAGTGTTGGCTTTGGCGTCGTACCCGCCAGCGTGGCTGTCGCTGTAGCCGGAGACGCGGATGGCGCTCTGGGGAGTTTGGCGAAGAGGCTGGCAGTTGTTGGAGACACGCTAGAGGAGAGAATCGAGATGGACGGCGAGGGTGATGCCGTCGCCGAAGTGGAGGGTGTGCGAGAGTGGGATCGCGGGAAGCCCGGTGTGGAGGACCAGATATTGCCGCCGTCGAGAAAGAGGAAACGCGGGGGGAGAGACGACGTGGACGAGTTTCTGGGCGACGATTTGGCCGAAGAAGAAGAAAATGGCGACGCAAGCCCGCCGTCAAAGATGCGATCAGACTATATAGCTGAGGACGGTCGGACGGTCATTGGGTCGGCGGACGGGGCTGGGTTGGTCGAGAGGGTCAGACCTCGGTTGCCGAGACGAACGAGAACTAGCGCTGGGGAGGAGGAACCTGGGAGCCGAAGACGAGGCGGGCGAGGACGGAGAAGGATGACAAGCAAGCCGCCCCGCAAAAAAACACGAGAAGAGCTGGACGACGAGCTGGATGCGTTTCTAAACGACCGGGATTGATATTCTACGCCGTACAATACATTTCAGAGCTGGGCGACTTGAGCATGTATTCTGTGCCGTGCAATACATTTCACGTCTTTTTATCTTTCCTCGAGCTTCCTCGTCCAAGCGAGTATCCGACCGTTCCGACCAACACCAACGCCGCTCCTGTCCACATCATCCCTACGTTCACTTCAACTGGACGAGCCGCCACAACCGTGACGCTCAGCACCAGGCTCACCGCCTTACGCACGACGAGGATGAGTGTCACCGTCAACGCACTCACGCGCGTCGTAAGCCTGTTCACACCTGCCACACAAACAACCTGAGTGAGCGTGTTGAGCGCGAGAGGGAGATACACCGGTGGAATCCGGACAATGTCCGGCGAAAACTCGAGCGTTGGAGACGAGGATGAGTGTATGGCGTGTAGTTGGGATGAAATGTCTTTCCAGTTAATGATGAACAGGGGCAGGGAGAAGAAGTGGAGGTAGAACATGGATTCTAGCCATGGCTTGGAGGTACTACTAGGAGCGTGAGTATAAGTCGAGTAGGTCCAATCTTGCACGAGTCCCAACAGCCCCGAGAGGAGTAAAGCGAGAGAAAGGATGCCTATCCCGGAAGCGTACGTGTACGCGTCTGTAGTATACGTCCTAGCACGCGACGCCGATGTTGACGCCGAAAGCGTCGTGAGCGCGACACCCGCTGTCACCAGTAGCACCGACGCCACTTGCACCGACGTGTACTTCTTGCCCATTATCCAGCCCAGAAGCATACTTACGATCAAGCCACCACTTCTAAATATGATATGGACAGTCATGGGTACGCGGTACGCGAATGCGGCGTTGTTGAGGAGCGAGATCAAGTAGAAAAGACCGACTTGAACGAGGTACGGAGTCAGAGGTACTGTTCGTGGCTTGAGGCGTGGCCCGGAGGAGGTCCATGTGATGTGATGCGGCAGCCCGTACAATGATACGACAACGAACTGGCAAAAGGTGATGACGGACCCGAATCCAGGATGTGTCGATGTGAGCTGCTCGAGCGTTATCGCATTGCTGGATTGCAAGATTCAGTGCCAGAGTATCGCTCGCAAGCCCAACTTACCTGCAGCACCCGCCAAAAACAAGGGACAAGGTCCACGCCCAGTCCATTCTGACGGAGGAAAAATAGAATGACCACCGCAGGGGTCGAACCTGCAATCTCCTGATTCGTAGTCAGACGCGATGCCATTTCGCCAGGCGGCCCTGTTAACTCTGCTTTACGTACTTTACTTACTTTACTACGTAGGCCAGATTCTCGTCATCCCATCAAGTAAGATTAGATTCCAGTCAAGCCATGGCTCCTCGTCTTTGCGCATTGTGCCAGAATGCCAAATCCATGCTCAAGCGGCCTAAAACTGGTCAACAGATCTGCCGCGAATGCTTCTTTTACGTTTTCGAGACAGAGGTACACAACACCATCACCGAAGCCAACCTGTTCAAACCAGGAGACAGAATAGCTATCGGCGCCTCGGGTGGAAAAGGTGTGTGTTCTTCGTCAGTGTATTCTCAAGGTTTCTCATATCATGGCCAGACTCGACGGTACTGGCCTATGTGATGAAAACGCTCAACGAGCGATACTGCTATGGTCTAGAGCTATTCTTGCTCTCCATAGACGAAGGCATCACAGGATACAGAGATGATTCGTTAGAGGTAGGGTTGTCCGTCTACCTCTGCCCATGCCTTCATCCCAACACCCAACTAGACAGTTAAACGAAACCAACAGCAATACAACATGCCTCTCAAAATCCTCTCCTACGACGAGCTGTACGGATGGACGATGGACGCCATCGTCGCCAAGATTGGAAAAAAGAACAACTGCACGTTCTGCGGCGTGTTCCGTCGCCAAGCCCTGGACCGCGGCGCGGCGATGCTCAACGTCGACCACATCGTCACCGGCCACAACGCAGATGACATTGCCGAAACCGTACTCATGAACAGTTGAGTTTCTCCCCCTCTTTATTTTTTTTTGTTCTTTTTTTTATTTTAACGGCACCCACCAACCTAGTCATGCGAGGCGACATTGCTCGCCTTGGCCGCTGCACCCTCATATGTACACAAGGCGAAGACACCATCAAGCGCTCTAAACCTTCAAATACGCGTACGAAAAAGAGATCGTCATGTACGCCTACTTCAGGAAACTCGACTACTTTTCCACAGAGTGCATCTACTCCCCTGACGCGTATCGAGGCCATGCACGAGCGTTCTTGAAGGACTTGGAGGCAGCGAGGCCGAGTGCCATCATTGATATCATACATTCAGGAGAAGCCTGGGCGGTCAAGGAGGAGGTAAAAGCGACACAAAAGGCGCAACGTATGTTTTTCTTTTTCTTTCACTGTTCTCTTTTCCAGTCGCACTGATTGGTTTTGCTTGGCAGAGACGTGTAAGCGGTGTGGGTACATGTCGAGCAACGAGCTATGCAAGGCTTGCACACTGCTCGAAGGACTGGAACGAGGGGTCGCCAATGCTGGAGTGGTGAGCTCTCGGATTGCAACGCAGTTGGTCCCTGGCTGACAGGCTCCTGGTGTAGACTGAACGCGGAATGAAGAAACTAGGAACTGAGGGTCCCGGGCCCTCGCTGGAAAACTTGCGGACGATTCCGTTCTTTAAGCTCCCATCCCAGTCACCAAACGGCCATCCCGCGGTCGTCATCGACCCTTCTTCATGATGCTCTCGTTATGGCGCTATACCATATATCGTTAGCACGTTTGAACCTGTGTAACTCAAACCCAATTGTATCTCTATTACGGTATACTTATTGTCTAGGATATCTTATACAACCCAGATAGTAGTTACCAAAAAGCATTTAACGATACAGATATGGATATAAGGGCATAATCGATGGAGACAAGACATATGCATAAATAGCAAAAAAAGAGAGCACTTTTAAAAAAGAATGGCAATCATTCCACAATTTTGATGATCACTGTTGACCCATGCGAAAGCGGACCATCGTCCACAAAAACCTCTGGAGCTCTTTCGAAAGGCAAGACTCGCTGGTCATCGCTCGGGGATCCAATCCAGGGCTTTGCGATCCCCTCCAGTGCCAGCTTCAACACGGCCGCAATGCTCTCGGAGACATCCTGTCCTTCCCAATCCACATCTTGAGCAGCACTCACCCACGCATAGCCTACCCTTTTTTCTCCGGCCAAACCTCCACCAGACTTGCCGGGGCTGTTGGTAACCTCATCTTTAGGCCCGCTGAATGGCTTGCCGCCCATCCTCAACGATCTGACGCCTGCCTTGAACAGATCGCTTGCACTGGGTACGACACGGCTCGGTGAGTCCCCGACTAGGGTGGTAAATTGCGCATAGCCCTTGGAACCCCTCTTGCTTAAAGTCCTAGGGCCGCCCGTCCCATGTGAGGACGACTTGAGAACCCGTTCGGCAGCCTCCCATATCTCTTTACCCCCGACCGTGTCAAGCACAGCGTCAATCACGTCTCCGTCTCTCCACAGCCTCTCCAAAACGCGCACGACCGCACTACGGCCCTCGTCCCCGCCACCCTCCAACCCGTCATCAAAGATGATCTCATCACACCCCCACGCCCGAGCCCGCTCCTCAACGGCAGCCATGTACGTGTCGCCCCCCTCGCTTTCAGCCGGATAAGGACAAGGCACGTGAATGGACACATTCCAACCCTTGGCCACTAGCAGCCGTACAGCCATCGCACCTGGGCCGTCATGTCCACGCAATACAAGCGCCCGCCGTCGCCTCCCCGTTTGATGATCCACTTCCGGACAGTTGGGGCCAGACATGACTCGGTGGCTTCCCGCGACCATTTTTCCGTTATCCTTTGTTGCTGAAGGCGAGAACGCGTATACAAACGTCCGAACGGCCCTGTAAGCAGGCACACCGCAAAGAGGTAGCAGAGCAAGTTCTTCCAGTGTCAATCCCCATGCTGGCGTTCTTGTCGTTGACGTCGAGGACCTGCGCTCGGGCTGTTTTCCAAGCGCCTTGAGCGACATGCCCGTCATCTTGGGGTGGGGAACGCGATGCACCCGGCGTTTGTCCACGACAATGAACTCTGAAAGAGCGCCAGCCTGGGTATCGTCAGAATATGTTATCAAGCCTCGCGAAACAGCAATTCACCTTGCGAACGTCCAGCAGCCCCACAACCCAGTCTGCCCGTTTCGCAGTCTCGTCCCCTACGCCCCATCCACACTCCAGCACGCGTCCTACAAAGCTCCTCGCAGGTATATATCCCACCAATGGCTGTTGCAGATCCTGATGATCTTGTCCAGCAGGAGCCACCGCGGAGCGTACGATCTTCCAACGCGAGCTTCCCTTTTTGGCATTCCCATTCATTGCATTCGCCTGATGAAACTGGTTGGCATCGTTGTTCCCCCGAGAGCCCAGCCTGAGCCCAACCAACCGCGCGTCGATTCCATCGACGCCTACAGCCCACACCTGAACAAGTACACACGAACTTGGAACGTAGTCCGGCGGCTTTCTGTAACTCGTGAATCCAAGCGGCTGGTGGGCACTCAAACCTCGCCCACTACTACCAATACCCACACCGTTATCTTCGTTCCTCCTCGACACCGTCTTCCGCCTGCCCAAAGTCATGGTTCGGCCCAACACGCCCAACAGACCTCTTCCCTTTGCGGTCGCGCCAAGCCCATGCACGACCTCGACTGTCGCCATCGTTGTCTGCGCGATCCCGCTTCGCGTCAAGTCGATTTTACCATCCGTGCGCGGTTCCAATTTGGGACCCTGCTTTCGGGAAATCAATGACGTGGGCGGTGGGGCGCGTGGAAGGACAAGAGATGTGAAGCCTGGAGTTCCATGAGAGGGCAAGTCTCCTGTTGGCATCGGAAGAGAGGCGAGCTCTGTGATTGACGCGCTGCGCGAACGGCTGTCTGACCTCGAGGACGACCTGAGATCTTCATGGGAACGAGAGCGGCGGTGACGTAAATTGGATGTATGGTTAATGCTGTTTCTGGTGCCATTCTTTACAGTGTCACGAGATTGAGTTGAGGCTGAAGACGTGTTGGTGGATGGGGGTGGCGAGACTGAAGAAGCTGAACGCAAAATAGAGTTGAAAGAATCATCGGGAGCAAGATACGTCGAGGGATAGGTGGGTCTTGATGACGTTCTTGAGTTATCCTCTTGTAAAAGGACGTTGCTTTGAGGGTACGATCCGTCGGTGTACGTCTGCGAGTGTACGACTCCAGACGTCAACACGTCTTCGTCCTCCTCGATGAGTGCAGTCATGTTCATCATTAGACTAGGATTTGCCTTTGACATCGTCTTCATGAGCTTATTCTGTTTACGTAGTGACGTATGGTTTGCGTTGCCGTTTGGTATCGTAGGCGATGGTAATGGCTTTTTCTTCGAGTTGGGAGCTTTGGAAGCAGGTTGGTTATGCCAACGGAAATCTTTTGCCCAGTCGTCGTCCATGCTCACGTTGACGTCGTATTTGGTACTACTATGTCCAGTCGATTCGATGCTCTTCCTGCTGTCCGCGCCAGAAACTGAATGTTGCGGTGATGTGGGGCGAGTGGAGTTGGACATTGGCTGGGAAAATAGCGAAGAACCATCAAGGGACGTAGACGATAATGACGAGGTAGACGTGGGACCTTTCGTCTGGTGCCGTTGAGCCACGGCAGCACCTGAACTAAATTGACCATTGATGTCTAAAAATGATAAAAAATCAAAAATTCCAATTTTATAGTCCTGGCGGATGAATAGAAGGGCGATGCTTACCTGTCCTGGACGCGGTGGACGTCTCGTTCGTCGATGACCCAGTAGACAAAGGTCTGTTCGTCGTCGTCGCACTGTTCAGAGAACGCCGACTCGATTTGCGCGAGTTCCCTGGAGATCTACGGCTTTGACGTGCGCTGCTGCCACCAGAACGGCTAGAAGTCATCGATAAACGAGGAGAGGTGTTGGGTGTGAAGAAGACATCGTCCTCGGAGTCTGATAAGTTTCCGTCATCCTCGTCTTCTGTCATCACGCTTATCCGGTAGTCCGTCCCGGCGGCGCTCTCAAAGTCTTCATTCGTCTCATTATCGTCTCCTCCATCACCGAGATAGACACCGTCCCGCTTACGACCGCTCATGGGATAAGTTGCCATGACAGGTGGCACAAAGTTGCCATCGACTCGTGGCATGCGTGACGGCAGAGCAAAGGTTGACTGGAAAGAAAATAAGAAGCGAAGCAAGCGAAAAGTCAAATCTAGGTACCTGTTGGCGGTCAGCCTCCGATGCGACGTGCAGCATGTGTTGTTTGCTAGAAAAATAAGCCTTTTCCGTCGGGAACGAGTAGGCCTGGGAAGGCATTCCCAGAAGAGACTGCCAGGCCATGGTGGATATGAAATGTGCCACACTCATGTCATTACTGTACACGTTCCACCGTATTCCTTCGCTCCTCCTCCTGGCAACACGACAGCCACGCAAACCACATCATCGTCTTCAACTGCAACACATCCTCCTTCCACTTCAATCCCTGGTTCTGCTCTCGGAACTCCTGCGTTAGCTGCTCGCACCGTGCAACGTTCTCGGGGCTGACAAAGTCTATCGCAACCTTCACACAGTCGGCTAAGTTAGCCACCTTCACCGCAATCAGCCTTAGCTGCGGATGATTCCCATCAAGAGACCCGTACCTGGTGTGCACATCCGGCGGGTATGAAAATCGCTTCCCCAGGTCGCTGGTATATTCTATAGCTCTTCACACCCGATGTTTCCCAAAGCTCCTTCCTCAACACCTCATCCAGATATATCTGCTGGCTATGCACAGGGTCTTGAATTCCGATCCCCTGAATTCTCTTCCGCAAGAATCCACGCAGCTTGTCGCTGTCCTCGGCACGAAACAAATCCCACGCTGCACAGCCCGGGGTTCCATCCGGACATGGCGCGGCAAAAGTCATAATGTTGAGCGCATCTGCCATGTCCATGTGGAGTCTCGTTGTACCCTTGGAGCCTTCTGTGAGCGAGGACGACATAGCATTATACATCTTGGGTCCTTGAACGAGTTACACCGGCCGTAAACATCTCGAAATCGCGATACATACCAAGATCAGGGCCAATCACGTTCGCAGGGAAATGAGAAGACATGTTCATAACACCATCACGCCGAACATAGTCAGGAACAGGGACGGCGTTACTGAAATCTTCATAAAGTTCAGGGAACGTCGTTTTGAACTCGGTAGATGATGGCCAATCCTATCTCAAAACATCACAATGCCGTTCTATCAGTCACAATCAACTCACCTTCAATTTCCAACTCTCCTTTCTCCCATCGTAGTTGCCAAACCTGCTAAAGAACTGCTCCACTGTCACTCGCTTATTTGTGTCTGACTGACACTCAATAATTAAACAACTTTCTTTCCCATACTTTTGAATAAAGTATTCAGGGCTCCACTTGAGGTTGAATTTGTGAAGAACATTCGTAACCACGAACGGTTCTCCGTGGGACCATATCTTATCAAACATGGCTGATGAGAGGTCCCCATCATGTATACGACGTGGCTCATGACACGGCGTTGAAGATGTAATTTCAGATAGATTTGGAGGTATATATGCCGGGCCTGAAGATTCGGGAATATCATGTGTGGAGTTGATAGATGTCGATTCCTCTGTTGCTTTCCCATTTGGACCTAACTTTACAGTTGACTCTTGTTCCAGCAACACTTCCATTTCTTGTATTGCTTTCGAGAGTTCTTCATTGCAAAATCTTGACATTGGCGAGAAATCCTTGGCCGAATGTTCGTTTCGGCGGGTACAGCTGAGAAATGATGGGTTGATATGAGCATGCCGTTCTCTCCGGGCTTGCGCGGCCGCGACCTCGTCTGAGGTTGCGTCTGGCTTCGGGCTTGTAAAATCTTGAACTTTTCTAAAGCAGTCTGCGCACGCCTCGCGCCCGCATATTCGACATAGCCATGAGCTCGAAAATATTGAAGTCATACACGTGTCTAGGGGTGTCCATAAATGCCGCTCCGCCAAGATGATGTGACTTACCACAAGTTGTTCGAACGTCCGTTTCCCTAGGACGGCGAATGATTTCGGATAGTTTGAGATGCTCCCTTTCATTACGTAAAGTGGGCAACAGCGCATTCGCGACGATGGTCTGACATAATCATCAATCGAGGTCGAGGTGATCAAGAGACTCGATTTTACCTTCATATTCCTTACGAATTGCGGCTCCAGGGGTCTATTCCATTGTTTGGGAAAGTCCAGAGTCGGCCCGTCGGAAGTCGAACTCTCCACAAAACTGATCCCAACAATCATCTCATCATAGTCCTTCAAAAAGAACCGAATACCCTGGAATCTGCATGTGTCACCGGCCCAGCGACGCGTGCAGGCGACACATCGGGGGAAATTGTGCTCCTTGTAACGGTTTGACATGCATCGCGCAAACTGCATCTCGGGTTGCAGACTTGATGATTCTCCTGACAAGGCCCTCAAGCGAGCTGAATTAACCGATCAGAGAAAGTTCGTGAAGACATGCATGAGTCAAATGCGGCAAGCCATTATCATCTAATGGCCGTTCGATTTGAAATGATATTTGATTGAAGTACTGACCATTTTGGGCAGCGATCTGCGCTGCTACACTACGCTTCTTTGCGTTGTACCCACGCTTCGAGGGGCCTTTGCGGAAATCGGGTTAGCAAAGGCGGTGATAGATCGCAAAGGACGGCGTTTACCTTGTGTGCCGTTAACAGGATGCTTTGCCCGGACTTTCTTCTTCGGTTTAGACAAATAGTCATCCTGGGGTTCTTCGGAAGGGCGCTTCGCCTGTCTCAAGTCATTAGGGGCTGGAGACTGTGGAGGAGTCAATTGCTGCCGTTGTTGTTGTGGTATTTGTTGCGAATATACCGGAATACTATAGCTACCAGCTGATGGTTGCCCATAGTACGGGGCAAGGTCATTACGTGAGCCGGAAGGTTGGTAATGCTGGTGATGAAGCTGTTGTTGATCCTGATGTACTGTCCCCCGGGCTGCAAGGCGGACGGACACTCGCTCTGGCATCTGCCAATCTGATTTGTGCGTATAAATAGATGAAGCACGAATGGACACGGCAACGCACAACTAAGCTGTGCATCAACTGCATTCTGCTGGTATGCCTGGTCGTATTCGGCTAGAACACGCAATGAGTCCATATATGACCAATCCCGAGTCAACTCACGTTGCTGGGGGTGGGCACCTGAGAAGGCTACGTCGTTTCAGAACTCCATCAGTGGAGCCTTGCGGCACTCGTGCAGCTCACCTTCATGTTCCGCAGAGTTGTGGGGTGCTTTAGGGGCGTACGGAAGACTAGCAACGTCTTGCTGCTGGGTGATCCATATCTGGCCCTGGCTAGGATATCGGACATGATCGTCCGCGCGCTGTCTGGCTGTCCGCGCGTCATGATCGGGACAGACCACAGATGTGGCAATGTGCGGTGATGGATCCTGGTAATGATTATGGTGAACAGACGCGCTGTTCTCGATGGGCGGCCTGCGGCGAGCAGCGGCATTGTCCCAGTCAGCAGCTCTTAAATGGAAAGGAGCAGGTTGTTGGTGAGAAGATGCGTAAGAAAAGGGGAGTGCGTGAGGCGAAGAACGTGGTTGCTGGAGATGGGGCTGGGGCTGGGAGACATGAGCGGGAAAGGCAGAGGGATCCTGGGGGTTGAGGAGGGAATTGATTGAGGTCTTGCGCGAGGGGTCGTGGACGGAGGGGATCATTGGGAGGGAAGATGATGGCAAGAAGAAAGATGGATGGCGAGCGTCGTCTGTGGCTTGAACGAGCTGGTGAGCCGCCGTTGAAATACACTATCGCGGAGCTAATTTTGTACTCCGACCTGCAACCTAATCTTCGCCTCACACGTGTTCAAGGACGCGCCCACTTTCTCTCCTCGCCTTATTGCTCCGAGTAGTCTACATCTTGTACTGGCGCTCTACATCACTGGCCGGCGATGCTCCGCTTGCACAGCACGCGACCGTACGGCTCCAGCGAGCCGGAACGCCGTCCGGGCACAGTCGGTTCGTGATGCCAAATGCGACCGCTGATCTCCCTGTCCCCATCAGTCATCAACTCAAACTCACTTCAGACACACAGCTTCATGTCCCCACGCGCCACATCGCTCCCTTCATCCTGAAACATATTAGCCATCTCCAGAAACGCGCGAGCATTCCGGCGCGTGCGCTTTCGGCGCTGTCGAATGTGATTATCATTGCTGACTCAGACGATGAGCCAATCAGGTCACCCTGGGAAACGAGCCTATCGCGATCTAGACTCGCAGCCAGTATTCGCTGGGAATCGATGAATGTTCGATTCCACCTACGCCGCTGCCGCGCGTCTTGCAAGGCCAGCAGCGAATGCCCCTGAGTAACTATGCTCGAACTTGCCTTCACGCCTAGCTTCCTTTGTGTGCGATCCCAGTCCTTCCCGACCATCCGATGATATCCAACGCTGTATATCAACGTGCCGTTACCGCGTGTTCCTAATGGCCGTCAACTGCCTGCACCCCATCCCATGTCTGTAGTGCCGATTTGGCACCATACTTCCTTCGTTCGCATCCAACCTCTTGCTCGGAACACTTGCACAGATCGGCGGCTTAGTACTCGAGAAATATTGCTAAAAGCGGATATTGCCCAAATACAACATGACTCCTCCATATATACTGATACACGTGTATGTGAGTACGTTAGCTGACAACAGGGTCCCTCATGTCGAAGAAATATGAAGTGAAGAGAACGTTGACACGGGCAATAACGGTAATGATTGGAAAGATGATTGATGCCGGTAGAATATATAGTCATTTATGAACTCACAAACCCAATCTGAAGAGAAACTAGCACCGAATTCGGACGATAAGATGAGAAGACTCGGGAGATGCACAACAAGCCCCATAATAGAATAAAACTGGTGCAAAATGTCAACGATACCTGCGGATGAACTCGACAGCCTGGATGAAGGAAAAGAACAACTTGTTCAAGATCAACTTGCAAATGGTCCAGGCTGCCTGAAACCGTCACGAAACGTCTGGAGGATGGTTCGTCGTTTCAACCGTGCAGCCGTTCGTCGAAAGTGAATTTTGACTGGCGTCGCTTCTGTGAACCGTGCCTAGACTTTCGCGTGGCGTTATGGATTTCGTCGGGAACGAGGACGTGGGTTGCAAAGTTGCTTTGGGCGTTTCGCTGTCCTCATCTAGATAGTCCGTTAATCAGTTAAGGTGTGTCGATAGATCCCTATCGAACAGTCGCACCGTCTCCTGCAGCTAATTGGATATAAGCCTGGTTACCACGCTGGCAACGGTGATGTTTACTAACCATTGCCCTTCTTTACCCCTGCCTTGTTTGAGCCAGCTTGTGACTCGTCTGACCTGCTCGTGTTATTAATTTTGCCCGGTCGAGTTTCATCTCGAGTTCGCCCTGTGGCGTTTGGTGTCTGATCATCCCGTGCGTTCGAACTAGCCTTGCCCGCTTGAGCCGCGGTCGGTCCCGTATCGGCTGCTTGAGCGTGTGTTGCGTTTCTGCGATTTTTCGGCACGTGCAGACGTTCGGCGATGCTTCGGGCTTGCGCCTGCTGTCCATACGAAATACTCTTCATAACGTTCGGTCTGAGATCCGCCCACATCTGCAAAGCCTTGATGGAACCCCACTCTATGATTTTGCTGTTTAGCCATATAAGTGACACTGGCTTCGTAAGGAAATCGTTGCAACCGGCTCCAAGAGCTGCCACACGATCACTCTGCAGAGATGAAGCGGTGAGGGCGACAATGATGACGGAAGGATGATATGGCGAGGTAAGATTGCGAGACTCGGGAGAAAGAAGATCAGATGGGGTGCGCGCAGGAGAAAGTCCAGATTCGGCAGACGACGTCGGAGTGGTCGGATATAGAGCCTGTGCAGTACTCTTCTCCATTCGACGTATTTCTTTTGTGGCTTCGATACCATCCATAACCGGCATTTGAATGTCCATCTGCAAAAGAATGAAAATATGCAACACGATGCGATCCTAATCGTACCAAGATCAGATGAAAGACACTAGTCTTCCATTTCTCAACAGCTTCCAGGCCGTTACTAGCAATGTCATACTGGATCTTATTTTTCTTCATGAACGTGGTCAGGATCGTTTGGTTGATGGGATTGTCTGGGGTAAGTTTCAGTATCCATGAACCGACGAATAACAATAGCGAGGTCACCATCTACTATCAAGACGCTGATGGGTGGTACAATGAGATTTTCTGGAGCCTTCGTTTTTTCTTTGAATTGGACTTGGAGGTCGGGGACGATGTACCTGCATTTGCAGAAGAGTCTAACTCAGCCGGCCGCCGTCTTGGCAGCAAACGCCGCGGGGTGGCTTGAGCTGGGGTAGGATCAGGCGAGGAAACAGCTTGGGCAATCACTTGCGGGTCGGCCTTGACAGGAGCGACTGACGAGGGTGATGAAATTTCATTCGTTAAAGTGGACGCGGAGGTCGACGCCTGCTCCGGGCCAGGCCCACTCTGACTTCGTACGACCGGTTTCACATGTGTAACCGGCGGTACGCCTGTAGTTGAGGAAGCTCGAGCTGTTGGCGCGGGAGGAGCGGGCTGCAGTTGCGGTGTCAACACAGTCCTGTTGTTCAAATTTGCCGTCGCACGACCTGTTGGTTGTTTACGGTCATGCTGCTGGCCTTTGTCCCTTTCCATCGTAGGCGTTGAAAACGTGCGCGAAGAGCTCCTGTTTCGAGGGTGGAAAAAGATCCCGGCAGGCTGACCATCGGGGCTCTGTATGACCAGACCTGAAGATGGGGATCCACCAAGTCTATAAGCCGTTTGAGAGAAATATTCTACACCATCAGAAGCGCCAAGCGGCGATGGCGGGTGAAGTGAAAGGTGATCGGAGCTCATTGATGATCGTGGCGATCTATCAATATTATTCTTTCCGCCGTTGAGCCGCGTTATAGCAGACTTTGACAACTTGTGACCAGCAAACGTATTCGCGCTCTCGTAGCTACCAAAAAAGGTTCCGTGTGCGAAGATTCCCGGACTCTGCGGCGAAGTTGCGATAGGGAGGAAAAGCGGGTCTACGACGGGTTTCGTCACAGCCATGTACAAAGCAGTTAGGAGCCTTCGGGGCCCGGCGGGTTTAGGAATGATCATAACTTCGGGCGCCGGTATGTTTAACTTTGTGTAACTTGCGAGAACTGTTTGTAGTGCATCCTTAGCCGCCTTGTAGTTCGCGAGGCTTGTGAAATGCAAAACTAAGACCAGAGGAATGGCTAAGGGTAGCGGTCCTGTACGGGCAGGCGGGGACGACTGAGGTCGAAGGATGTTAGCAAGCGAAGACCGACGAGTATTGTGCGGGCTCTCGTCATTGCGCAGAGAATAGAGGCGCTCCTTTAGAATGTCCACGTCATCATCAATTACGATGAAGCGGGTAGATGATTCGGGTGCTTGATCAGGCGCGTCGCCATTGGAGGTGAGAGTCTCCGCGGCTTCCTGAGGCTGAGACGATTCTGGCACATCCGATGCCAAAGTCGCAGCACCATCGATATTACCTTGGGGCGAGGCATGGTTGACATCCATGCCCCATGTAGTGAGGTAGCTAGTGAAGTGGCGGGCGAAGCATCCTTTAGAGCTCGCATACAACGCCACGCTCTGGCCCTTTAGACTCTCGGCAAAAGTGGATAGCTGTTCGAGCGAAGGCTCCGCTGCCACCAGATCAGAATCGGTTTCCGGTTTTGCTGGCGCCGGCGGAGAAGATTTGCCGCGAGCCACAGTTAGCCCTAACTGGCAAGTGCGCCCGCTCTTAATGCATGGCGGGAGAGGAAGATCAGAAACGAGCTTTGCGCCAATCTGGGACAAAACACGGCGCAGAATCAGAGTAGAAAGTAAGGGTTTTGTACGTGTCTGTTCTTCTGCTTGGTCTGTAGCGGAGAATTTGTGCGAGATGGTGATGGAAACGTGTACCACGTCTGCGGAGCTGGACGGTGTGGTGGAAAGACCGATTTCTAGTGTATCACCTCGTTGAGCAGTGCTCAATATTTGTCGTATTGTCTATCGCACAAGCATGAGAGTAAACCATTAGTTTGGAGCAATTACTTACATGAGAAAGTGAATAATTTATTCCATCCTCGTCGCCTCTAACCCATATATGCTTCAAACCTGCATCACTATGGTATAGCACCAAGTCGACGCCTACTTGAGCGGCATAACCGCTTAGACCATCACCCACGTTTTGCAACAACTCTCCAATGTCAAAATCGACAAGCTCGGCATGGGAAATGTTTGACGTTGACGTTTCGGGGGCACATAGCGCGGTCATATTAGCCGAGATATAATTAAGGTTCTTGATGACGGTAAGCATAGCAGACATGCAAGGAGTTGGGATGGAGAGAGTACAGGCAGCGAACTGCTCCTTGGCGGGGTCGAGGAGCTGTTGAGGAGAAACGTGGAGGATGGTGTGAATCATGCATTGGAGAGAGTCAGCAAGCTCGAGGGAGAGTTGATGGGAGTGGTCAGGGGAAGGGTGCAGAGTTCTGGGGAGTTCTGGGGAGGGCATGGATAGAGAACGAGAGAAGCGGGGTAAGACGGTAGGATAAAGGGGGAAGTATATAAGGTGAGTGGGGGGATCGAGGGCATGGTGGGCGTCGGTAGAGGACGCAGGCTGGTTCATGACCGCCAGGAGAGAGCGACTGGGATTTCAAAACGGCACCAAATATATTGAAGTGGGAATATGTAAAAATTAGCAATATTCTGCTTCCATCTCCCAACCCTGTCTCACTCCATTCACTCAGTAAAATAACTCAACGTCGCCCTGTCACAGATCGGGGGTCTCAGCTTGTCAACTTTATTCAATAAACATACCTCGGCAACCAAATCCATATCGTGGTAACTGACCCTTTTTCCCGCCGCCGCTCGCGGATCTTCCTTGGCATCTGCTGGAGGTGGTGGCGGTCCTCCCATCCCTGGTCCTTTTCTTCGCCCACTGCCGCTGGACAACGCCGAGTCTAGTGCTGCTGCACTTGGCTTTGGCGGCAACCCGGCTGCTGCGGGCACATTAGAGTTTTCCGTACCAGGTGCAAATCCGCTGATGCGATCGCTTAGCCGTCTCGCCACAGTGGCCTCGTCCCTTCTTGATGCTGCCATGGGTGCAGGAGCGTAGCCTGCCGGTCCATAAGGGCCTCCACCATATCCGTGTACATCCCAGTATCCGTTCTGGTATGGTGCCGGATATCCAGGCCCGTACCCTCCTCCTCCGCCATAATACGGCCGTCCGTACTCCCCACCGTGGTAAACTGCTGGACCTTGGATCCCATACGCCTGCGGTGGAGCGGCTTGGCTATTGCTATTCGTGGGAGGAGGCGGATGACTAAACGGCTGAATGCGGTGTGGATCAAGGGCGAAGTTGTTGAAATAAGGAACCTGTCGTCCACGGACAAATAGTCAGAATAGGTAATGCAGAAAGAACCCCAGAAAATTTAGGACCCTACCTCCTCGAGGTGCTTGACATGGTCTGGATGTTTGTTTGCAATGTGTTTCTCGATGAACGAGGTAGCCTTGAATAGCTTTTGGCACGTTTTGCACCTGAACTTGCCTTCATCTTCCTGTTTAATAAATGGTCCAACCACTTTTGACAGTTCTCTGTGAATAATGTTAAACACGCGCTGCCTCGGAATGGAAAGAGATGTACTCGTCGTAGCTTTTGCCACCATAATCACGAGGCTCAACACCATCGCGGTTAACCAACAAAGCAACTTTGGTATCCAGCCACTCTAGCCACCGGTCGTCTAAACAGGGCCATTAAAACCTTGCACAGCGAAATAAACTTTGGCATACCATTACGCTTCGATTCAGGCGAACCTTTCTTCAATTCTTTCTCCTTTTCGCCTCCCTTGTCATTGGCTTCGTCTTCTTTTTTATCCTTCTCCAACTCTGCTGTCTTTGCCTCCTCGCGTAGAGGCTTGGACGATGGTTTCCTCACATGTTTAATGCACTTACGCTGTAGTTCCTCTATATGGTCAGTTACAACAGCGCAGTAGTAGCACGTGTGATAGGCTGTTCGAAGATAAGCAAGATATAGGTCTAGTGACACCGCAGCCTAAGATCACAATATTAGTCTCCAATAATTCGCTTTAGGCAATCCACACCTTCTTCTCTTCGTATGCGTTCTCGTCATTAATATCAACAAGACCCTGATCACGCAGGTCTACCATGACCTTCTCGATTCTTCGCTCCACAGCAGCACTGCCTCGCTCAAGAGGCTCTGGCTCTTCGTCTTCCCCTTCAGGAGGTGCCATGGCGACGTCGGATTGTTCTGTGTTCAGTGCTCCTTCACCCTCAGTCTTTGGTACATTCAGGGGTAGTACTTTGGCAGAACGAATTCGGGAAGCCTCGTCCTCCAAAATTTCAGCGAGTACCTTTGCATTGGCCAGATCTCTAGCAATTCGCTCAGGTCTGCTAGCAACTTCAGGAGTGAAACGAATTTTGTTCACGAAAGGACGCTGGTTATGAGTAACATGTAATTTGAATCCCTCAATCTATAACGTACAGGTGAGCCTATACGTACGGATAGGCTAAATGGAACGGCAAACCTTCTTCTCCGACAACTCGGCCATGACCATTGTCATTTCTGCATCGTCTCGGAACCTCAACCAACCTGCGCGATAAAAGTTCCGTTTCTGCAGAGGATCACCCAAAGCAAGATATACAAAGCCCGGAATTCTGCTGCACGCCTTTCCATAAAGCATCAGCTAAGAGTGCTAGTCATGATAATAAACATTCGTACCTCTTCCAATTTTACGCGGCCGATGTCTGGCGGTATGGTCCTAATCATAACTTGATTACCCTCAGGCATGACAGAAATTTCCTCTCCGCGATTGTTGCGTTTATTGTCATTGACACTCTTTCCACCAGCATCCCTCGTCGTGTCATTGTCCCCACCCTCATCGTCAGCATCCACATTGAACTGAATATCATCGTCTCCTTTGGTTTCTTCAACAGCAGCGCCATTCGTTTCCTTTGACCCAGCTTCACCGTTGCTAACACTCTCCTTCATGGGAGACGTAGGTTCCGGCTCAGATGACTCATTCAAGTCAGGATCAAATTTGCCAGATTCGAGATCATGCAAGAATGCATTTAGTCGATCTTTCCAGCCTTCTTTTCTCACCCTCGTCCGAAGGTTCTGGAACTCGGGTGCAGGGTCATATTTTTCCGCGAACCATGGTGACTTCCTATGATGGTCAAACATAGTTTGAAGCTACAAACACGAATGCAAAACGATTCAGTCAAAATCTTATAAACCAAAGCAAATCGCAGGATAGTGGCGAAATAATATACATGGTCCGGACGGACACGAGCCAAGTCGAGATTGATGCTGACCTGTGCAGCCGCAAATTCCTTCTTGTACTTCTCCCACCTCATTTTGATGCCATTTCTGGGCTTGGAGCCGTCGGCAGCTTCATGCTCGGCAGCCTTGTCGGCATTGTCTTCATCAATAGCTTGCTGAGGATAATGGTACCTGAACCATTCGGCATACTGTTTCAAGGTTGCTGGATAATCGAAGGTGTGGGGATCTAGAGGGGCACGGCGACCTGGAAAAGGTGGAGGTATGCCACGTCGGGGCGAATAACCGCCATAGGACCGCGAATGTGCATCTATAACAGAAAAAAGAAAAAAAGTCGTGTCAGCTGTCGAAGCAGATAGAAAAGACACGCGGCAGAGGCGGACCGTAATCATCACCATAACGGGGTCTTGGATCGTACCGGTCCCTGTCGTAGGGAGACAAAGACCGTCTCCGTTTGCGGCCTACTTGTGAATGAAACATGAGAAATAGAAAAGAAAAACGAGTGAATAATAAGATACCTTCTTCTGGAGGTGGACTACGGCTCCTCCCCCGACGACCATAATCGTGCGCAGCCCGGTCTCGCTCGTAACTTGGCCAAGCCCGGTCTCTGTCATAGGCATCCCAGTCTGACCTATACGAGTCCCCCGGGTAGGCCGAATCGGGAAAGGGCTGTCTTGAAGGATACGAGTTGCGTGGGGAACGAGAACGAGAGCGACGAGGAGGAGGATACGAGGACGAAGACCAGGACATTGTTTAAAGAGAAAAGAGCTGAGAAAGATTGAGAACATGACAAGACAGCGCATCAGAGCCTGCTTGGGAGAGGTCGAGCATAGTGAAGCACAGACCTCTGAGATCACGACACAGTGCGCGCGGTTTTTCAACGAGCCCAGATGCTCAACTGTGTTCGCGATGAACCTGCCCAAGCGTCTTGCCCGACATGGTCCCTTTTCGGACTCCGACACAAGCTCCGACACAATTCCGCCTTCTTATATACGGGCCCGTGCGCTCCCTCTCTGTCTGCAGCGACTATCATAGTGTACTCTACTTAGAATATCCGCCCCAGGACCTCTGAGAGCTGGCCCTCCGCCTCCTCTCGACGCCTTTTCTTTTCACCTCCTTCTCCATCGTGCCTGTTCGGCCGCTTTTTATCATTTATCGGCTTCAGCTCCATCATCTCCCCCTTTGCCCGCTTTTTCTCTACCCGTTTTTCCAACTGACGGGCAACCTCAACGTTTCGGAGGTACTCTTGCTGTTCAGACCGAGACTGTGACAGCTCCACCCGCAGCTTGGCCGCATGTATCGCCGCTTCCTGCGCTGCGAACCGTTAATTTTACCATAACAAGCCCTTGACGTGAACAAACATACCAACTTGTTCGGTAAGCATAGGCCACTTGAATTTCGGCAGATACTTCATCGTCCATACATCGTCTCGCCACCTCGTGCCCTTCCTACCGCCAATCGGTTGCGCATTCAGCATCTCAGCGACACACCGTGCAATCTTCTTATCCTTAAACTCCACCCAGCCCTCGGTAAAATGAGGCTTCTTCGTTGATGTGTATTTCCGCCGAAGGTAGGCACGCTTCGCGTCTGTTTTGTGTTTCAGAGGAACATGTGATGCACGTTATATGTCGGGAGAACCCACCTTCCTGTTGCAAATACACTCTTCCAACTTCCCCATATGCACTCATCAGATGTCGCACTTTGGCAGGCTGCATCCCAGGCGGAATCCGGGATACATAAATAATACCTGCTCGGTCTTGAGCGGCTTTGTAGGCAGCCAATGCTTCTGCCGTCAATGGCTTGACTATTTTTTGGCAAGGTCCTGAGTAGCCTTCGGGATCCATGCCCCCTGGAACATCATTCCCATCAGCTCTCTCTTCACTTGGTCCTACCTCTGCTTCAGAATCGGCGCTTCCGTTGTCTTCATCACTGGTCCAAGCTCCTTTTGTCATGACAGAGTGGATCGTATGGATACGTCCTGTGAAGACATCGGAAAACACGTACAAATAGGAAATGTGCTATTTTCACACTTCAATAATTACTATACGAGTTTTGAGAACAAGATTGAATACACGCGGTCCCACGAGAAGATCCCCCAATTCCAGGCTAAGCCTGACCTGTTGCAACGTTCCAAGTCTTCTTGAGCAATTCCGCGGCGGGATCGGAAGAACCTTCAAATTTCGCGAAGGACACTGTGGACAGCGTGTTCAAGTAATTTCGGAGATACGGTGAATACTACGCCTCATCAGTCAAATGGAAATGTGGTCCAGGGAATACACATACCGCCCTGCAGAAGTGACGGTACCAGCCCCACGTTTCCCATGCGGCCCATTCATCTCTTTCCCAATTCGCACGGTTATTCCAGCCATGGACCGTGACTACACTGCGCGCAGCAGGATTCGCACGCTGATCTGTGGGCAAAGGTGCCAGATAACCTACGAATCCCTCGAGGGCACGCGAAAGTACAGCTTTCTGTTCTTGGGTCAAGGTCGACAATGCTTTTAGGGCTGTATTCAATGCTGGGTTATCAACTGTTGGCGATTCATCCTCTGCGCAATAATAAGTACAACATCCGCCAGAAATAACGCTTGATCCTTACCTGGCTTGGCGTCGGCATCAACTTCCATGGCATTCGCAGTCGCTTTCGCTCTTCCTCTCGTATCGTCATCCTCCTTTTGCAATGCAACAACCTTTCTCTTGGCAATCAACACTCTTCCGTTCGCCTTGTCGAGAGCTCCTTTCAATAGATCCCATTCACGAGTCTCAATACCCAAGGGACCACTAAGGGTACGAGGCTCGCAAACATCCGATTCTTGGGAGAAGATCCATGCAACAATGTCCGTTGGATCGACAATCTGATATTGCATTAATTTATCAAAAACGATGCCGATCATCTGCCGGTTGTGCTTCCAGAACGATGCAGAAGCAGTTAGGATGTCAGCTTTGGCCTCCGGGGTTCCTCCTCCTCCAGTGGTACTCGTACCCCCACTAGAAAGATTACGCAGGAGAGGTAAATACCGCTCAATGGCATTGAGTAGGTGAGAGAAAGACCGGGAGCCAATGTGAAGCAGGGACTGCATTGTGATTGAACGAACAACGGCATTCACGTTGGGATGTCCCATTTCTGAGCTTTCCAGTGTATTTTTTAGTGTTTCGAGGTTTGCAATAACATCCTCTGCCTTTGCTCTTCCACGAAACAAGTTTAGGATGGACTGGGCTGCTTCGTGATAGGGGTTGGCTGTGATACCTCACTTTAGTGAATAAAGGACAATGTTGCAGAACACACACATGGATCGTCATATTCGAAGTCGGGGCCTGGAGCCTGTTCAGGTATTACGTATACGTCTGGAGCTTGCATGGCTTCTGGTAATGTCTTTAGGATGCGTTCGTGGTACGATAGTCGTATCTCATATTCCACAGCTCTTTGAATGAATGAACGCTTAGGATGCTGCATCGGCAACAATAAGTCAGGAGCCCTGTGCATTAATAAGATGATCAATAGCGAGTTCCATGATATTGATCGATGAGACGGACCATTCTCTCCAAACCCATTGAAAGTTGAAATTACTCATATGCACCGCGAACCAATCGGAAACCTCCGCGCAGCATCGACATCTAGTCCGTCAGCTAGGAAATTATACAATTTCCGAATCGATTTTCCAACAGCAGGACCAACGGTCGAAGGCGATAATTTACAGAGCTCCGTTATTAAACTTGAGTAATAAAGCGATTTGCTGGTTGATTCTGGAACAACAAGGCAGGCGCCTAATATCATCTTGTTGCCGCCATCAATTTTGAGGCAAACTCAAGGACAATGAACACTTACCTCCAAGATTGTGCTTTCCAACTGCCAATCTTTACCTTCCACCGGATCTAATTCAACTGGCGCGCCTGGTTTTGGCTTGAAGGTCCCAGGTAAGTTCCATTTCGGGTATTCCAACAAAAGCCTTGCACACTCTTTCCGATTCACCTCGAAAATATCGATAATGTCCTGCAGTGCGGTACGTAGAGCGTAACCAGTTGGCGTGTTGGGATCAGGCGTTATCTATTTCAGACTTAGATAAATCTATAGCTTGGTGGGAGACACTCACGTCATTGTCAAACAAGCGAAAGTAGAATTCGGGCCATTCCTCTCTTAAGACTTTGATGTCTTCTTCTGAATTTCCCGCAATTCCATCAATCTCAATTACCTCTGGGGGGACTAGAACAGATGGAACGTTAAAGGGTGAAAAGGAAGCATCTAGCTCTGGATAGTCAGAGTAAGGCTGCGGAATGATATTCGCTGTTTCGGAGAAGTCACAATCATCCAAGGTGCGCAAGGCATTGAGAACCGTATCAAGTAACTAATCAGATGTCTATGAGGCATTAACGCGGATACAAAAACGTGGACCAACCTCGTCAGCATTCTCATTCGAAATCTTCTCTTGATGTGCCTCTGCAAACGGTTGAACTAGCCACCTTGGATTACTCATAGTGTCATTATATGCTTGTATAGCACTGATCACCTCCGCAACGTTGACAGCAGAGTGAGCCTTGAGGATAGGACCAGCCTGAGACCAGCACATGAACGAGGAGACCATTATAAAGGAAAGTCTGCATACAAACATAAGACCCTCTGCAGCACACATGGCTGCTCTCTTGGCGCGGCCGTGCGAGACGCCAAACTCGTCCAAGACGCTTGTGAATGCTTGTAAGAGGGAAAGCATAGAATCTGGCGAGACAATTTTTGCCATTGTCAGGTGCGCAAAGAATTGAATCTGTAAAGACAGGATCAGTAGAAACATGGCATCATGATCACAATTACTCACGCATAATCGTGCTTCCCTCCAAGCCAACTTGTCGAGATAGGATTGGAATCCCTTCCAGAAATCCTCGAGAATCTGACGGCCTAGTGAAGGAGCCTCTGCACCATCTGGTTGCTCATGAAGTGAGCGCATTAAGGCAGCATAATAAGGAATTTTGTATGGTTGCTCTGTGACGCTGCGAATGCTTAAGTCCATTGGTACGCACGTCAGTATTGCGGCGCACCTTATCCGAAATGCCTCCGAGAGGTTTGAAATGTTTAGCGGGACATGTTCTCGTATCTGTATTTCGAGTCGCGGTAATTCCGCCACCGCGTCCTGGAACGAATGAAAGCTTGGTAGGACTGCAAGTTGGCGACACTTACCACTTCACCAAACTTGATGATTATTGTTCTAATTTTCTCCTCCGGTGTCTCGTGGTATTCACGACGGCGGTCATCATAGTCCTCTGGAAAGTTCGAGCAGATGCAAAGCAGCACAACTTCCTCTTCTCACCTCTGTATCGCCTTCGTCCACCACGTCGGTCGTAACTCATTTTTAATAAGAAAACGGAAACTGACAGAATGCAACAGCGCAATAACTGTTGGCGTTGCCCTCAATTGACTTGGTCGTTTCCAACTTCCGAAACTGCGTGGAAGTTTTCTTCCTTTTGAGGCAAGCCAAGCACTTCCACGCTTCTCCCAGTCGCGCCAGTCAACCTGGCAAGTTCTTCCAACGTCAAGCACGTCCATTTCTAATATATTCTTGTCAGGCATGCGACATACATGTCATGCAATTGGTCTTTTTTGGCCAGCAATGTCTTCCGTAACTTTTGGCGTCTCGGGCTTCACCGGCTTCCATTGCAACCCTCGTTTCTAGGTCGCAATTCTGCAGATGCCGCGTCTCTTTCACGGTATCAACTATCAGGAATGGATTCCAAGCCAGTGTCACAATCACCTTTGACGCAGGCCCAATTGTCGAGGGCCTCTGCTCATGCTATACGCCAATGTGTACACTTACATTCCCTGGCAGATGCTTACTTTGTTCTCAACTCCCTTCGTTACTCTAACTTTCTACATCAAAAATCACGAGTTAAGTTCACTGGTGTCCTGTCGGTGGACGATTTCAAGAACGTCGCATTGCAG
Organism: Amanita subjunquillea; assembly: GCA_020011035.1. NCBI lineage: Eukaryota > Fungi > Basidiomycota > Agaricomycetes > Agaricales > Amanitaceae > Amanita > Amanita subjunquillea. The sequence continues at coordinate 587,454 of JAEBUT010000020.1, read as the reverse complement.
TTCGGGCGTCCAGTCTCACCTCGGTTATCGTCGCATACGCTCCTCCATGGCTTGTTGCGCGTGGGGTTATCAAAAAAGGCGTACAAGCTCACTCGTTTGATGATTGACGATGGTATCAAAGTGCGAAGCAAGACTCTGGAGGCGGTCATAGGAAGCCTTTCTCCTACCAATTCCACCCATTTTCTGCCAGCCCGTCCAATTGATACCATACCTCGCTTTCGTTTTGGCTCGGCACAAGATAAAGGTACACGGATGGCATTGTCACTTTTCGAACTCGCGCAAAAATCTGGGCATAGGCGGACAAGATCCATGTACAAAGCGCTTCTAGCATTGTGTATACTCAATGGTGAAATCATACTGGGATCTCTTCTGTTTGGATGTATGATCCGACATTGGCAGGGCCAAATGGCCCTGGATCACGGCACTAATCAACCAATCCCAGCGCCCACCACGGGTGACATGGACGTTGAACATGACCAAAGCACTCCGTACCCTACCGCATTCGCGAGCACTTGCGACCTTCGGCTATCACGCTCCAACCGCTTCTGCAAGGGATCATAGCAAATCTGAAAAGCGGTAATGACAATGAAGCATCTGTTCGGGCAGCTTTACAAGCACTCGCAATCATTGCGGGTATGCTCGATCAGCAGAACTGCCTATTTCAGACCTATCATTTCTAATAAGCACACTTTCCAAGACTCCCAAGCTGATCATCGGGTGTGGGTCACAGAAATGGGGAAACGAAGAAAGAAGAAAGCGTATGAATACTTCCAGCAAGTCCTCGAGCGTTTAATACACGATTTGCCTCAAAATATTTACGTGAAGTATTGCCAAGGACAACGGCTTGCCCCAGCACTCAATCTTGCATCTTACAATGCCCTTCTTCATTACGCTCTTCATCGATGTCGCTCACCAGACCTCGGAAACATGGTGCTGAATCACATGGTAAATGAGCGTTGCCCTAGCCTGCAGCCAGATATCACGACATACAATACTATCATACGCTCTGGTACTATTATACGGAACTCCAACATAGTGGAACAGGCGTTGTCAATTTTACGACGGAACCCAAAGAACAATCTATTGGTTTTAGTCACGGCAGGCCAACCACTGCAAGATTACTTGCTTTCCATCGAGAAAGCAGGTGCAGAGGGTCAAGATGCAAAATGGATCGATAACATAGCTCTTCACGATGTTCCAACAATGGACTCCCGCACATTATGGTCTTACATAACCTATCTGGTAGCAATAGGGCAGCCCTATAAAGCCGCTCGAATTTTTATTTTCCTTGCACCAAAGAGGCGAATTCCCCATCGAAACTTGCATAAGCGAAATGCATTACAAAAGGCAGAACTAGAACCGGCCGTGATGCTAGGCCCATACGCTCTTACCGCCATCTTGACAGCATTATACAGGGCTGGTAAATGCGGCATGGCAGAACGGGTATGGATTGTTGCGTTGGCAGCTGAAAAAGCGAGCCATGATCGCAAATATGGGAGTCGGTCCTGGACTTTGCCAGTTCATGCATACACCATCATGATGCAATGTTATGGTGCGCAGATTCGTAGGCACGGGAAAGTCGTCGGTTGGGCGCGGCCTTTACGTCGCTATACCAGATCTGGTGGCTTGTTGCAGCGCAGCATGGCGGCACATCGCCTCGCTGAAATGGTTATGAACGTGCAAAGTCCAAACTGCACGTAAATGCGTCTGCAAGTCGACTAGATGCCAAGTTTTTTAGGGTAGCCTTGAAGGTTTTCGCGCGACATCTCGAAACAGGTCGTCAAACGCGTTTCCGCCGAAGAACGTGCTTTAAACGGCGCAACTAGAATATGCGCAGTTTGGCATACCTTCGAGGTCGGGTAGTCCCATCATTACCCAGGTCGGGCGGGACGCACTTGAGGCGGGCTGCGAGGTTCCTGCAGCATACCAGCATATGCTGGTTGGTCACATCTCTCCTGCACAAATGCAAAACCTGCCTATACGAACCAGACTATATTGGCGTTCTGCGCGTAGATGTCTTCGTCCACGTTCACCATATATACCCGTGGCACGCTCTGTAGCATTAGTGGATATCTAAAATTAAGATATACTATATCATTGAAAAAGATCCCAAATCTCCTTGGGTATTGGAGTAATTTCGAACTTGCTTTTTTTCTTCTTTGCCGCTTCCTCGGGAACACTTGGAGCGTCCTCTGGATGTGGATGCTCATCGCCCTGCAGGAATACGGCAGCCATCCTCCGCTGAAACCTCCTCTCCTTCCATTCCTTCCCGACATCCGCCAAAGAATTAACGACCGTCTGCACCCTCTCTTGCATCTCCTGCTCAGTCACCAATCGCTGACCTTTTTTGTGTGCGAATACGAGATCCACGCGAAGCCCTTTAGCCAGGTCTTCCCTCGCCTTTTCAAGCTTATGTGCAGTGTCAGCTTCGCCGCTAACCCACGAGAGCTGGAGCTCCTTGTGGGCCTGCTTCGCTTTCGAAAGTTTGGCTTGCTCTTTCTCCTGCCTCTTTCGATTGAACTCCTCCGCCTTGTTTACGATCTTGACGATGGGGGGTTGGTGGTTAACCAACTGGATGTAATATCCTTTGCGATCTATATAGGAGAGGATGCGGGCAACGGTGGTAGGTGCGGAGAGACGACCGTCATGGGTGATTTGTACCCTTCTGTATCCTATCTCTTCGTCTTTGACGGGTCCACTTGCCTTCCTAGTGGGCTCTTCCACCATCTTTTGCTGAGCAGCGGTGAACTCATTCTTGTTGAATTTGGTCCTTGTCTTAGTGGGAGCGCGGTCGGCGAAGGATAGGTTGGTCGCAGAAATGGATCTTGCTTGCTGACGTGACAAAACTAGACGTGTCCGCCGCTTCAGCAAGAGATGATTGCTATTCGGAACGCCGAAAAAGTGCTCATAGTTGGGGAATACTGGCGTCTCGAATAAGTCGCAGCAATGAACGAGCACTGAATAACATCCTTACTCTTTAGAATGATGTGAGTGGATGTGCTTTATTTACCGCCGGCTATCTAAGCAATCTAATTATGCAGTTTATGATGTATGGTATAGATAATATATAGTTCAGTTCTTCATCATAGTGCACCCCGTGCTGCGCTGGTTCGCAATAGCCACGCTAGGTTTTCATACACGACGAACGTTATGCAAGTGCCGGGTAATACCCGTACCATATTTGTTCCGAGTCCCCGATAGAAACCTCTAATGCCTTCCCGGGACCAAGTCCGTTGAGTCGTAGTAGATATATTCGGGAATAACCCTTGTTTAGCGCTATTCTATCACAACTAAGCGCCGAGCTAGATCTGGATTCAAAAGCCACTCACCTGCATCCGTGATCTTACAACTTGGTATGGATATGTCACAGCCAAGGATATTATTTTGCTTGAAATTGACATCATGGCATACGCCGAGTTAGACTAATAAAATGAAATGAAAAAGTTAGCTCAGAGGAACGCCAAGCAATTTGTGCAGACTCACAAGTTTTTCCAGCTCTGGATCCCATGGCAATCCCGCCTTTTCAGTTCGTCTGCGTTTGCGTTCAAAGCCCCAATGCTTCATCTTCTCGTAGGCGACAAACTGTACTGCTCCATTGCTAACTCCCACCAGTGCCAGAGTTGTCCCTCGGAATAGTCCCGGAACGCCGTCCCCCTTATAGATAGTTGATAATCCATCTGAATTGGAGACATGAGCGAGCAAAAGATTCCAATGCAGTTGTGCCACGAACCCCATACACCACGGTAGGGTGGAGGGGATGAAGGTGGAGACGCGAACATTCGAACTCGTACCAGCCACAGAGGGTTCGTTAGGATGGCGGTTGCAGCACCTATCTTTCCGTTAACGAATTCATTGAACATAATAGAATCCACGTACTTGCTTCAGCGGAACAAAGGAGGTAAGAGCCTGCAGATAATTGGGTGTTGACATCACCACCTGATACGCGTCGCTTCAAAATATTGTAGCTAGGGTTGAATGTTGAGATGAGAACCGTCTTACTGGATACGTACCACTCACAACCAGAAATAAAGTCCCCAACTAGCTGCATTTCCAGCAATGTTCGAACTGAGGCCACGATACAGGCCCTTCCAACCAGCGGCCTGGTAAATTTCTTTTAATGACAACCAAATCTGTTTCCCGATAGGTCCCGCGGGATTAGAGGTGGTCACTTGAAATTTAATCTTGAGAAGATCCAATGGATTCATGCAGAGCGTCGTAATGACACCTGCGCCAATCCCTGCCGCAGCATGATCCTAAGGACTAACGTTGATTTAAAGTTCGGAAATTACGAGTTAATATTCACCAAGGCAGGCGTAGGGAAGAAGCTGGCTTGTTCCTTTACCATACCAGCTTGGCGTCGGTGAAATTGCAGAGCTTACGTAAACGTGTTGTCTAATTTTAGTAATCTCCATATTATTCGGACAATTATTTAAGGCCTAGTTGCATGAATTCAAAAGACTAACGTTCTATATCTGTAAACGAACAGGTCGAAGTGATATGATCCATTGCCATAAATGACTCATTTCGACTATCGGACAAGTTAGATTGGAAATCCGCGCACCTGGAGCTGTCTTCATAACAAGTGTGTGAGGCTGGGAGCATTCCAATCGGACAACAGTGCCTTGATTGAGTGAACTGCGGACTGGGCACGATGGCGAGACTTTGCAGTCCTGCAACGCGAATTTCCCTCTCCAGGCCAGGGAATTCTGAATCAGAAACTGTTGTCATTGTCAAAATTTTCTATCTTCCCAGTGCGTATTATCCCCTGTCGCGCCCGCCGAAGAAATGAAAATTAAGCTTTAACATTCGGGGTTGACGACAATATGGTATGTTTCAGCCAATTTTCAATTGGCGCACGTATGCAGCATGTAATTTATAAATCCTACCTTCCCAGAGTACGATGAAGACGGCTTACGACTACGTATGGCATCGCGATGAGGATTCACAAGCACATGCGCACATAGATGATAATCCAGGGTAATGCACAGGATCCGAAAACTCATGCATCCATGTGCAAGTAGGATTGCTTGGTATACTTGGTATCAATTTATCTCGGCATCTCCTGGGAAGACTCCTGCAACTCCATGGTCAGTATTGTGTCACAGTTCTCATTGAAACACAAATCGTAGGTATGGGAAGAAACGTTCCTCTGAACGAGTAACTATTTTTATTGATAATTTAGTTAATTATAGATGTCTGTCGGCGATGATTTCACGTATGCAATATGGCATTATGGAACGTACTGGGACGACGGTCCGAGCCTTTCCCCCCGGGCTGGGCGATACGGTGCGTAATATTGCTATCAAAGCTCCAGACCCCGATCCTGGGGGTTCGATGATTTTTTCATTGCTGAGTTTGTGGCGGATGTGTCGGGGTCGCGTGATGGCCACAAGGCAACTCTTTGCCGCTGCTGTCAATCGGCAAATGTACCTAGCAGGGGTGCCCCAAAATTTAGGGGTCGCAGGGCTCAGGCTTTGTCGAATTATCTTCAAGCGTAATTTATAATATGGAAGAACAGTGCAGAGGGCAATGCACAGATCCATGATCGCGATGGTGTTGAACGAATCGTAAGCGGCGGCAGCTGGGCCGGCATCCCCGGAACGAAAATGGGCCTGGGAAATCCCAAAGGCCATGGTTTTACCGCCTTTAGTAGTCCCAGCTTAAAACACCGTCTCAAATGCAAGCCATGCACCGTTTTTTGCAGCCCGTAAGAGAACGCCTTCGCTCTGCTCTCGCCCGCTACTGTGGTTCGCGGATCATGTCTTCCACACAATGGACGCCCAACTCGTACCCTCCTACTCGCCGTTCAGACCATATAGACACATACAGGAGCGAAACGAGAGGCGAAGTCATGGTGCCGGACCCATACCACTGGCTAGAGGAATATTCAGAAGAGACGGACAAGTGGACATCCGTCCAGGAGCAGTTCACGAGGACATATTTGGACAGCAACCCTGATCGAAAGAAGCTAGAAGACGCATTCAGAAAGAGTATGGATTACCCCAAGGTCTCTTCGGCATTCTATTCGTTCTGATGGAATGGAATTGTTGATGGCTTCTTTCCTTTTATATAGTTCTCTGCTCCTTTTTTGAATGATGACAAGCGATGGTATTGGTTTTACAATACCGGCCTTCAAGCACAAACAGGTAAACACATTAAGCTCTGTCGTGCGAATTATTTACAACTTTTGGTAGTCATCTGCAGATCAAAGGATGAGACCCTCCCCGACTTCTCAGAGATTGACTGCATCGGGGAAACATTTTTTGATGTAAGTATACCTTGTCGCTACGGTGTTCGATATCAATGATAGCGTTCCGCAGCCAAACCTACTATCCTCGGATGGCACAGCCTCGCTTTCTATGTATGATTTCTCACACTGTGGCAAATACTTCGCATATGGTATTTCTCTTTCCGTATGTAATTTTCAACGAGCAACGATCCCTTCCGATGAGATGAACTTCTTTTACGTCACAGGGCAGCGATTTTTCAACTATATACGTTCGGTCAACTTCCTCTCCACTGGCCCCTGGCATTAGAAATGACGACGGTAGACTCCCAGATGAGCTTAGATATGTCAAATTTTCCTCTATCAGCTGGACAAAAGACTCCAAAGGATTCTTCTATCAGGTACTACAAATGGAATAATTTGTGGACTTGACTAAACTGAATTGCTTACAGCGCTATCCCAGTACAGGTCCTTCGAATGGACGGAATGGCATCCAAACTCGAGGTGACCGTGATGCTATGATTTACTATCACCGGGTAGGGACATCACAATGTATGCCACTCTCTTTTTCTCAAATCCTCTCATTTAAATTCGCCCTTCTAGCCGACGATATTCTTGTGCATGAAGACCGGGAACATCCTGATTGGGTGTTTGGCGCAGAAGTCACGGAAGATGGTAAATACGTGGCGCTGTACACAATGAAGGACACATCAAGGGTATGCTTCAAGTGGTCCCACCTACGTTGCTAACCAGTTCTTGTAGAAAAATCTACTGTGGATTGCTGATCTTGGACAAAACGAAGTCGGACGAAACATGAAATGGAACAAGATTTGCAACGTTTTTGACTCAGAGTACGACCTGTAAGTCCCTGAACGGTAATGGCGCTGTTTTCTTCTTATTTGCGACAGAATTGGCAACGACGGTTCATTACTATATATCAGAACTAATAATGCTGCACCTCAATACAAGATTGTCACCTTAGATTTAGAGAAACAAGAATTAGGGTTTAAGGAATTGATACCAGAAGATCCCAAAGCATATCTCTCTCAAGTCAAAATTTTTAATAAAGATAGACTAGCACTAGTATACAAGCGTAATGTGAGTCCAGAACATGGCAATATATCGCAGGAGAGCAAATTGATGGAAAACATAGGTTATAGGCGAACTCTACATTTATAATAACACTGGGGCACGACTAATGCGCCTAGCCCCAGACTTTGTTGGCTCTTTAACGGTGACCGCTCGGGAAACGGAACCATGGCTTTTTGCCACTCTCACAGGTTCAATACCCCTGGAATCGTATGCAGGTACGATCTCCAGCGACCGGAAGAACAGCGTTGGAGCGTATATCGAACCGCCAAGGTCAAGGGTTTAAATCCGAATGATTTTGAAGCTCGGCAGGTAAATAGCTGATTTTCAATTGTGTGAAAAGTGCGTCTCATGCGGTCTAGGTGTGGTATGACAGCTACGATGGAACAAAGGTTCCAATGTTCATCGTCCGTCACAAGAATACCAAATTTAATGGGACGGCGCCAGCGATACAATATGGTAGGTTAAAGACAGTGAATTCATTATCGGATGACATGTCTGACTCACCCTGGCAAGGTTACGGTGGCTTTAATATATCTATAAATCCCTTCTTTAGTCCGACGATTTTAACGTTCTTGCAAAAGTATGGAGCAATTCTAGCTGTACCTAATATCCGAGGAGGTGGTGAGTTTGGAGAGACTTGGCATGATGCTGGAATACGAGAGAAAAGAGTATGACGCTCACTTTCTCCACGGCGATAGCTCTGACATTATTACCAGGTTAACGTTTACGATGATTTCATTGCCGCAACGTACGTGTCAGTTGTACTTGAATTCTGCATTGCCGTTTACTTGGTACCAGTCAGTTCCTGGTAAAAAACAAGTACGCCGCGGGCGGCAAAGTGGCCATCAATGGGGGGTCCAATGGAGGTCTGTTGGCATGTCTTGATCTACTCTCAGTTTTTTATATGAGCCATAGGACTTCTGGTCGCGGCCTGTGTCAATCGTGCACCCGAAGGAACCTTTGGAGCTGCCGTCGCTGAAGTCGGAGTCCTAGACTTGCTCAAGGTTCGTCCGATGTGTCTTACAGAGATATATGCTCATAGCCTTTGATTTTAGTTCTCCAAATTTACCATAGGTATATGATCAATCTTGCTCATGACCTTTGTTCTGAAGTCGATATCAGGCAAATCTTGGACTAGCGACTACGGCGATCCAGAAGATCCGCATGATTTTGATTTCATTTACACACATTCACCCCTTCATAATATACCAAAGAACATGGTCTTACCTCCGACGATGCTTCTGACGGCTGATCGTGAGTTGGCTTCCATGGTATTTATTGCTCAGTCACTGACGCGACCTAGATGACGACCGTGTCGTCCCAATGCATTCATTTAAGTACGCTGCAATGCTACAATACACCTTGCCGCAAAATCGGCATCCACTTCTGCTACGTGTGGACAAGAAAGCGGGGCATGGTGGAGGGAAATCTACTGAGAAGAGGTGGGTTCTTTCCGCTGTCATATTTCGCTGCAATTAACATCCCCACAGGTTACAAGAGGCTGCGGACAAATGGGGTTTTGTCGCGCAGTCTATGGGTCTTGCGTGGAAGGATAGACAAGCTAATCTGTGATGAGTTTCAGCATATATCAGCATTTAGACATCTGTTACTGTTTGGGCTACATTCTACGACACTCACGATTTCAGGTATACTATTTAACGCATTACACTTGTGCAGACTACAGACTAGCTCGGTGTGGACAATTCGGAGGAGGTGATTTCAGTCTTTAATATTCTGTTTGCCTTGGATTTTGGGACGGGCGCTTGACACCAATCCCTGAGCGATGTAATACATGCATTTGATAATCTCTTACCATTGGCATTTTCGGTAATGTAAAACCGGCGCAAAATCATAATAGCTTCGTCCCTGCAATACCCTCCCCGTGCTTTATATGGTGGGTGGCTAGGGTGAGGCAGCCTGTTCATAGCATAGTCTGAAATAGATCAATGAAACGAATTGCGCCCCACATACTCGTTGACACCAATAACACCCCTACATCCTCCGAAACGCTCGTTCTCACATCCATAAAACACCTCCTTGATACCCAACTGTCTCAATGCAGAAGCACACATGATACAAGGTTCGACAGTGACATATAACGTTGTGTCAAAAAGCGGATAACGCGCTGACCCTGGAGAAAGGGATTTGTTCGCCAAGATCTCATCAATCGCTTCGAGTTCTGCATGTCGGGTTCCCTTGTTGGAACGTGTTCAGCGGGGAAAGTGTTTTGGAACAGGGTCAAGTACATTATGCAGTTCATTTGTGCGGTTCCGTGCTTTGGCGATGATCGTATCGTGCCTGACAAATACACAGCCAACGGGCACCTCGTTCGCAGCCAGTGCCTCCTCAGCCTATCTATGATTTCAGAAAAGCTATACGATGGCGTAGTCTGCAAGAATGCCGTACCATGGCAATGGCCTTTTGCATCCATGCCAAATGTTTTTGTTCAATATCAGGAATGGCCATTTGAAAATGACACACGGACTAAATAAATCACATCAGTCTTTTTCCAGGCAAACCCTGGCTGGGTAAGAAAGTCTGATTGACAACACTCCTTCCTTTCCCACTCGCGCAACCAACTCTGTGCTTCGTTGAGCGCTTATAATGAGCTCCATATCACTAGAGACCGTCAACGAGCTCATCGCCGGCAGTGCCGGTGGAGCAGCACAAGTCCTCGTTGGCCAACCTCTTGACACGATCAAGACACGGGCCCAGATTGCACCGAGTGAGGTTTTCTTTTCATCGCATCATTCCGCGGAGTAAGAACGTGTTTGACTCATGTCTAAGGGCATATTGGCCGTCACAATGCATAGATGGCATGTTTGTGCGTTGGCTCGAATATTAATGTAGTACCGTGTAAACCTGAAATTCGTTCAGAAAGGGCCTATGAACATTTTCGTGCAAACGGTTGGCAAAGAGGGCTTCTTTGCTCTGTATAAAGGTGATATGGGGCGGTGCATTTCATGTCATGGAGGCGGAAAATCTTAAATCCTGCTGTCAGGCATGGCCAGCCCTCTCTTAGGCATCGCAGGCGTCAATTCGCTTCTTTTTGCTGCATATGGAGCATCAAAACGTCTCGTATCTCCATATCCTCAGTTATCACTGCCACAGATTGCGCTTGCAGGTGCTATGGCAGGCGCAGTAAATGCTGTGCTCGCCAGTCCAGGTTCAAATGCACTTTCACTGCCGTTGTTCAAATCATTGACCCGAGATTGATAGTTGAGATGTTCAAAGTTCGCATGCAAGGTCAGTATGGTGCCAAAACGGACAAGCGATTACGAGCAGTAGTCAGTGAGATGTGGAGTCAATGGGGATTCAGACACGGTATTATGAGGGGATTCTGGGCAAGCGTCTGGCTATCATTCAGACTTGAGATCCTTACAATTTTCGTTAGATCACTGTGGCAAGAGAGATACCTGCATACGCTGGGTAGGCTGTCCTCGATTCGCTAGATAATTTCGCCTGACGCATTATGGGTAGTTTTTATACAGGTAGGTTGATTCTTCCTTAAATTTTACGATATCTAATGACACACAGCCTTTGAATTCTCAAAACGGAGATTTACCAAAGTATATGGCAGTGACCTTCCAATATGGGCACTGCTAGCCAGTGGCTCCACAGGTGGCGTGCGTAGCCGACAATGTGGAAATCTCTATGATAATAAATTTGCCGCGTTAGATTGCGTATTGGCTTTCTTGTTATCCTTTGGACGTGGTGAAATCTCGGGTCCAGCTTCGTCCAATTCCACCGAGTGGGAACCCTTTCCAGTACATCAACAGCGAATTGAAAGCCATTGTCTCTGAGTCGGGATTGTACGTTTGATCAAATCGGATCTAGATATTTGAGCGGACCCGTTTTGACAGGAGTGGCTTATTCCGTGGCCTGTCTCCCTCTTGTGAGTTGCTTGTCCCCTGGATCTGGATCTCTCGCTGATCTCATTTTATATTATAGTGCTGAGAAGGTAGGCGTTAATCTGTTGGGCGCCTTTCCCTAGCTGAGGATATGGCATAGTATCCCGGCGGCAGCGAGCACGTTCGCGACATATGAACTAACCAGAGGTTTTTCTCATTTTCCTCTTTAGCTCATCGGCTCATGCTAAACCCGGCATTTATAGCATATCTCGCAAGAACAACCGGCATATAAAGGATCAGCCTGTAACGTAATAAGGTGTTGGCTGGCGCAGAAAGTGTCAATATTGATTGATGTCATCTTTCATTTACACAGGACATACGCGCAGGCGAGAAAGGCTCTGAGTTGTCAATGTATAATAGGCCGTGCTTAGACCGGCAGGCGATGCGTGAATGGCACTGGATTCTGGATGCATAGCTTCGGCTCCTGCTAAGACTAATGATACATCAAGCGAATTCGGCGATTCCCACAGAAACATTTGGAAATTCTCAATCATCTGTTAGTTGATCTTTCTCAATAATCATTAAAGCCTCATTTTGGCCGACGGAGGACTATATAAGCCCGTGAGCCACATGATGCACCTGGTCCCTCGTTGACATGAAAAATTCATCCTTTATTGTTCTTGCCGTAGCCGCCGCACAATTCGGCCTGCTAACAGCAGCCTTCCTCCTACCTCGCAGAGATGCACTTGGTCTGGGCTTCCTCGTTGTCCGTCAGGGAGGCAACAGCTCAGTCCCAGTTTCGCAGTGCGAGTCGACGTGTAACCCTATTGTCAACTATGTGGGGCCGACCGCAACGGTGAGAAGGAGAAAAGGCATTTCTCCTGAAACCACTCATATCCACATTCAGGAACGGTGTACAGCTGCGGCGTGTTGTAGCTCTACATTTGAGAATGCTTACCTAAACTGCCTGACGTGTGTTGGGAAGGCGAAAGGCATGACAGATTACAGCCCAGTACAAATCGATCTCGACCGTGAGCTCAATTACAGTCGTGTTGGGAATGGGCTAATAAACGCACGCAGAACTTACATCTGCTTGTCTCGCTGCAGGCTACAATGTCCCAAAGTTGACATTTCCTGGCCAAAATCCCAATCGTCAATTGCCTTCGTTCATCCCAAGTTCTCCAGTCAGTTCTACAGTCAGTTCTACAGTCAATTCTGTAGGCGCTTCTACGATCAGCTCTACAATCACATCGGCCAGTGCAACCGATCTTTCAACATCGCCAAGTTCAACTGCAACGACTCTGCCAGTGATTTCCTCGTCAAACACTATTTCACCCACCACCACTGGTTCGGCAACAAGTACTAGGTCTCCAAGCTCGACAAAAACCTCTAACGCCAGTGTGAAAAACGTTGGAGACACGTGTTCACCTTTGGTGTTATTGTTTAGCAGCGTACTCCTCGGAAATTGGATTCTTTGAAGCAGATCCTATGTATTTGCTATGCCATGGAAAATTGATGCGCATGCACAGCTCACGTCGTTATGTTATGTACTTTTTGTTATGCATTTAAGTATCGTTCGTCGGATCTCGACGTGTTAGTATTTGATCTGGACAGGGACATTTGCAAAGCCGGCCCGAGCGCTCGGCACTTGCCAGACGGCAGCTGGAAAGCCCGAGAAGAGCGTGGCAATATCCCTCCTGCACTACCACGAGAAAGTTAGGTTCTTGCAGTCTAGCACCATTACTTCTGTAACATTGCTTGCAAGACTACTGTGATGTTCACCCCATCCCGTAGCTCTTCGGGAGATGCGCACTGTTCCGTCGCCGTCGACTTGTGCAACTATAAATTCGTGTTGGGCATTTCCAAGTCCTTGAAGGCGTCAGGCGACGATTCGGGTCCCGTATGAAATGAATCCGTCGTGGCGGCGGAGACGGTTCTTGACAGGCTGGTGGCAGATGGAGTTCGACAGGAGCCCCGCGTTCAATTCACCATAATGCTCTGTAGTTGACAATGGCCGGCACGTAAAATAACGTCGCTCGCGTGCGTGTGCGATAGATGCGAGTGCCGCATTTTCTATCCAGTTTCCTGAAATATTTTAAGGGCTAGGATTCGCCGACTGTTCGTCTTTCTTGTTCCTCACGTACTGGCGTGGAAATTAGAATAATTGAAACATGCAACTAAGCAACAGAACTGGGACAACATGATCGTTTCATGTTTTTATTACAACCATTATATATTCTGTTTACATCCGAGTCAGCATGGATGGTACACATAAGCACATACGTAGCATCTGAATCTGAATCTCTACCACCATCTCGTCTTCCACGAGCATCATCATGCATTCCAACATCATCATGTGCCAGAGGTACCTCCGCCTCGTAGACCACATTTCTTGGTGGCCACGAACATGGTATTCGTGCCACAGGAAGGTGGTAGGGAAGGGGCAACGCTTCGTATTGGTATTGGAGTGAAGCACATTGCCGTGGATATTTTAGGGCTCCAACCGCGAATGGTTACCGGTTAACAACGATAAACTCGTTGGTCTGAAGTCATCACAATGGTTCCGCTGGCCAGTATCTTACCGCAGAATTCCACTGAATATAAAACCGATAAAGGTCAAATGCTCTACGGTGTGAACCACATATATGGATTCCATTGCGGGCCTTATGGTTGACACTAATGTAGCCAAGACCTCGCATGAACTCCCACTTTAAAGGCATTTTGGAAAGGTAAATCAATAGCGACTGTCAACTCACATTCATGATATGACCATATTCCAGCGCTCCAGTATCGTCATTACCACGCTGATCTATGTCTGTCTCAAATCCAGAGACGTCTGAAGGCTGAGTAGGATTGTTGTCACCGATCCGTGTACGTAGAATCATCCTGTCGGGAGAGGAAAGATTGCTGTTGGGGTGAAACTTTGAAGCCATGAAATAAGCTCGCGTGGAGAGTCCTCAGGGGTTCTCCTAAAAATCTCCCATTTGCAATTACTGACGATTCCACGCCGATGATTGCGGCGATATACCACAGCTTATGCAGTGGCTTCGCATAGTTGTAAAACACGAGCCAGCACCTCGGCTGATGAACCATCGTCAGCCAACACTCTTATTTCTTATCGATATGTTCAGCAACACCCGACATGTGAGCCACTTTGGCACATGCTGCATGAAGAGCAATATATCGGGGGTCTGGTGCCGGTTGCAATGGAGTGTTTGACTGGAACTTAACCACAGGAAGGGTTTCATGCAGGATGTTGGGAAGCGAAGGTATGGCTCGCACTTGATAATTGCTGGGCTCTCCATTGGCCTGGTTTTCAACATTGCTTAGCCTGGAATGTTGCTCATTGGGAACGAACACAGCGCCAGTTCTAGCCACATCATTAAATTGTCAAAGAAGTAATGGATGTCGCTACCCATAGTAATAATGTTTTCCAAACGATGAATTTGGCCACCGTTTAGCTCAAGGAGGATATTAACGCCGCCAAAGCGTTCCATGGCAGCCCAGACAGGCCCAGAGTATGCATGTTGAACAATGAAAATGATTCAGTGCCCTCCACGAAAAACTAAAGCTTACTTCACCACTTCCTTCGTCAATGTTCATTCTGGCGAATCGGCAATTGGGGATTGGGGGAAGTGGTTCTGGCATCACGCAAACAAGTCACACTCAATGTCACAGACGCTTCCCTGGCTAAAATTTCAATCGTCAATAAATGCGACTGGTGCAACTGATCCTTCGACATCTCCAAGTTCAACTGCATCCTCGCCAAGCAACGGGTACCAGGTCTCCAAGCTCGACAAAGACCTCTAAGGGTTGGAGACACATGTTCATCTTTGTTCTTGACCTTCGAAATTGGATTCTTTGGAGAAAATACTATTTCCCATGCATCGATGCACATGCACAGCTTTCTATCTTCACGTTGTACTTTTTGTTGTGTATTGAACCCGATATTGTTATCAGCCCTTGATCGATCTCGACGTTTTGTTTTATGATCTGCACACATCAAATAAGGGCCACTTGAGAGCCAGGTGGAGCGCTCGACCCTTGCCAGATGCCAGCTGTCGTTTGGCAACAATAGACGTGGCGATGTGGAAACTTGGTTTCGCTGCTTGGCTTCTTTTCTAGAATTTCCGCCACCGCCGCAGACATGGTCACGAAACATGTCGGACTTATCATCGAATAGGTAGGTCGAACTTGAAAAAGATCAGGCGCTGATGACAAAAACACAAGGATAGTTTTATGTCTACGCCACATGGGCATCGCCTAAGTAACATCATCGCATCGTTCAGCGAACTGTGATCAATCATCGGCCATCTCACGGAACTTCGGCCCCACAAAATGCGCGGGACCCTTCGACTTCACTGATGGCCATATAAATACGCTTGTCCGCCCGCCCTTCTGGTCATGAATACCCTTTACGCGCTCTTAATCGCATCCCAGCTCAGCGCCCTCTCGTCCTGCGCTCTGGTTATTTATTTTCCTGGACTAACGTTTAACGGACGTTCCGCAGGCGGGTTGAACGGCACCGTCAATGGCCCTGTTCCTCCCGTCTGTCAACAAGCATGCGCACCTATCGTTCCCTTCGCAGTTGGTGGCCAGGTGAAATACATCTTCCTTCCTCATTGGATCGGGGCTGATGTGGTTGTAGAGCTGCA
Source organism: Amanita subjunquillea (assembly GCA_020011035.1). Taxonomy (NCBI): domain Eukaryota; kingdom Fungi; phylum Basidiomycota; class Agaricomycetes; order Agaricales; family Amanitaceae; genus Amanita; species Amanita subjunquillea. The sequence continues at coordinate 571,630 of JAEBUT010000020.1, read as the reverse complement.
CAGCTAGTCTGTGCTGCTCATCACAGTGGGAGCAGAACTATTATTCGTGTATCATTTGCGCAGCCCAAGCGCAAGATATCACCGATTTAACGGCGGCGCAGACAACCTTGGATGGTAAGAGACTTTAACGGATCACCATTTGGATTTTCCTCTATCATCCTATAGGTATCAATGTAGACTGCGCTGCTTCCGGCATAGACCTGCCCCAGCTGACATTCCCTGGTCAACCTGCTAATCGAACACTTCCCTCCGCCTCAATCTTACCATCAGGTACCGCCAGTCCGACAGGCACCGGCGTCTCGGGAAGTTCGACGGGTATGATTCCCGCACACTGGTTTATTCATTGTCTTACGTTACAACAGCCTCAACTGCGTCATCATCATCCTCTTCTGGTTCTTCGACGTCTTCGTCTGTTTCCTCTCCTACTCAAAGCAAGAGCGCTGCCTCCTCCATTCGAATACAATGGTCGGTTTTCATTGTATTGTGCACCACGATAGCTGGCACTCTACTTTGAAATTCCTTCACGACCCTAACGATATCTGCATTTATGTACTTTTCATTCATGGACTCGACAATGTTGCCATTTATCATGTATTTCCTTGCATGACTTACCCTGTAGATAGCTAGCCGTATTTGCTATCTGCATGTGTCTAGATGTAATTGTACAGGTGGAAATTGATCAACAGACAATGGATGATTATCCAACTGATCAGTGATATATCACAAAAAATATAATTAAAGCCTTGCTGTACGTGGCATCTTCTTCAAGGCTTGTCTGACACCGAGGTCCCCAAGAACATCCTCTGCACCAGCTAGAACTAATTTGCGATGTTAGACACGTAGCATAGACTTGCCACTATCCTTACTGGCATCAAATCCAGAACAGCGGTGGTACTGTCAATATAACATCAGAAAATTGGTCAGGGAATGAAGGGGTGCATACTTCTTCGATCAATTTACCCATGCCGGTCTTAGTGAGCGCACGTCCTCCAAACACTTGTGTTGCGTCTGTTCCGGACATTAAATCTCAGGCTTCACAGAATAAATGTTGGAAATACCTTCAGCAGTCTCACGTCCACAACGGGAAACAAACCTATTGGATTAGTTTACACTCTGCGGAGAAGCCGGCTAAATGGGGTGACAGACTGTTTGAGTAAGCCAATTGGCCCAGCAAGATGTTGGGACATTTGATCGTACGTCATCTAGGGCGCGCCCGTTAAGGCGACGCCGTCAAAACACCAGGTAATGGCTTACGTTGTTCATCTGATATGTGACAGTCTCGAACCAGTTTTGACATGCTTCCACACGTTGGATCATGTTGGCAAGTTTTGCCCTTATGACTGCCTGTGAAGTCAAAGGTTTTCCAAACACTTTACGCTGAGAGGTCCACCTGTCGTGAAGCATGTTTAACACACTGCGAATAACTTGAAAACAGGCATACTTGAGACACTCCTCGACAATATGCCTCTGTGCAGATAAAGATGTAGCAACGACCATCCACCGCTCGTGATTAAAGTTGCTGAGGATGACGGACATGCCTGAACCGATCTTGCCCAAGGTGTTCGACATAGGAACACGAACATTGTCAAAGGTGACATAGGCCGTGCCGGCAGCCGACGAATACGTCGTCTTTATTTGTTTCGTCAAGACGCCAGGGTCACGGGGTATAAGAATGACCGTAAATCCGGTCTACACGGTACATGAATTATCGCTGCTTCTCGCAAAACTCATAATATGGCTTACTTCTGTCTTGCAACCAGTAGTAAAATAGTCTGCAAAAGTGCCATTTGTTATCCACCTAGAGATATGGTTAAAACTGCATTGGCGGTGCATACCCCGTCGACTCCTACTTTTTGGTACCATTGATGACCCAGTTGTCCCCATCCTTCACGGCCGTGGTCTGCAGACCGCCGACATCGCTGCCTGCAAATGCCTCTGAAATGGCGAGAGCGATATACTTCCTGCCAGTCAAGGTCTGCCCAATCGAGTCAATGCGTATGTCAAATTCGCCACAGCTTATGCCTCACTTCTGGAACCACCTGAGCAATCAACTCGGGCGAACCAAAGTTCAGAACAGGCGGAAGCCCGATAACCAGCCCTGCGAGCATGCCATCAACCACTGCACGGCTACAGATCCGGCCTATTTCGGTGTGAATAATCGACTATACGCATTTTGTCAAAATGCTCATTGATTAGAAATGATCTTACTTCATGGAAATAATCAAACTCTTCAGGCTTAACGATACCGCCCATGAGAGTTAGTCCATTGAGATGCTTTCCTGGCCCAAGCCGCATGGCAATGATGTTAGTTTCACTGCATGGAATTTAGAACGTCGTAGTACAGAAATGGAAAGCATACGCTAGCTTATCCACAACCTCTTGGGATATGCGCTTGCCACTCTCTTCGCAACTCGCGGATTCAGGAGCAACGACTCTTTCAAAGAATTCGCGGATAGCTTTCTGAAACGTCCGATGGTTATCCGTGTAGTACGGATTGAGATACCCTGGACTGAGCCACGTTGGTTCTGCATACGGTACTTTGCTCAGTTCTCCTGAAACTGGAGGCTTAATCTGCTCATCTTCTCCAGCTATCTTTCCGATCTGTAGACGCGCATATTGTGGCCGTAACAATACCTCGTGCCTGTGTAGTCCAAAGAACACATCCGTCGCATCTTGTCCGGCTGTTTTCGCCGAGGTTTGGTAAAATTACCTACCAGACTGGTTCAACGTTCATGGCTCACCGACGTTTGACGAATAGAGCACGTTTGCACCGCCTGGATGAAGTTCTGCGAATCGAGAAAGGTCGTAGACCTTGGAGTCCACGACAATCCACTAGGAAGAATGAGGGCGAGTCAAACGACGGAACAAAGGCTATACCAAATCTCCTTCTTTATTATGCTTCAGGCATCATAAATTAGTTATTGAACAACCCAGGAAAGTATCTGTCGAGTCGAGTACCTGCGCGACCTCTTCCGGCGTAAACTCCTTCATGATTGCAGAAGTTGCCAGCGCAGCCGGTGATCGGCAACGAAATATTGGCACGTGCTTATCACATTATATAAATAACTATCCAGACAATTACGCCACTGCTTGGAATTTCATACCCAGTATTGGGAAACAACAAGTTTATAACTATTGTTTGAATTAGTCGCATAGAACGACAGAGTGAACGCGACGAGACTCACCCTAAATAAAAAGCTAAGCTGTAAAGTGCAAAGTTAACACATAAATACAACAGATTGCAAGGACAACTCACATCTGCGGGTGTCAGTCTTCCCATAGCCTATACGACAGTTGTGAGTTCAACGCCGGTGAAGAAATAGTCTTGAAGCCTACCGATTCGTCGGCTGATAAAGTTGCATCCACCATTGCTGACTTCTTCTCCTGAAGCTTAGCGCAAATCAGCAGGCATTTTCAACAGGATCAAGATGTTATTACCTGTATAATTCGAGACTCGATACTATCCTCTACAACAAGCTTTATAGCCTGGACAGGGCGGCGTTGCCCGAGACGATGAATCCGGTCCATAGCCTCTGCAGGTAAATTAGACTGTTAGACAGCTTGTTTCTAAGTTGCGGGAACGGTTTGACTCACGATACTCGACCTGACGGGACAGGAGACTCAGAAACCCGTAAACCTCGGGATAGCTAAGGATATTGCACTCACCGCGGGATTCCACCAACTATCCATGAGATATACACGTGACGCCTCCGTCAAGTTCAAAGCGACACCTCCTGCTTTAAGACTGACGAGGAAGACTGTCACGTCAACGTTATTCACTTCGAATGAAATGTTAGGTCGGACCTGAAGTACAACGTGAATTCTTACTGAAATGCTGAATTGTGGCATCTCTGGCTTGAGGACTCATGGTTCCTTCAAGCCGGCAAATCTGGTCCAATGTCTCAAAGCTAGAATCACCACTACAAGCAATTAGTTACTCACAATAAATCCGGCCTTCTGCAAGCGGAAGGCGATAAGGTCAAGGAAATTGACAAATTGGCTGAATACGATGCTTTTCGTTGTTGCATCTTGTAAGCGCAGATTGCTTAGCTCCTCCACCAGTGCTTCGATTTTGGTCGAAGATCGCCATGAATCAAAATTGAGACGACCTAATATGCCTTGCCGCGCACTTGGCACATTTTCCGTCATTTCCAAAGCAGGGGCATCAAGGTCTATTGTAAGTGGGAGGTGGCACACTGGGCACGCCGGCTGCATTGATAGTCAGTCCGGATCGATATTTAGACTCAAACGGACTTGCATTATTTTCCAACGCGCTATCAAGATATTGCCTTATGCATTCTCGGTCGAAGATATGACGACATTTGGATTGGATAGCATCTTCTGCTACATCATTGCAAATTCTACAAATGGTAGTTTCGCCGTCTTCTGGTATGAATTGCGCGCCATTTGTCTTGCTCCTAAGGACAAGATCCGGATGGCACGCCATCTGCCTCATGCGCGTGAGCCTAGGTACATCATGAACTGCGCTCGTAAAAGGTGTCGTAGCATGGTAACGCACAGGGTAAATATGTTAGAATAGTCTAGAAGTTCGTCAAAAAGTCAGTAATGGCTCTGAAGCCACCTTTCACTGCGCACGTACTATTTAAAACCGTTCCCTGATCAAGATATGTATTAAACTGACGGTTTGCGTTGGAAAAGAGTGATAGGTAAAGTTCTTTCTCTTCTGGGCTAAAATAGTCTCTCCGAATAATCACAATTCGCGGAGGCAATCCGAGATCGTCCGCCTTTTGCAACTGTCGGAGTCAAGTTAACATCGATTTCGGGGCACAACAATGATACGTGCTTTGGTACGGCGCAGCATCATCTGGCTCAGAAGAACCTTGAGTTTTTTGAACGCAGTTTCCCCAGGGCCATGCATGCCGTTCTTCTGTATCGGAGTAAGGATCTCGTTATTCCAAAAGCAAGTCTGCAACCATAAAATTGAAGGAGTCTCGGGGTCATGTTGATGATACACATACGTGATGCATTGGTGTATGACCACAGTCTGGACCGGATGCATAAATGAATAGTCCTAAAGTTAAGCAATTGATCCTTACCGTCACATGTAGCCTTGTCGCTAAATTTCCAGTGCAAAGACTTACAGTCACAACGTTTGCCTTGAGACGCATAATCAACGAAGCCATCCTCACAAATGGACAAAGATAACCTCACAGAAGTAATACGAAAATGGATCACCACCAATGAATCGTACAATGCTGTAAAGTTCTCCAACACGATTTTGGAGAGGAGTTCCAGATAGACACCAGCGATATTGGGCCACAAGCTCAAAGGTAGCTTTAGCCGTATTCGTCGCCCGCTCTTTGATGTTGTGCGCTTCATCCAACTGAGACAACCTTGATTCTGGGATTCCACCAAAAAGTCCAGACTACTCACGACAACTCTGTGCCAGTTAACCTGATGTACAGGTGATTTTTCCTTGACGATAACACCTTTGCGCTTGAAACCGCTTTCTTGTTTGCGGAAGCAACTGACATAAAAGATATGGGTTTGGCGATAGTGTATACCATAGATCATACCTTTCTAACACAGAGTAAGTCGTCAACACCTGCAGTGATACATCAAGAACCATCCGCCAATCCAGCCGCGCATTTTCTTACCACGTGATACTTCATGAGTTCCTCGTAGCTTGTCTCGCGCGATGCACCGTGCCAGACCAAAACCTTAAGTCCATCCGTATGGGATAATACCTCGTGCTTCCATTGCATAATAGCTACAGTGGGACTAGACAGTAATCAATCAACGCATGACAGTTCATACGCTTTGAATTGCTTACGCAACAACGAGATTGGGCTTTTGACCATCGGTTACAATCAATGATATCATCTGGATGGTTTTGCCCATACTACGGAACAACGTTAATGCGAGGTCGTCATCGATAAGGATAATTTTACCCCATCTCGTCCTACGATATGAACCGATTGATATAAACACAGACGTCATGGACGAGCGTTGTACGTACAGCCAATATGCCACCACACCATGAGCTTCGTTCTTGTTGCTGCATCCAAGACAAACTCTCGCGCTGGAAGGGCAGAAGAGTCAATTTCAGATTTTCAGGCTGGGGTACCATTGTTGGCTGATTGACAGGAATGGTTGAAAGATCCCCCCAGACATCTCTGAGTTCAGGATGATACCTATGCAAAGCAACAGTTGCTTTTTCGGCCTAGTTTTGTCAAGAAACTGTGGCTAATGATTTGACCAAACACATACATGAGTCAACTTGCGACCGAGTTTCGAAGACAACATCTTTTCTTCTGCTTTCAAGGCTTTGCGCTCTGAAGTGGGGGAGAGATCCCGTCCCTGGTTGTCCCAACACGAATCTTCACTTTCGACTTTGCCTTTGACGTTCCTTTTCTCTTTCTCTTCTTTCTTTGAATAGAAGCGTCGCTAGATTCATCAGAAAAGAGTGATCCATGGTCACTATCCGGAATGAGTTCTATATCCTCATGATCTGAATTACTGCGATAACGCGCAATTTTTCGCTCTAGGGCCGCCGCACGCCACGCCGCTCCGCGAGATGGTTCGACACTCCGTGCAGAAGATGAACTAGCGCCATTTCGTGCCTCTATGCGCGAAGTTTGGAGTGACATTCGCACAGCAGCATCGAGCATGATCTCTTCATCTCTTTCATCAAGGGACACAGCAGCTTCTTCATCTGAGGCGATAAATTCAGAGCCACTGTCATCTGAGTCTTCGTCGTACATAGGCTTCCCATCATCGAGAGCGTCATCAGAAAGAAGGTTTTCAATAGCAGGAGACGGTGCTCGTGCTCGCGCCTTCCCTTTGCCTTTCCTATTGGTTTGCGCTGCAGGTCGCTTGTTTATTGAAAAACTTTGCTCCGAGTCCTGAGAGTCCTTTTCGTCATCTAATCCAGATTTTACGCGGCCTTGGGCAGTTCTCTTTCTTTTGTTCCGACCGACAGTGGTAGATTGTGTTGCGATCTTGCGCTTTCGTACGCGACCTCCCTCTGAGGCAAAGTTGGGGGCTGGGGCAGTAGTGGCACGCCTTGCTCTGCTTCTTGATTTACGTGGCTCAGCATATTCCAAAGCCTCTTCTTCAGCTTCTGTTGTCATGGGTGTCTCACTGACAACGGAGTTTCTTGAACTGAACAGGGGGTCGCAGTTGAGGTAGGAGTCGTGCTGGTCTCTGAACGCGAAGCCTTCTTCCTAGACGCCCGGCGCTTAGCCATTGGACCACGCTGGAAGCAACAGGTCGAAAGTTCAACTTTTGCGCAGAGGGTCACGCAATCGGGAGTCCAGTCGCTAATTAATGTCACGCTAAACACGTGCACGCCACAGACGCGTCCGAGTGACTCATCTCGTACCCGAAGATCTGACTGATGTGAAAAACTGTACAAATATAATGTATGCTGTGTCCATCGTATCGTATACATTGACTTGTGATTGACCATTATTGCTATGTATCTATGGTCGCTTGGGGCTGGTCAGATAACATACTTGCATTTGTTCCTGAACCTTGAGATGGATCTTGTGCTGGCCTATTGTGATGTGCTGCTGTGGCCCCGCGAGGACCTCGGGTGCGGATCCCACCAGGAGTTGTCCTTCCATTTGTTGTAAATAGGGTATGCGACTGCGGCTGGCGCTGAGCTTGATGGGGGCCAGCACGAACTGGCTGCTTGTACATGTTGGCTTGTTGGTTGCCGTGTGGATTATGCACAGGCCTACTGACGTTATATTGTGGTGGTGGAGGCTGCGACTGCAATTGGGCCTGAATTAGTTACTGCCGGCCATATGTTTGGTGTATTGTGTCATGGTTTGATTGGGCGGATGATGCCATGAAATTGCGGTAAACCACTACTGGCTTGAGGGCCCATCGAAGGCGCCAGACTCTGAACCGGCTGCAAGGGTGCCATTTGCTGGGCTGTCTGCGGTGGGTACTGCTCTAACGTATTCCCATGTGCTGGAGTTTGTCGTATTGAAGGCACCGCATTCTGCGTCACAGAAGGCAGTTTCTGAGGCAATCAATGAGGTTGGCGATGGTAGACCTACCGGACGCGACTGTACTTTGACTATAGTGAAGTGCGTGTTGTTGTCCGCCTGGGGCGATGCCCTGGTGCTGGAAAGCTGTAGGCAACTGGTTTTGACTCAAGTGTTGAGATGGTAATTTGCTCGCTTTTGGAAGGTCTGCTGCTAAAACCCATAGGCACTCGACTTTGATTCAATTGTTGAGATGTTATTTGGGTGCCAAACTGCTGCTGGAAAGCCATTGGCGGTTTTCTTTGATTCAACCGTTGCGGTGGGGCGCTTGATTTTGATTCAGCTGTGGTGGTGGTATTTGCGGAGGTGCCCTGTTGCTGGACCTTCGCAGGCGTACAATTTTGATTCAACTGCTAAGATGGGATTTGTTGCGATGGTTGATGCTCATATTGAGATTGAGCTTGACCGCCAAAGTATATTTGCGGCAACGTAACAGTCCTCTGCTGTACGCCTGAAGGCGATTCGGGACCATCAACCCAGCAGAGTGCTGTTGCTGCTGAGATTGGTCCGGAGAGGGGCTCTGGTTGGGTACGATGTGCGAAGTGCTTGATGCCTGTACATATTCATAGTAAGTCGGGCGTTTGGGGGCGCCGACAATAACGATGCCGGAGGAAGAGAGACACTGGTGTCATAACGTATACTTGGTCCACTGCTCCCATACAGTGGGGGAGACGTCAACGTATCAGGATGATTCCTCTGGTCCGAGGCGGGCCGCGCAATCATTGCTATGGTTGGCGTCTCACCCATCCGCGTCGGCCTGATGATGACCACATTTGGGTTGTTTCTATTGATAAGATCGAGTAGCAAAGTGGCTTCAGTCAAGGCTCGCTGAGGTTGGTGAGAACCATTCCGGGGTAAAGGAGGAAGTTGTACACTCTGACTCCTACGACCAAAAGACTGCGCCTGCCTGGAGTCTACGTTCCTGAAGGGGCTAGGAATCGTTCCACTTTGTTGTGAAGCGACAGTCCTATTGTACAGCTCGGTTGAGCCTGCCGGTTGCGCATTTTGAGATGGATCTGGAAAGAGATATAGAGAAGACGTGGATGGATGTTTTTGAGCCGATGGCGGGGATAGTTGCGATGTCTTCGCAGGGGATGATTCTAAGCCCGGCGAGCTAGATCTTGTATTTATTTTGTTAATGGCACTAGCGTATAGCTGCTGAGCCGTCGATAACTTGGCGGAATCAGGTGTAAAACTCCGGATGAATGAACCTGATGACGCGTCCGCGCTCGGCTCAATTGGCTCCAGCTCTAAAACAGGCACTGGAGTCGAACTCCGGCTCTGCCGCCTACGGGTACCAAAAAGTCAGTCAGCGACAGGTGATTGAGGTCTGCAATACCTACTCACGGCGTGTTAAAATGTTGATACCAGCCAGGGGGAAGTAGTCTGGTGTCGGGGTTGGACATGTGAGGACACAAATGACACGTTAAAGGGCCTCACGGGAAGTTATTGTATTGTCCTCTTAAAACATCTTACGGGGGGACCCTTGCGTGTGATTCTGTTGTTGTATGGTAGAAATTGGCAGTGACTTGCGATGCTTGCCATCAACAGGCGTGTTGGGGCTGAGGCAGTGATCTCCATCTAGCAAATTGAGTCTTGCGAACACATCGCTCCGGATGTTCAGGATCGACTAGTGCCGACAGGCTGTCCGTGGCACTGCAACAGGCGCGGCAACAACGGATGATAGCAGACCATCAGGATGACATTAGATGTAGCAAATAGGCACTCTTCGAAGCTGCGTAAAAAATACATGTTCACAAGGGCAGCCATCAGCCAAATTCCAAAAGCTTGCATATCACCAGATTCCGTCACCACCATCAACATCTGATTTGTAACCATGATAAGTACGAGACAAATGTGATCTTTGATGAACTTACATCCATCGTCAAAACCGTTATCAAACCCTGTGTTATAACCATCCGCGACGCCTGCGTCAAAGGCCTTATCCTCTTTATGATCGATGAACTCATTCAATGCAAATGCACCCAAGGCGAGACCTCCGGCACCTATACGCGATGAAAATAAGCAATAGCAATATATTGATCGCAGCTCACCTAGAGCAATTTTGCCAAAGTTGTTGTTCTTCTTTTGACCACGATTGTCCGAGTCTGATTGTCTACCAGAAAACAGTCCGCTGCCGAATCCCCGTCCTTTTTCATTTTTAAGAAAACGGGTGATCGGATAGCACAATAGAGTTACCTCTCTCTGGAGAGGGAGTACGTCTTCCATAGCCTTGTTGTGGGTAAGGATTACCGCCATACTGGGGATATGGTCCCCCTGATGGGCCGCCATATCCACTACCATAAGGAGGGGGTCCGCCGTAAGGTCCAGGAGGTCCAGAAGGTCCACCATAGGGTGCAGGAGGTCCACCATAGGGTGCAGGAGGTCCACCGTAGCCCTGGGGGCCTGGAGTTCCATAGGAATTGCTATATCCGTAGCCCGGCCCCCGTTCATATCCGGTGGAGGCGGGAGGGCCAGGCGGGGGGCGGAAGGTGCGCCATAAGACGCAGCAGGGGAAGGGGGAGGAGATTGGGAAGCTGGGCCCAAGGGATGAACCCAAGTCGTCACGGGAGGTTGGGCAACTGCATTGACGTAGAACCTGTGGTTGTCGATGGGCTACGATAACTCAGTATGACACGATTACGAACCAGGCTCTGTAACTGTAACACTGGGTTAGTGCTGAAGAGATCGAGTAAGCATCGATCTCACTTTGAATCATATTGTGATACCCAGCCGGGAGGAAGAGGACGAGTATCTGGGTTCTGAGGGGGAGCAGACATGGTGGATGAAGGAAAGAGTCCGAGGGACCGAAAAGTGGCTTATGAGGCTGAGCCTCAGCGCTGATATGTAACACATGTACAGCATCACGCGAGCAATGCAAGCAAACAAATCGCACAATGGCTTGGCGGAGCTTAGTACTGTAACAACATAACTATTAGTAAAAAGTAAAATAACAAACACATAATTTCTCCCGGCTTGCCTGACAATGTCGTCAAGCTTTCACTTTCTTCTTCTTCTCCATCATCCCTGACGTGACTGGCGTGACAGACGGCTGGCTCTTCCCCTTTCTCCCCAGCTTAGACACCTCTTCTCCACTCGACGTACTAACGTGTTCGTCGTCATGGTCCTCATCTGATTCCTCACTCACGGATGCTTCCGATGCCTCTGAACTGGGCAGTGCTAAAGCAACCACGCGCTTTTCAACAGCTGCCGGCCCCGCTTTCAACTCTGCCGGTGCTGCCTTTGTGCTCCTCCGAACCTTCTTAATCTGTACAAGTTGTCAGTAGTGCATAATTAGAGCGCTGACAGAAATGTACAGGTGCGGCGACAACAGCAGCGGCGTTAGCCGCTTCGGCTTCTTCAGCGTTACGACTGTCGTACGCTCTTTTATCTTGGGAATACCGCTCCTTTGCGTCAGCCATCGCTTGATGGTACACCTGCATCACGTCAAGATTATACACCGCATGGGAACGCGCTGAAGGGGCTCACGGCCTTTTCCTCCTCGCTCAATGTCTGCCACTGTTTGGATATCAGACCAAGCAGCTCATTATTCGACATGTTGGGGTGAGACGCTTTGAGTTCCTTGCGCACTTCATTCTGAAAGAAAATGTAGGAAGATGCAAAGCGTTTGGGAGCATTTGGGTCCTTTGGTTTGCGCTTCCGCCTTTTGGGCGCGTCCGCGTCATCTGTCGCGTCACCTTTGCGTTTTCTTTTGCTACCAGTCTTATCATCTATGGCGACAGTGAGGTCACGTAGCACATGTACAGCAGGAGAATCGGCTGATACTTCGCCGTTGACGAGAGCGGCAAAGGCGTCGGCGACCTCGGCGCATTTTCTCATAGACTCTGCGACGGAAGCAAGGCCGGCAACGAGCTGGAGAATCTTAAGGCGAGTAAGGGGAAAGGGAAAGGATACATACCTGCAACTTCTGCTGCTCGAACGCCATTGATGGGATTAGAAAAAACCAACAATAAAATGTCTCAGACGGGCGTGGGAATATTCTGAGTTTGAAGCGGGGCTAGAAATGAGTTAATAGCCAGTCGACACCGCCCGACGACTCAGTACTCAACAGCATTGAAGACTGCGCAGAACCGCTGACTCGGCGGAACACTACCCCAGAGACGCTTGTAGTGTGCGACCTGCGTGGACGGGTGTGGTTGCTCGTCCAGCTTTCGCTGAATTAGCCGTTTTAGTTGCCTACTGAACACCTGAGCCTCGATAAAAAAAAGAGTGTATCGGATGGATCCTAGTTTGTACACTCCATGGGTCCAACATCCTCAGTTGCTGCCAGATTCCCCCCAGCATGTCCAGCATGTCCAGCATGACGCAAGGCCCTCTGCTCTCGCCGATGACTGGTCAAAGGATCGCGCAACTCCGACCGCCCAGGCGTCTGCCACCTCGTCCCATGGCTCAGCCGCAACCCTGGACATAAGCGATTTTACCACCTTGGCGGATATTCCAGGTGAGAGCATGTTTTCATGGCCACATGTGTAGGGCGTGCTAATCGCGTTCTCCAGGATCCTCCGCTTCGTCGTCATCATCGGTGGCCTCGCCAACCCAGGCTTTTTTCGCTTCTTTTCCACCCAGCAATTATTTCCTTCCTCCCTCTTACAACCACATACCTTACGGTTCTCCGTGGCCGGCTACATCAGTGCCACTATCTAGCTATTCCACCCTTAATGGTGCAACAACCACTTCTCATGTTAGTTTGCCACCTGCTTCATCTCAAGGTCAACCACAGCCTCAACATATGTCACCGACACTGTCATCCCAGCAATCTCAACCGCAGCAACAGCAGGCGCAGTCACAAGCGTCTCAGCAGCAAGCTCCTCAGCCTATGGTGATCGAGTACGTCTTTGAAAGTGATTAACAAAAAACTATCACCAATCCAATCCATATGCAGTCCCGCCTTGACGACCATTTCAACGCCAGGCTCTAGCACTTTGCTTTATGCGCAATCCGCCCATTACTTAAATCAGCAACAACAACGACCACAATTTCAAATATCGCACCTCCATCCACAGTTATCTTATGTATCGTCTTATTATCGCCAGCAGCATTCTCCTTCACAAGGGACCTTGTCACCCCAGGCTCTCCATACACCCACGAGCTCACTTATGTCCAGTGTTTCTGCTACATCCTTTTACGGTCAAATGGGTCAAGCGAGTTCTACTCCTGGATCAAGTTCCGAAGCATCAGCATCAGCCGCTCTTTCGCCACTGGAGAAAAAACAACGATTTCAGACGTCCATCAGACCACTCCTGCAAACCTCGACGTTCACTGGTGCTCAAGCAGTAAACACATTGGTACAGAAGATTGCAGATTTTGGTTCACAAGATGTGGATCCGACGACACGATTGGAGATACTCACCAAAATACGAGATAGCGCTGGTAATCATTACTTCCGAGCATGGTCTGAAAATCCTTTTGCGATAGACATCACTCGTGAATGGCTCAAATCCGCATATACCTCCAAAGACGATGAACCGATGGTTGAGACGATAATGCCCCTGTTACATGTAAGGATTTTTAGAATAGACTCCCGCAGGATGCTAATGTCTCTGGTCTGATCAGATCATCGATCGATTACCTCTTTCCGTGGAATCGCTGAAAACATCAAAGTTGGGAAAGATTGTTGTCAAGTTGGTCAAGGACCCACCTACTCCAGGTGAGTTTTTTGCCATGATTTCTTTCCCGCACAAGATGAGATGAAGCTCCATTCTTCAATCCTATTACATTACTGCATGATTGCTTCTCTCCTCGACCTTTGAGAAAGTATATAATAGATGTATCTAACATCGTGATCCTTGTCTGTTCTGTGAATTGCAGCGATCAAGGATATGGCTTCCAACGTCGAACGAAAATGGCGCCGGATCTTAGACGGCATCTCAAAGCCAACTGATAATAAAGTATCAGAGGGTATGTCACGTCAGGTTAATCTAGATCCCTCCTCTTCATATATGCTACATGGATAGATCTGAAAACGAAGAAGCGGAAGCCAAACGAGCCTCCTCCGTCTAAAAGTGCGCCTCCGACTAAGAAATCAGCAGTGGGCACTACTTTCTCCTCAAAACCGGTGGTTGTCAAGAAGGAGACCAAACCCGTGGTTCCGGCGGTCAAGGACGCAAAGCTGGATACGTCATTTTTCTCAGCGCCTAAACCAAAGCCAAAACTGCCAAGCTTTAAGAAGGCGCCCCCTTCCCCTGCAAATATCAAGAAGGAGCCCGATCTGAATGTCGCCCAACCATCCTCAATCGATCCATTTCAAGAAGCACTAAAGTTTATGGCAAAGAATCGAAAAGAAATGCCGCTCGTTTCAACACCGCCGCCAACGACACAGCCATCTGCTACAAATACGCCACCCCCAGGACTTTCCAGGAATGGAAAGAAGAAGAAAACCGTCACATGGGCTCCAGAAGGTCAACTTGAGTCGGTGCGCCTCATTGAGAAAGCTATCTATGATGATGATCCAGTAGATGTCAGCAGTTTTTTCTTATCGTGCTTCTTGTATTGTACATTAATATGTTGTCCGTTTCGTGTTTTATTTTATCCAGGGTATACATACAGCACACAGTCTGCGCGACCTGGATCGGGGCGAGGGAGCTGCGTTGCATGCACACCTGTTTGAAGAAGCTCTTGATTGGTCCGAGCCACTTCGTAAGCAAATAAAGTTTGTGCTACAAAAAGAAAGTTGATTGTTCGCTTATGACAGTGATCGAAATACCATTAGACATTGAGACGCATCCGCGGGGAGATCATAGTGTAGAAAAGGTGACGCAGGAAGAACGAGAACAGACGGCGCTTGGAGCAGTATATTCGAACGCCCTTATTCCCGATTCACCCACCGAGCCGGCATATGTTATGCCGGATGATGAGGTCGATAAAGAGGTCAAGAGGATGACGTCTGGCCCAGAGGTGGACGCAGTGTTCTGGAGTTCGGAGCCTATCCCTCCAGCACCACATTTGGCTACGGTTTCTGAGCTTGTCAATCAGCTGACCAAGGGGAGTAGCGATCCGACAGTGAATGGCATGACGCCATTCAGTGCGCAAGGAATAGATTTCCAAGCGGTTGGACTGAATGCGAATCCTACGTTGTCAGCAGTGCAAGCGCTCCCGCAGGAGCAGGTGCAAGTGCTGCTGCAACAGCTGAGGGCGCAACAGTACCCGCAGCTGAATCAGACACAGCCACCCACGTCTTACGGCAACGCTGATCAGGCGTGGACGGGGGCTCCGCATCCATTTCCTGCCGAATATGGACAAGGTTTTAATCAGGACGATGCAGACCAAGAGCGGTGGGGTGATGAGAAGGGGCGGGTGCGTGGCCATGGCCGCGGTGGCCGGGGTCGTGGGGAGGAAGGGTATAGACACCAGAATAAACGAAAATCATGCAGTTTTTTTGCAGCAGGAAGGCGAGCATTGATTCTCTTTTTCTTTCTCCCAACCCCTCATTTACCCCTACTGCACCCTTGCCCCCCATCAGCCGTTCTATTGATTTCTAAAAATGAGCAAGGCCAGCTGATACCTCCGAAATTAACAGATGCAAATACGGTGACCAATGTGACTTTGCACACGAGATCTACTCGTGAGATGGGCTTGGGTTCCTCTCTCATTTTTTTTTCTTTTAAAGATTAATACGCGGGGGAATGCTAGGCTGGGTATTGGCAAACAAGAGAACAATAATCGTTATCTTTTCTATGGCATTTGTATACCACTTACATATTTTACGGCATTCGCCGTTCGCACAGTTTCGGAAACAGAGAGCGACTCGTCTTTTTTTGTTTTTTGTTTTTTGTACTTGGGGGGTGCTTATACAAGATATATTCCTCCAAGAGATCCTAGTTAAGGTACATCTATGCAGCACACTAGAGAGGAGGGGTGTATAAACAAATGCGAAGAGATGGCAAAATGGGGGAAAGAGAGGCAACCAGTCATTGCATCGATACAGTTGCGACATATCATAAGCGATATCCAATAAAGCCTGAGCCAACCTTTCGTCCGAGTCCCCTTGAGCATGTATGTCTGAGTCCCTTGAGCATATATGCCCTCTCTCCGTCTATTCTGTACATCGGCCATCTCACGGAACCTTGATGGACCCTTCAACTTCACTAATGAGACGATTCTTGACAGGCGGGTAGCAGAGCCACCCCGCTACCCATTCAATTCATCATAAGCGATGCTTGACAATGATACATAATGATGTAACGTCAACGTCAACTTTGTTTCATTTTATTTATTTATCACAACCATTATGTCAATTGTTCTCCTCAACTGTTCCATTCCATCTCAGGACGGAGTTACCCATCACACAGTTCTTCCATGATGAGTGTTACCGAGCTGCTTTGAGCCAAGCTGCAAGGTTGTTGCCATCCAAATGCATGGGAGTGAAGGTCGATGTGTATGTATCTATGCTGTTTTGTCGAATTGCTGTATTTGTGTCGATTTGTTTGTCTCGACTCTCCCTGTCGCATTTGGAGGGTTGCCTTATACAAGATACACGCACACAAAAAGAAAAGGCGGGGGATAAATAATAAGGGTGATAAAACAAATTGTTTCTCCAAGAGATCCTAGTTAAGGTATAGCGTAAGGTACATCTATGCAGCACACGAGAGAGGGTGGATAAACAAATGCGAAGAGATAGCAAGACAGATGAGAGAGAGGGAGATCAAAGCAAGGGGGAAAAAAAACATGACCGCATCATCCCGCTGTCCGACGTTTCCGTTGAGGCCGTTTTTGGGGTTGATGGTCGGCGTTCGATATCGTAGGCGAGGCCGCGTCCGGGACTTGTTTCCGCTTGAGCGTCGAATTGGCCATGTGTGGCGTATTCGTCGTCCCGCCCGATGAGACGGTGGGCGAGGTGGCGGGTACGGTGGAGGATGCGGCGGACCCGGCTGAGAAGATTGCTGTTGCTGTTGCTGCGCTATCGTCTTGTGCTGCTTTAGTGGCGAGTTTGTGGCGGAGGATGGCGCGTTTTGTGGAGAGGCGATGGAGGAGCCTGCGATGCTGGGGTTGGCTTGAGGGTTGACGACGGAAGGCGGGGCGCTCGAATACAGGGTTCCGCCATGGCTCATTGGAGATGTGATAAATGTGAGAGCGTTGGGTGGGTTGCTGGCAGGGATACCAGTCGATAGAGCAGAACTGAACGTGCCATAACTTTGACTCTCACGTAATTGCGCAGCAAACTTTTTCAACGCCGCTGCATCGCGTCAAGTCAGCAAGTGAACATAGGCGCTCGGTTGTTGGGGCTACTGACCAAGTGGTCCCAAATTGTTCTCAGTAGAGTATACGATCAGATCAGTCATTTGTCCCACACTTTCTGCAAGCTGTATATTGCGCCAGTTATAATACAGTCAAGCTAACCGTTGCAAAAAACTTGCCTCGAGGCACCTCATTGTGGCTTGAGGGATGCCAAAAGCATTGACAGGTTCTCCGGGTATTAGACATCGCTCTATCATGATTCTAGGCTCTTCCCATCTTGTCACATCGTCCTGGAACTGTATTTGAATACCATTGGCGGTGAGCGCGGGTTCTTTGCGTATGCTCGAGTCAGACAAACGCGAGCTCATCACGGTGTCGAGCATGATAAATTTGTCGTGCTGGTCCGCGTCAAACTGGAGATTCTCGAATTTGAGATGTCGCTGCCCGCCTTGAAAGTTGGAAGCGGCATCCGAGGATGAGAGAGTTGGTTGCGACATGACAACGTGGGCAGTCATAGGCCCTCTCAACGTGACCGTGTAGCCATTGCTATAGCGGTACGTCCAAACGGCTGAAGGGCATTCTATGATGCAGTGGTGTGGGTTACGGGGGTAGGGTCTTTCTCTGGCACCATCCAGGGATAGCGTCATAGACTTGACGCCTGACTGTGTGGTGACGAGGAAAAAACGTGGAAGGATAGGTACGCCGATTTCTATACACAAAAATGGTAAGTGGGAATGGGCACACTCGTTCGAGGTACGTACCAAAGGGTTTTGCCTCTGTGCGTTGATTATCCTTCCATAGAGTAATTTTCATGATTGCAGAAGGAGTGAAATACTCTTTAATGCACTCTTCCCACCATGACAGGTGCAGTTTCTAACGCGAGATTGTCAAACGCGTAGGAAAAAAAGAGGATTGGAGCTACTTTTGGGCTTTCGTTGGCAAGAATGCCGCTGAATTGCAATAAGCGTTGAATACCTTGCCCCCATCCCACTTGTGGAGGCCTGTCTAACGTCAGTGGAAGATAAAGGAAAAGAAATCGAGGCGCACATGTTTGGTTGTGATGAAACAGGGGCCGGGTTCGCGGAGGGGTCGGTGGATGGGACAGAGGGTGGGATGGGCGGGGGAACCTGTGATGGCACTGGCTGTTGCGGTGGTCTCGGAGCGATGGGTGGGTGAGGAGGTTGTGTAGCAGCGGAAGCGACAGGTAGTCGTGTGCCTGGCATATTGGTGATGCCGAGTAGATTTTGAGGAGTGCGGCGGCCGTGCTGAGATGGCGGCCGTCCTGGTATCATTTGTTGAGGTTGAGATGAAGGACGTTGGGCGTGGGTGGCGAGTGAATCGCTTTGACCTGGCGAATGCTGGTGCAGTGGGGGTTGAAAGGGTGGTTGTTGTTGGGGAAGAGAAGG
This sequence comes from Amanita subjunquillea, assembly GCA_020011035.1. NCBI lineage: Eukaryota > Fungi > Basidiomycota > Agaricomycetes > Agaricales > Amanitaceae > Amanita > Amanita subjunquillea. Next base: position 553,011 of record JAEBUT010000020.1, on the reverse strand, counting down.
ATGAAGATTATGTCGAGATGGCGGACGTTGGGGTTGCATATTGAACTGAGTTGGGAACGAGTCTTGTGAAACGTTCATCTGTTCCAATTGCTGGGCTGGGGTCAATTGAAAGCCAGACCTAGTTGGGGTGCCACCTGCAGGATTGATCATGGAAGCAGGCATAGATTGGGGGACATCCGATATCTGAACTGGGGAATTCGAAGGAGGAGCGAAGGGAAACTGACCATTGTTCGGTACTCTGTTGGCGGGGAACTGGGAGTTTTGAAAACTGATTCCGAACATGGCACTGTTAATGGCGTTGTCCGGGGTCATGCGGGTTCGATTGACGGGAGTCTGGGAGGGACCCGGAGTGGGCATGGACTGTGGATGAGAACCTGGACGGGGAGAGGAAATGGGGAGTTGATTGGGCATCTGGACTGAGTTTTGCAAGTTGGACTGAGGATGAGAAGGTTGCATTGCCTGGGTAAAAGATACCTGAGAAGGCTGGGCGAGACTACCCATGGCAGAGCCTGTACGTGCCAAGGACTGAGGGATGCCTTGATTAACAGCGTTCTGACGGGCCATAACCATTGCCATATCTGGCATAGTGGGGATGGGAGGCTGCATGCGCTGCTGGGGCTGCTGCTGAGGAGGGCGGAGATGGGGGTTGCATGGATAGACTGATTGCGGCGGGTGGCATTGAAGCGATGTGAGGATTAGGCTGGGGCGGGGGGCGGCGTTGAGGGGGGGAAGAGCTGAGGCTGAGGAGGCTGAGGAGGGGGTTGGTGGCGGATGAGGGTGCGAGGCTGCTGCTGGAGTTGGTGCTGTTGCTGGACCGCGGGGGGCAGGAAGCGGGGGTTCTGTGGACCAGCGAGCATTGGATTTGCAGGCAGCTGCTGTCCGTTTGCTAGGGTCTGGCGCAGCAGGTCGGCGCGAGCGTTGGCGTTCATCGACGAGGCGATGGTTCACACGTGGTCTCGATGGTCCGCCACCGACTCAGCCGCCACTCCCAATGGTCCGCCATCTCGCCTTCCACGAGCAGAAGCTTTTGAAACATGTAGACTTTCTCGCTTGGAAACACGACTCGAGACCAAACGAAATCGCTGTACTGCGTCGTTATCATATCCAGCATAGGGAAGACTACCACAACTACAATCGCCTCTGTGGTTCCATCCGCGCCTACGCCCACCGTCTTGCACGTCTCCCCACTGCGGACCCCATCCGCGCGAGCTTACAGGCCGCCCTCCTTTCCAAGCTCTACCACATCGGCCTCCTCTCCGCCTCTGCAAAACTCTCCGACATCGAAAACAAGCTCACCGTCGCCGCCTTTTGCCGCAGACGTTTGGCCGTCTTTCTGTGCATCTCTAAAATGGCCCAGACCGTCAGTGCCGCCGTCAAGTTCATCGAGCAGGGCCACGTTCGCGTCGGCCCAGACACCATCACAGACCCCGCGTTTCTCGTCACCCGGTGTGCATAGATAGCTCACTGTCGTAATGATTCCACTCATTCGTGTACTAGAACCATGGAGGATTATGTCACATGGGTAGACACATCTAAGCTCAAGAGAACGATCATGGAGTACAACGACGAGGTCAGTTCTCGTACGCTACGTCTCCTGCGACTGTATGCTGAATCCATGTGGGTTGGCAGCTTGATGATTTTGACCTGCTGTAGTTACTGTAGCGTAGTCGAATTACGAGTGAATATTTTACGAGTTGGAATTTGATTTTCCACGCGACTCCCACAACATCATGGCTGAGGCCGGCGAAGGCAACATCAAGGTCGTCGTCCGATGTCGCCCACTCAACCCGCGCGGTTCGTATTCCCTTCTTCCCATTTCTTCCTTCTCAATGCCCTCCCATAGAACTCGCCCGCGGCGCCAAGTTGCTAATCAGGATGCAGGGAAACCAGACCTTCCTCGATCCCCCAGAACACGGCTCCGCTCAGGACACCAAACGCGCCACTGAACGCAAAACAATGTCATTTAGTTTCGACAAGAGTTATTGGTCTGCTGGTCCAAGAGACGATCCTGCTTATTGCTCACAACATACCCTCTTCAACGACCTCGGAAAGGAGTTGCTAGAACATGGCTTTGCCGGTTTCAATGCTTGTATATTAGCTTGTAAGTCCCCTCCTCCTCCTTTTCCATCTATCTAACAACACGGGTTCCCTTAGACGGACAGACGGGTATGACTTTGACTTTCACAAATCCCTTGTTCAAGACTAACGCACAACAGGTTCTGGAAAATCATACAGGTGTGTTGTCAAACTTGCAAACCTCGAATGCTATCCTTCTTGCTAACAGGATCCTAAAGTATGATGGGGTGTGAGTCTCCTCTCAAACTCATCAAACTCGCCCCTCTCATGTTTCAACAGACGGTCCGGACAAGGGCATCATTCCACTCACTTGCCAGGAGCTCTTTGATCGCGTCGGTTCTCAAATGGCGACAGACTCGAACCTCAAGATAACTGTAGAAGTGTCATATATAGAGGTACCGTGAATGTCTTGCCCCCTCAATCAAAACCGCCATGCCAACGGCTATCCTTTCAGATTTATAACGAGAAAGTTCGGGATCTTTTGAATCCAAAAAACACGGGAAATCTCCGTGTCCGCGAACACCCCAGTCTGGGGCCGTACGTAGAAGACTTGTCCAAGCTCGTCGTAGGCAGTTACCACGAAATGATGACCTTGATGGACGAAGGCAACAAGGCAAGGACGGTGGCTGCCACCAACATGAACGAGACGTATGCCTTTTTCCCGCCACCCTGATCCCCACTACCATCCCCGCAGGTCATCACGTTCCCATGCCGTGTTCACTCTCCTGCTTACCATGAAACGACACGACGTAGGGACAAACATGGACACCGAAAAGGTATCACGTATCAGGTGCGTTTTACTCGCTGTCTTCGCCTCTCCCCCTCACCACCATCAAAGTCTTGTCGACTTGGCAGGGTCAGAGAGAGCCAACTCGACTGGAGCAACCGGGCAGCGATTGAAAGAAGGCGCCAACATCAACAAGTCATTAACAACCCTCGGCAAGGTCATCTCTGCTCTCGCCGCCGCCAGTGCATCAGATGGAAAAAGGGGGAAAAAGGGCAAGACGGAAGAATTCATTCCTTATCGCGATTCTGTGAGCGACCCATCCCTCCCTCTTTTCTTCGCTAACCTGCCCCAGGTCCTTACATGGCTTCTCAAAGACAGCTTGGGCGGTAACTCAAAGACGGCCATGATTGCTGCCATCTCTCCCGCCGACTATGAGGAAACCCTCAGCACCCTTCGTTATGCCGATCAGGCAAAGAAGATAAAGAACAAGGCGGTCGTGAACGAGGATCCCAATGCGAAGCTCGTTCGCGAGCTCAAAGAGGAGCTGGAGATGCTTCGCGGTAAGCCGCCATCGGCTTCTCTCTCCCTCTTTACGTCCTTTACCACAATCGGTAGCTCGTGTTTCTGCCGCGTCAGGCGGAGAAGGCACCTTCGACCCTACGGTACCGGCTGAGAAGCAGATTGTCACCTATCAAACCAGAGATGGCAGGATCAAGACCGTGACCAAGGCTGAGCTCCAGGAACAAATGGAGGCCAGCGAGAAATTGATGCAGAGCCTCAATGAGACTTGGGAGGAGAAGCTCCACAGGACGCACGAGGTCCAGAAAGAGCGTGAAAAGGCCCTCGAGGAGCTCGGTATCACTGTAGAGAAGAATTTGGTGGGCGTTCATACTCCCAAGAAGGCAGGTCGTGTGTTATCTTGGGCCTCGAGCGTATTTGACCCTCTTCTCTCGATCAGATGCCTCACCTGGTCAATCTGGTACGTGTCACCTTATTCGACAAACTTTTTTGAGGACGCATGGATGTTGCAGAACGAAGGTCAGCTATACTTTTCTTTACACTGTTGTTGCACAACCTGATTTGTCTAGATCCCCTGATGAGCGAGTGTCTTATATACCAGATAAAACCGGGAAGGACAATGGTGAGCGTCAACCCTAAACACAACCAATCATCATCCCAAGCTTGGTGAAACTAGGTTGGCCGGTTAGATAGCGATAAGCCTGCCGCCATTCGATTAAGTGGAGAAAATATCTTAGATGAACACTGTTTTTTTGAAAGCACGGAAGGAAAAGTTTTCATTCAAAGTTTACCCAACAGCGTTACTGTATGTACAGGTTCTCCGACTGATTCTAGTTTTACTCTGACGTTCACCTAGTTCCTTAATGGAAAGCGAATAACACCCGATCAGGTAAACTTTCCTGCCCTATCGCGGTGATGATGGCCAACAAACAACGTTTTTTTTGGCAGCCTTACAAACTACGTTCCGGATACAGAATCATTCTAGGTTCGTGCACTCGCGAACACATCCTGGCCTTTTTGTTCACAGTCATGTCCAGGCGATCATCACGTATTCAGATTCAACAATCCCGAAGAGGTTCGCAAGCAGAGAGACCGCGCGACAGCCAAATCGAATTTACAATACAGCATCTCTGCCAATGACTTGGAAGCGGGAGGAGAATCGACTCGGCCTGATTCTCCGGCATCGTCTACCGACGAAATCGACGTCGACTGGACGTTTGCGAAGCGCGAAGCGGCATTCGCTCGGCTCGGGCTGGATCCTGCCCTTGACAGCCTACCCGATGACGACCTCAATAAACTGTTTGAAAAGATTACCAGGGTGAAGACCATGCGGGATCACAAGCACAGACCAGACAGCAGTCTCAGCCATGCAGACGACACTTGGAGCGAGAGCGGGAGACCGGTTTCGAGCGATGCCTATACGGACGATACGAGTCTGTACGCCGGACAGAGTCATGGGAGTCCTGCCTCGGACGAGCCATTGAAGGAGGTTCAGAATCAGCTAGAGACGCGGTTGCAGGAAATTGACGAGGGCTCGACAGAGGCTGAGGACCTCAGAGTCGAGAAGGAGCACATGGAACATCAGCTTCGCCTCATTCGTGCACAAATGAGGCGGCTCGTCGATGCCCGTGCCCGGGGAGAAGTCGACGCAGAGGCGATGGTGTTTGAACCTGTCATCTATAGTGCCCGACAGCTTCGGCTAATAAGGAAGGTTTTGGATAAATGGAGGGCCCACCGCTCTTTCTCGATGGCAGAAGTCATTCTCTCAAATGCGGTCGCGGTAAAAGAGGCAAATATAATCAGGTACGCTTTACCTAAAACTGCTACCGAGTGCGGCTGGATGATAAATTAACTGGGGTAGCAAGGAATTGGGCAAGGAAGTTTCCTACAATTTTACCGTTGCATCGGGAGGCTCATTGGCCTCCCCAAGTTCTAGTATCGATACCATCGCGGGGTTGGATCAGTTTGGAGATGTCTCTGACCCAATATTGGTTTCGTCAACACAGCCTTCCGTGGCAGTCAAGGTAATCGACAAGAGGAATAACGCGATATACACGTGGTCCCTGGACCGAATGCAGCAGCAGTTACAACGAATGCGCAATTTGACAACGTACATTGATCGACCGTCGTACACGCAGCACTTTTCTTCTGATGAACCTTTCTATGATCTACCGCCGCCCGCCTACTCGTTCATCGGAAATGCGCTTCTATCCCTTGCTCCCCTTTCTCGCCGACTGCCTTCTTCATCAACGGTTCCTATTTTCTGTCGATACACGGCTGAAGCGATAGGATCATGTCGTGTGGACATCAAGATCATTAATGTGACCTTGCCAGCCAAGTACCTCAACGGCTCCGCTGCGTCTACCCGATCCCCTTCTCCAGCACCTGCTATTATTCCTATGCCCGCGGGCAGCAAATTAAATTTCTGCCTGACCATCGATCAGGTCAAAGGCCTATCGTCCTATGATTTTTCGTCTGCGCACCTGCAAGTACGACTCTCTTCTTTTGTTGGCTCAACCATCGCCTCCGAAGAAGTCTACCCATCTGCCACCATCGATTTAGATACATCATTGCTTTCTAATCTCAAATTCCGCCGCACATTTTCTATCGTCGCTTCCAATAAAGTATTAACCCACATAAAGCGAGGGTACGCCCCAATAGAGTTTTTCGCAAACCTCCGTCCGACGTACTTGGAACGTTTGGAGCGCTGGGACGATCTGCGGGAGCAGAAGCCAAACAGACCATCGTCCGTGGAGAACGGCGCTGAAACAAAAGCCGCCGTGCCGCCTGCTATGCGGCGGTCAGAAACGAATTTCGTCGTTGCCCAGGCGCATAATGTGGTAGCGTGGGTGCAAATCTGCGAATTAGGTCCCGACGGGTCGTTTGCTTCTGTCCCTGCGATCGCGAGCGGGAACCTTGATCCGGGAGCGTTCCTCTTGCACCAAGGATTGCAGCGGCGCGTCAGGATCACGCTCTCATCCGATTCAGGCCAGCAGCTTCCCTGGTCAGAGTTTACCCGAGTGCGAATGGGCCATGTTCGTCTGCTCGATATGAAAGGTCGTCTACACGAATCGACCTCGAAGCCGCTTGTTACTCTTCCTTTGTTAAAGGACCAGATGTTGGAATTCAAGCCAGATGGAACGGGCATGTTGCGTGCTAACTCTTTGTGGGACTCGAGCGTGCATGACTCGGATTTGTTGAACCGTGTAACCCTTTCTAACCAACGTGTCCTCCTGCAGCTGAGCTGGGCAGTTGCGGTCGATACGTGTATCGACCCTATAGAATTCACGATGGACGTAGCCGTCACGATCCGGACTCGGGACGCAAGACCGCCGTCAAGACTCATGTCTCTTCTAGGCTCGACTAGGATCTTGTCAAAGACGAGTAGCATCTTTCGGGTGCGGCTTTCGCCACCGCTTACCCGCTCCCCGAAGGATTTGTGGCGCTTGGATACCTCGGAGAAATACGTTCGGGGAGAAGAGATACTGGGTAATTGGAAGCCACGAGGCATATCCGTCGTGGAAGATTACCTGCGCTTGGTCACAACAGAGGAAAAGGCAGCTGATGTTCAGGCCGTTCGGGTCGTTCTCGCTCACTATCCTCCCCGCCCGGTCCACGCGGACATCTTGACATGGCGCAGCGATGGCCTTTTGAAGAACGCTATCGGCCTTTGGCAAAAGCGGTTTGGGCACCGTGGCAAGGTTTAGTGGTCATGTTTTTAATATCAGGCAAATTATGACACGTGCGCGATAGATTGTTCTGAGTCAAGAACCTCACGATCAGGAGGATCCGCCTCCTGCAAGAGGCCGATCGCGAGACGTAGAGTTCGATGGCCTCAAGTTTATATCCGAGACTAAATTGATACCCCGCAGGTGAGGCTGCATTTATATCTATGATGACGTATATAAAACGTATTCGGCCGGCACGTCCATGTAGTGATACAACGACCAAGAAGGGTCATCTTTTGATTCTAACCAATGTGCGCGACAATGTGTGGGAGAAGCGCTGGTTTGTGCTGAAAAGGTACGCACCAGGATCTCCGCGTTCTTCCGCAACCGCTGTAAATTGGTTAGGCCGTACTTGCACGTTTATGCAAATTCCAGCGAGACGGAGGAAATCGGTGTCGTTTCTCTGACTGGCGTAAACGTCGAAAGTGACCCACAGAAAGAGGCACTTCTAGGAGTAAGCGTGGCGCCATTTGCGATTTGCGCTCACCTCACGTAAACCCTTCAGAAACCGTATTCCTTTACCTTGTTTACCTCTGCCAATTCCCATGCTCTTGCTGCGCCAAACCCCAAAGAACTCCAATCATGGACGCTGAAACTAGACCCCACTCGTTTACCCATCGCTAATTGATAATAAATATTTGCACTCTTTCTACCTAGCATATACCCTCCCCTATCTTCATTTGTCCAACGATACGCCTATCGTCTATACATGTATGTTTTGATCTAAATACTGGGTATTTTAGCATGTGCCTAATAAGCAGTTTACAACAAAGGAATGTCTTATAATACACTGATCGTTGCACAATGGTGAATTTTAACTTGTATTGCTCGGATTTAAGAATATATTACCGGTATATGATTACAGCTAAATGTAGAAATAACATATGTATATACGTATTGTCCCGTTCCTTTCCAATGACCAAGAGGGCATTATTATCATCGCACGCGATGATCGTTTTAGGGGGTATGCAAAGAAGGGTATGCAAGCAACATAACTGAGGAAGGGGAAGACTGGAAGCACTCTAATCACAACGCTCCGGAATATCGTTCTGGAAATGAGAGGTCAGTCACACGGTGAGTTTTACGCAGGTCCAGGGGTACGAACTGGACGGATAAATGTAATCATGTGACATGTAATATATCCTTTGGCAAAGCCTGCGCCGGCATACGCAAAGAGATATTGCCACTTGCGCTTGAAAGCTTCATAATTTGCACGGTCTTTGAGTGCAGGATAATCCAAGGCCAAGAGATCAGGTGTAAGATTAGCCTCCAGTCGTCGACCCCATTCTCGGAGAGTACGTGGGTAGTCTTTTGATAGGGGAGAAAGGGTTGCTAAGCGATGACGATACAAGGTCATAGAGTGGGGTACTTACGGGCCGCATGGTTCTCAACTCCTTCAAGGGTAAATCTGCCCTGTGATCCTACTTGAGCAGCAGTAATCAAAGCTGTTGCACTGGGTAAACAGGAGTTGGGCCACATGTATCGGCGCATAAAGTCCTCAGCCCTGGGCCAGACATGATTAACTCAAAGTTCGAAGCAAAAAACGATCCTCTACTCACTGATAACTACTGAAGCGCGCTTCTGGAAAAGTAGAGGAAGAAACAACAGCCACTGCATCTCGAGATTTGAGGGCAAAGTCGACAAGCTTGAAATACGTGTCGTAGTATTTGGCTCCAACGTGCTGGGAAATTTTTTAAGAGATTGAGTTTGTGGCGTCTCGTAGGGGATAAGCGTACCTCGAGCATTTCAACGCTGATAAAGGCATCGAAGGCCTTCTCAAACTCGGCGGGAATTTCCCGGTAATCAAGAAGATGAACTCGAACGTGGGCTTCTAGGCCTGCAGCTCTGATACGTTCTTCTGCGAGTGTCTTCTGCTCGACTGATAGCGTGAGAGTATCAACCTCACATCCATAGGTACGTGCAGCCTGAAAGTTGATGCGTGAGTATTGTACAATATGTGAAAAATCAGTACGAACCTCAATGGCGAGACCGCCCCATCCACTGCCGAATTCAAGGATGCGGTGACCGGGCTTAACGCGCGCTTTCTGAAGAACGTGGTGGATCTTGCGCATCTGCGCGGCCTCCAAGTCGCCAGGAGTGGGGCCGAATTCGAGATCACCACGGACACCGCCTTCTGCTTCAGACCAGAGCGCGCATGAGTACATCATTTCTTTACTAAGGAAGGCCTGTGGGCATAGTGTCAGTCTCAGTTTGTGCTTTCAGTAGACGTGAAGCTTACCTTGAACAATTCGTTCGATTGGTCGTAACTAGCAACGGCGTTGAGTCGCGCTTGCGAGAGGGTCTGCCCCAAAAAGCTGTTGTATAGACCTGAGAGTGCGGAGGTAACTCTCTGTACAGTCGATGACAACGCCTCTTCCATTCCTGCTTGGTTATCCAACCACAACTGACCAAGAATAAGCTACGGTCGATGTTGTAGACATATCGCTGGACTTACATTCATAGCGGCTCTGAGATCAGGAACATCTATCTCGCCGACCATGTACGCCTCGCTGACTGAAGGGTGATGAACAGACGATTTAGGACTCTCGTATCTAGTACTCACAACCAAGGTCTCCTGTGCTTTTGATAGAGTCAGGCAACAATCATTCGAGCGAAAATATTAGAAACATACAAGAGTAGGCGAAGCCAAAAGTTATCGCTGTTGACCTGAAGGTGAACTTCGTTGCAACCTCTATGATAACTGCCATAATAATGGGTGCATTCCGAGTCGTAGACGGTGAGGTAGCCATTCACGACAGCCTCCTCGAGAACAGACAAGATGGAGCTGCGAGCTGAAGGGTACAGGGTCGCATCAATTGATTTGATTTGATCTCGACAAGCATACGCGCTTACCAAAAGAGATAATCCAAGATTTTGGACTGAAAACAGACAGTAACGAAGACGGCTGGATGGATTTTGATGTGGAATGGAAGTTGACGCATGGATGGGATCTGTGAGAAGACATGTCGTGGAGTTGACGAGGCTAGATGAACAGCTCAGTGGTGGTGAGGAGAGTTGCATTAGAGATGGACCTTTTAAAGCTCGCAGTTGTATGAGTTCCCGTGGCTAGATGAAGATCGGCAACTGGAGGATTATGTTGAGCACCCGACGGGAATGATTCGCGAGAGTGTCAAATGGGCCATCGGAACGAAAATGTCCGTGGTAATGCTGCATGTCGCACAGGGTCGATACCAGTACTCAATGGGTATAAGGAAGTCTGATCCATCACCAGATTGCTCTCCGCAATAGCCGACAGCACGGCGTAATAGAAAGGCACAATACCCTCCAAAGCTGGTATCTGTCGTGCTGTTCTTCGCGAGCTTGCATTTGTGCTTCTTTTCCAAGTCTAGCTTTACAGTTTTAGTTTATTTGCAAGCTTTTACCTCAAAAATTCGCGTTTTGAGCTACTCCACGTGGGCCAGGATGACTTCCAGGAATCCCGAGATTCCTTGGGATTCATTTCTCCAGAACCTGACCCCAGGCATATCTTACGGATACTCTCTACATCTGCGCGGACAAATCTTGTGCGCTCGGCCTGATCAGCATAGGTTTTGTTGACTGACGTAGCACTGAAAGTGTTTCCATCAGTGATAGTTCCGTTTCGTCTCGCAGTTGGGTAGGTTGTCCCCACGATTTACTGCCGCGGAAATGGCCCAAAACAAACCGATGTACATCACTGTGCTTAATTATTTTCGTGCAACCGAGGTTATCACTACTGAAAAGCGACCCTGATTGTCTGGTACCGGTAAGTATATCTTCGGATTACATGGTCATAGTACACGTGCCAAAAATAAATGAATGGCGTTAATCTCTTGCATTCCTCGGCTGAATGATGTGAGCGCCATATCCACGACTAGATGACTCGAGTGATTTTGGGCAATTTATCATTCGGCCATTCCAGTTGTGCGCTCCCTGTGCGGCCCAAATTTTTGGGCACCGAGTGTCTACACGTCAATCTATCATCGCGAGCAATGCCTTACGCATGTGTGGCGTGACAAATTACTGCTCATCACCTGCAACCGTCGTTTCAGGTTCTATGAACTCCGCGCGGTGTTGACGCGTCAACGCTGACTGCAGTGCCCCGTTTGCCTTGAGCCATTCCTCTCACCAAAAGGCGTAAGTCCCGAATTCGAGAAGTCCGGAGTGGACATTGATAAGATATGCGATTTTCTATGTTAAAGAAATTTCGCACTGTGCCCGTCTGAGATCTTGAGCTTATCATACACAAACTGTCCGGAAGCCAGAGATTAGAACACGCGGTGATCATTTTGCACACAGCTGAAACTGAAGACTAGCCTCACGGCTGACCTCTCGTAAGACATGAGTCGGTAGGTTACTTACGGCACGGTCTGTCTGACTTTAAGCAGGCGGATAGACGAGGGTCGTCCGTTAAAAATTTGAAATTCCAAACGGCGACCAGACGCTTCGAGGAAGCCGCTGAAATAGATTAGGACATTACCGCGAATAACTCCCGTTTCGTGATGCAGATGCTCCCATTACTCTCGTGAACCCCAAAGCACTCCGTTTTACGATACTGTCACCAGTTGAGGCAATGTCCGCTACATCGTTGTCATGCCATGAAAGTTGCATTATGCAGCTCGGCATTTCAGATAGAAGTCCATGATCAAAATTGAATTCCAGAGACAGAGCATTGGCTTGATTGCCGAGATCTTTGACTTGATAGGCTTAAGTCCGGGAATGTAAGTTCAACCTCCCTTGAAAGGCAACTTCAGGGTATCAAGCCGGGTGGGTCCGTGACGGCAGGATAGGTAAGCCACCGATTCAGAAGTTGGTCTGCGGCGTAAGTTGCCGGTCTGAACAGCAGATGTTGTCATTAACTCGTTCTCTTTACCTGAGAGTGCATAAGGGGAAAGCGACCAAGAGTAGCCCTGTGAAAACGGCGGTCATATTAACTAATCAGAAAGATGAGAGTCTACCCTTACATACTATGTAATGTGATCTGGACATGGTACGTGCGTTCAATGACTTTGAGTTGTCGTAGTGCTGTAGTATAGCCTGGTCGCGACATCATCGACTGCCCAATCCAAACCCTGAACTAAATTCTCCCCCGTCAATGCGCTGCATGGCCATATCTTCCAATGGTGTGTTCTTATAGACATCAGATCTAACGCCTGGACCGCGGACTTGTGGAATCGTCAATCGTATTGTAGGCGATCCTTGACCTACCTCGCTTATCTCTGTATCGTTCATCGATCCGTGGATATCTTGCTTATTGGCAAAGACCAGTAACGACGCGCCTGCAAGCCGCTGTCGATTACGAGCTCTTTCAGAATGCGAGTAGATCGTCGAATCAGAAACACTCACATCTTCCGTTAGTAGAGCATGCAACTCCGACCGACAATCCTGTATGCGCAATCGATCACCCGAATCGACAACCCAAACGACGGCATCTGTCTGTTCAAAATAATTACGCCAATATGGCCGAAGGGTTCTCTGGCCACCGACATCCCCTTTTTTCATCAGTTGTGCCTCGTTGAACAACAAGATGGATGAAAATACATATGTTCAGCGTGTACCTTTGGGTTAGGCATGCAAAATATTAGCTGATTCTCATTAGTCAACTACAGCTTGCTCACTTTCCATGCATGAATGTTTTTATATTGAATCCAAGGGTGGGACTCACACTCCTCACGTCTTCGCCATTGAGTTTTTTCAAGATCGTTGTCTTTCCGGCATTGTCAAGACCGCTACGGTATTGAAGATTGAGTATATCGTATTTAAACAACTCACAGAAACAGCATTCGCATTTCCCTCTCTTTTTCTCTATTCTTGCGTATGATAGTAAGAAGACCCATGGTGAGAATTCAGATTACACGTGATTATAAATCAAATAATTAGAATTGGGGTGGTAATCTTCGCGCTATCTTTCTACGGAGCTTGCGATCCAAGCGATAAATGCCACCGAAAAATAAAGGAAAAAAAGGCAAAAAGGACGATGACGATTTTTGGTATGCACGAGTTCCTTGTGTCCTTAGTTTAGCGGTGGACTTGTAACGCATAGGGAGAAAGCTGGCGAGACCGTGGTCCCATCATCAACAGAAGTAGACGTGGAAGCAAATGAAATCAACAATGAACCTGTCGATAAACCGAAGAGTGGATTTTCGGGATTCGCATCCTTTGGCATGATAGAGGATGCGGGGGGAGAAGGTGATGAGGATTTTGGCGGGCTGATGGTATGTGCATTGAGTAAATTCATTCATTGTTATCCTACTCTCGTGCAGTCTGTCATAAAAGCAAACAAGAAAAAGAAAGACAAGAAAAAGAGTAAAAAAGGTACAGAAGATGTTCACGACGGGTCAGCGGAGGTCGCGGATATTGCCGCAGAAGATGGCGGAGCGAAGAATGCAATTCAAGTGACAGCCGATAGTTTGGCTGATGAGGAATGGGGCCAGGCCAAAGAGAAAAAGAAAAAAGACAAGAAAAAGAAAGAAAAGGATCCAGCTGACGAAGGCGACGGCCAGATCGACGGTAAGATATATCTCAATATAGGCAAGGGAAAACAAGTTTAAATCGCAAAGGTGATAAACCTGTTGCAACTGTAGTAGATGAGCCAATTGTAGCTCCTGACGAGGCCCCGGTCGCTGAAGATGGCGATGAGGATACTGGTTCCCGGATACTCTCCAAGAAAGAAAAGGAAAGGTTGAAAAAGGAGAAAGATAAGGTATGCAAACACTCTGATTTTCAATGTCTGTTATCACGTCCTGTTTTACAGGCCAAGAAGAAAGCGCAAGTAGCAGCGAAGAAAGCTGCTGAAACGGATACCGCCTCACCTGCCGCAAGTGTTGCAGTTGCAGTTGAGGATACATCTCAGCCAGTCACGCAAGAGGCCGCCGAAGATAAAGATGTCGAAGGGGACGATGTCGACGCAGCACTAGGGAAGTCCGATGCAAAGAAAAAGAAGAAAAAGAAGGCAAAGAAGGAAGATGATCTTGCACCAGTAGCCGCACCTCCGGCAGCTGCATCGGGCAAAAAGAAGTCGGGCATAAGTGCCTTGAGGGCACTTATGGAGGAAAAGAAGAGGCTGGAGGAGGAAGCGCGTAGGCGAGAAGAGGAGGAGAGGAAGCGTATAGAGGAGGAGGAGCGGCGTGCAGAAGAGGAGGAGAAGCGTAAAGAGGAAGAAAGGCAGCGCAGAAAAGATAAAGAAAAGGTAATCTTTGCTTGGATCATTTTTATCATAGTTAACATGATTATATACAGGCTAAACGCGAGCTTGCGAAGAAGGAGGGCCGGCTGCTGAATGAGAAGCAGCGCAAGGAAAAACAAATGGCAGAAATCAGAAAGCAGGCGTTATTAGCTTCTGGTGTACAGATTGAGGGACTTCACCAACAAGCGGATGCTTCATCGGCTTCAAAGAAGGTAGTGTATGGGACTCGCAAGAGGAAGGGTCCTAGTGCAAAAGACTCTGCAAGGAATTCTCCAGCACCGTCACGACCGGAGACGCCTATTCCCATGATACCATCGCGGGAGGACGATCAAAACACTGATGTCGTGCGTCAAACGGCAGATGATGCGGCCAAGTCCGATTGGGAAAAGAGCTCGGAAGAGGAAGAAATTGCGCCTCAGGCAGCACCTGGAGTAAAGGATTCGTGGGATGCCTCAAGTGACGAGGAGGTTGTCGTAGCAAGTTCGGGTACCAAGGCAGTTCCTGTGGTCAAGGCAGGATCCACAACGGTGGTGCCAGCCAAGACACGGGCCAAAACTGCAAATACGAGCACACCATTAGCGAAGCCTCCATCGGCGGAAAGTTCATCACAGGATGAATCATCAGATGTCTCCGATGACTCTGGTTCAGAAACCGATTCATCCGAGGAAACATCAGAAGAGGAAATGACAACAGCTCAGAGGATCGCAGCCCAAAGAAAAGCGGAAGCTGCGGCCCGACGAGCCAAGGCACATGAAGAAGCGTTAGCCGCTCGAAATAAAGATGACCTCAGAAGCCCAATATGTTGTATTCTAGGACACGTTGACACTGGGAAGACGAAACTATTGGATAAGGTAGCAATATATCCAAGGAGCGTGTATGGGCACTTATAGTTGTGCTCCAGATCCGTCAAACCAATGTTCAGGAAGGTGAAGCAGGCGGTATCACACAGCAAATAGGTGCAACGTATTTCCCCGTCGACGCCATCAAGCAGAAGACAACTGTAATGAATAAAGTAAAGATGATCACCTCTCGCTTCGCCCTCTTCTGATACATAAGATAAAGGATGGCAAACAAGATTACAAAATCCCCGGACTTCTTGTCATCGACACTCCAGGCCACGAGTCCTTCACCAATCTGCGATCTAGGGGTAGTTCCCTTTGCAACATCGCTATCCTTGTGGTTGATATCATGCATGGTTTGGAAGCCCAAACATTGGAATCTCTCCGCTTGCTTCGCGACCGCAAAACACCATTTATTGTTGCGCTGAATAAGGTGAGCGTGGAAAAATATTTTTGATTGGATCGTCGTTTTACCACGTATGTAGATAGATCGTATGTATGGCTGGCAAGCAACCCCGGACGGCGCATTCCAGGAATCGCTTGCAACGCAACCACGGGCCGTACAACGTGAGTTTGACGACCGTGTGAAGAGGATCACCCTGGCATTCGCCGAGGAGGGACTGAATGCTTGCCTTTACTACGAGAACAAGAATTTCGCACGAAATGTCTCCATTGTTCCGACCTCGGCAATTACAGGAGAAGGTGTCCCTGACATGATTATGTTACTCGTCAATCTAACGCAACAGCGTATGAGCGATCGATTGATGTATTTGTCGGAGGTGGAATGCACAGTTCTTGAAGTCAAAGTTGTGGAAGGTCTGGGAACAACTATTGATGTGGTTCTATCCAACGGCATCCTGCGAGAAGGCGAAAGAATAGTTATTTGTGGTCTGAACGGCCCCATTGTTACTCAAGTTCGAGCGCTGCTCACACCGCAGCCCCTTAGGGAACTGCGAATTAAGGTGTGTTCGGTTTGGCGTTCCATCTCGGGCTTTATCACTGTATACAACTAGTCCGCATATGTACATCACAAAGAGGTCAAGGCAGCCCTTGGTGTCAAAATAGTGGCACCAGAACTAGAGAAGGCAATTGCGGGCTCCCGACTTTTGGTTGTAGGCCCTGACGATGACGAAGATGATCTGCGAGATGAAGTCATGTCAGATTTAACATCACTGCTAAACAGTATAGACAAGTCTGGACGCGGAGTTTGCGTACAAGCATCAACTCTTGGTTCTTTGGAGGCTCTACTAGACTTTCTCAAGGTTAGCAAGATCCCTGTGTCTGGCATTAACATTGGCCCCGTGCATAAAAAAGATGTTATGCGGTCTGCTACAATGTTAGAAAAGGCCAAAGAACTTGCTTGCATTCTTTGTTTCGATGTCCCGATCGATAAAGACGCGGAGAGACTAGCTGAAGAAATGGGCATCCGCTTGTTCCGGGGTAAGTTTTTATCTCGTTGGCATGGCATTTTCCAGCTACAAATATTTGTCATTTAGCGGACATCATCTATCATCTCTTCGATGCGTTCACAGCATATAACAAGGAAATCACGGAAGCTAAACGCAGAGATGCTGCTCCTCAAGCTGTTTGGCCTTGTCGCCTCAAAATAATTACAGCGTTTTGTAAGCGAGATCCGATCATTCTCGGAGTAGATATTCTGGACGGTGCTCTGCGTATCGGAACTCCGCTCGCTGTTGTCAAGACAGATCCTACAACTGGAAAGAAAGAAATCGTAGAACTTGGGAAAATGTATGTCATCACTTTACCACTCAGCTCTGACTCACGATATGACATGAAATGAAGTACGTCTTTGGAGATAAATCACAAACAGCATGATGTGAGGAACGCGTTGTATCCGACTGAAAGTGTTTGACTTGTATTTAGATAGTGAAGAAGTCCCAAGCAGGGGCGGGTGTCGCGGTAAAGATAGAACATGCAGTTTACCAGTCTTCAAAAATGTTTGGGCGACATTTCGATGAGAAGGATGACGTTATGAGCCGTATCAGTCGGCAAAGCATCGACGTTTTAAAGGTCGGTCATGCTATCGAGAAATTTTCATGGCACTGACATTCCAGTAGAACACATTTAAAGCAGACGTCACGCCCGATGAATGGCTACTCATAAGGGCACTGAAGCCAGTATGTCCCTTATCTATGTGAAAATTGCGCCAGTTCATCACATTATATAGCGATTCAACATATCATAGGTCTTGAAAAGGAGAATGTCTGTCTTACGCTTTGTATCCTTTTAGCAATTGTGTTTTACCCATACATGGAATTACCCTCGGGTTCAGTTTTTTATTAGCTTCGAGTAAGATTGTCAGCGCCGAGACGCCCCAATGCGAAACTCAGAAGTGCAACTGACCAGAGTTCTAGCTGAAATCTCCATCAGACCAGGCGAGACGGCAAGTTATAGGATTGTGATTCGCCAACTCGTAAGAAATACGTACGGCGCCCAAGTTTTACCCAACCAGTCTATGTGACTTGTTGCTTGTCTAAGGATGATCTAAGATGCAATGCACCGGATTTTGGCGGTTCATCTGGGACAAGCCGTATGATTGTGTACTGGCGATTGGTTTGGAGCAATCCGATATCCAGGCCCACAGTTTGCTCCAGGCTGGCCCAGGTACGCTGTACGGCGTTTATTTCATTTCGGATTTCCTAACCCTCCAACCGGCAATTCTACACCGATCACTTCGGAAGCTTCGTGAATGTCGTCTTTTAATAGTACAGCGGTCCTCATTTGTGTCAAGCTATATTGCACACGCGTACTATGCTACCGAGGCGTGGCATTGAAGCGCTGCTGATGGAGCTCTGATATTCTATATCCTCGATGGAGTTGAATGAATCTATCACCGTAGATTGTGCTGTTCCGAGGCGGTTCTTGCTCGCATGAAAAGCAGTACACCTTCGTACACTGTCCAAGTAATTGCTGAACTGAGAACTTTTTTCGACATTCGGAGCGTCAAACCATCAAAGTACCCGGCGATACCCCCGTTCTGCAGCAAGGCATTAGATGACGGACACTCGTAGACCCAATCAAAGAAATTGCGACCCACTTTCCAAATCGCTCTTAGGGTGGTACTGAATTTATGATAACGATTCTCCCGACGGACTTGCATCTTGGTCTAACGGCGGAAAATGTAAGTTAACGATTATTGTATGCCACCACTATCTAACCTTGATAACGTCAAATGGGTGTGTCATTGTAGTCGCAATCACGCTAGCCGAGGCTCCTGCAAATGCGTGGACGATAAAAGAAGGCTGACTGCTTAATGGAGCAATGATCGACGCTGTGATTCGGGATTTAGTGGTTAAGGCAAGGTTTTTGGGATTCAGCAGACACCGAGGGTGTAACTGTCGGCGACCATGGATCGACGTCGAGACAAGACTTACATGTGTCCCGTTTGATCTCCTCGTAGAAAACCATGAACAGGCCTGCGTATGGGGCGTCACGTAGTGATGACGCGACAAATCCGCGGAGAAGTTCGGAGGGTCCTTGTCGAATGATGGAAACTAGCGCCTGAGGGAATGATTTGTATGCATACATGTTACTCTGTGCAGCCCCGGTCAATAAGCTTAATAACTCGTTCTCCACATATGGAGAAGGCCGTACTGACTTCATATCGTGCTTTCAGAATAGAGAAAGGGTTCAACAGGAAACCAACAGCTACACGTGTCGTGGCGCCAGCGATGAGATTTCCTTGTTTTGTTAGTGTTGGAAGAACAGATGTAATTTTGTTTGCCGGAGAGCTTTGCTCATGGGCAAAATAAGGAGATGTTGCCATCACCGTCCGTAATTGTGCAAGCCCAGTCATATACAAAGCAATGCCAGGCACGTTCCTGCCACCAGATGGCGTTATGAAGAGATACCGAGCAACTTCAAGTACCACTCGACGTACCGGATTAATGATGCTTCCGTGCCGCGCCACAGCCCTAATAGCCCACCCGTCAGAAAAATGTCCTTCGTTGTCAGAGTAATTGCATGTCTATGGAGTATGACAGATTTGAACGAGTCGACCGCTCTTCAGCTGACCTTGTGATTTGCGAACCATTCCCTTGCTGCAATCTCGTCTTAAGCAGGTCAACTACAAAGGCAACATAAGAAATTGCCTTCTCCATATAATGAGTGACTGACGAGGCTGTAGAAACATCGTCGTTGCGAGGCCAGAGAGGCTGCCTAAGTTTTACATGGTATGGGGATAGACGCAAGTCTGGGGGAACATACCGAAACCAGTTGTTGGCCAACATTGGTCATGAATGAGGTGAATTTGTTGTACGTAACCCTCCTAACAGACTACCACCATGAGCAATAACCCAGATCTCGACCGTGTACCGGTCAGCGCGCGCTCAAAAGCTCTGCGCGCCTGTCTCCTGTGTTCAATTGTTCAGACACCGCAGGAGTTTCGTCGATCAGGCTGTCCAAACTGTGAGGAGGTTATGCAGGTACGTCCGTGCATCGTCAATGCAGAACCGGGTTTCTTAGGATCTCCGTTGTTCTCAAGCTGAAAGGCAGCACAGAACGCATCTCGACTTGTACAACAACTTATTTTGATGGCTTGATCACAGTAATAGACCCAGAGAATAGTTGGGTCGCACGATGGCAACGTACATGTATGTGGTACGACGTCTCTAACTATTGTTTCAACCACGAACGTCATCTTTATAGCGAAGTATGTCCGAGGCTTGTATGCTGTTCGCGTTAAAGGGCGCATACCCGATGATGTGGAAGCAGAGCTGGAAAGCCGCGGTATCAAGTATCGGCCCGTGACCAAACGGACCAGGACTGATTATTTTCGTCGCTCTGCCTATGCTCCGGTCAATACATACATGCCCGAATCGTGCGAGACTCAATCGCTGTTTCCCATACGACCTGCGTTCCTGAACATGCTCTATGCTGACTTTGCCGAGGAGATATCAAACTCGATTTTCGAAAATGAAATCAAACAGGTTGTACGTAGAACAGGTTTTAATGAACTCCGGTGAGCAACAGCCTGACATCCCAGCGTCGAGTAGTTCTCAGAATAGTCAGGTTGAATGGATATAAATGATTGCTGGAGGGTAACATATAGTTCACAGCAGGTCATGCAACACTCGGTCATATTGGTGTGGCATGTGAGCCCTATAAGCCGACAGACATTAGAAATGGCCTGAAGCGGTCAATGGGATGAACCAACATGAGCATATCCTTGGCGAAGACAATCTGTGAAAAGATCTTTTCTACGTCCAGCACCTCAAACAATCTAAGTTTGTTCGGATTGCCTCTACAGGCATTGACAGAATCCGTCGTGGTATGCCATACTGGACTGTTATGCGATGGATCCAAGTCATTTTCTCTTACAGCCCATAGGACCCTTCCCGGAGGAAACATGTTGACGTTTTGCATGTTCGCTTCCAGGGTTTTACGCATCGCTATAAACTGCAAAGTACGTGTGGCTAAGAGCACAGTATTAGAGTGCAACATACCCAGTCAAATTCTTCTCGACCCTCGTTACCCAAGGATTTCCAGGCTTTGGCTTTTCTTGTAACGGCTGACCATCCGTCTCCTAAGATGCTTCATTTTCAATAGCTAAGACTAGGAATTCATGCTGACTCACCATTATTTGTTGCTTCAGCTTCACAGAGCCACATCGCTGCATTCCGAAGGTCCCTCACGGAGCCTAATGACAGCCTGGCAATAACGTCGTGTGAATAAACAAACGAAACAACTAGTCTATCCGCAAGCTTGCTCAAATTGGCATCTGTAAGGCATCTAAGAAAAGATGAACTCTATCTCTTCAATATTCTCTGGGAAACATACGGAGGTGCAAAACAGTACACATATACCCTTCTTCCCACAGGCAGCCCACTAGATGGAACAGTAAGACACGTCTTCGGGTCGGCCCACATCTGACGCGCCTTTAGGGTTGAGCGTCATCTAGTATTGGAACGAATTTACCAAGCCGAGAAGCGCAGCGACGCCAGCGCCCAGACTGTGGCCACACATAATTAGTTCTGCATAGAAGCAAAATGGATCAGCTCCACTCTCCGCCGTCAGCCCTGCAACATACCAAATTCTGGGTTGTGATGAAGAGCTTCGTTAACAGCGAGCTGAACGGGTTTGCCGACATCGCCCATGGCCCGGGCCATTCGTAGCATACCACCGTGCACGTGATAAGTAGGAGCATTTGTGACATCAGAGGAAACATGAGATATAACAGGTTTGAATAGTTCGGGTTCGCAAGTCAAGTCGACTGCTATCTCGTTCAGCGACATAGTTCCTAATATTTGTTTGCATTTGAGTGAACTCGACTAGCAAAGAAAACAGACCTCGAAGGACAAGTACAACCTGTCCTCGGTTGTAGTCAGTAAGTACCCAAAAGCGTGGCATCAGATGCTCGCCACCAATGACCTGTTTTATCCGTTCATTAGTCCTGTCAAACATGATTGAAATCTTACGGCTGTGGTCTTCATCTTCTCTTGCATTTTTTCCCCAACTTTTTCTCGCTCACTATTGTCGTGATGAGCCTCATCTTGCAGCCCGATTAGTCGTTCAAGGATTTCTTTGTCATGCTTCCCTAGTAGAATATCCCACCACGAATATGACGAAGGGCCAACACTCTTGTCTTCGCCATTTATAGTATTACTTACTACCTCGTCTCCTTCACCTGCAACCTCTGCCTCAGAGGCATCTATTGCATGAGTGAGCTGCACTTCTTCAGATGTTTCTTCTCCTGCAGCTTTCCTCATTCCCAAGGTGGCAGATGAGGATGCCGCACTTATGGCATTAGGCGATATACCAAAAAACAGTAAACTGGCGCCACCGTATCCAGCGAGGACAATTTTAGACAAGCGACGAAGGGTTAGCTTGAGTTCTCCAATGGAGAGCTGAGTTGGAGCCGGTTCTGGAAAATCCAGGGAGGACATGAGTGGTTGCGATTCAGTTTGCAGCCGCGCATAAGTGACCTGGCTACGGTCATCTTCCTGAGATGTGAAAGATAATTGAGTTATTGTATGGTGGGTTCTGCGTTGTGATTTTTTCGTGGCGGGATCTTTTGCCTCTTTCGATGAGTGATCCTTTGCATTTGAGTTATGTTTACGCGGAGGAGCCTCTCCAATATCGGCGGAAATAATTTGCGCATTCATAGCTCCAGGATATATGACATCAGATGTCACGCGAACACGAGATCCCCTGCAGCTATTATCAATGAAAGAACCAAACCTTTGTAATTCTCACCTTCGAAACTGGGTCTTGTAAATATTATCCACCGTTGCCAAACTATCATTGACATCTATTTCTCGTAAGTACTTAAACCACTTTTCTTCCTGCCATTCTTGGGTGACGCCTTGCAATGCAACCCAAGCTACAATGGCCCTGGCGACCTGCGTAATACCAAACTGGCGTTCTGGTAGTTCACCAAATGAAGGTGGCTGATACCATTCATGTTTCACCAGTGTGATGAAAGAGGCGAGGGAAAAAGACGCGTCACTGCTTCCAGGAAATATGACAGAAAGAACGTTGATAGAAGAGTGCGCGGCCATGAGTGACGTTGCGGTGATGTACTCCGAAAGGTGTATGGGTGCAAGAGTGATTTGTTCAGCAAGAGTAAAGACAGTCGAGACAGCGCCTCCTAAGAGAGGGGTAGTGACGGTACTGCCACCAAAAAGAGCATAGTCGACGAAGGACGTAGTCAAACCGACCATGGAGGTCGTAACGTTACGGGCTATTGAGAACTTCTCGGGTCAGACTGTAAGGCATAAAGTTGTGATGATACTTACGCCCAGCCTTGTGCCTGATTTCGCGAGTGAGAAGCCGATGGAGGTGGCAGCAGAAGCGATATCCAAGCCTTGTCTACTGTAGTCATCCCAGCCTCTGGCCATTGAGACATTTATGTGATTGCACTGATCATTTGTCCTCCTGTTCTAGGGTTAGGGTTTATGTTCTTCCGTCTCCGAAGCTGGCAGCCGTTTTGCAGGTCTTTTGCAACGGAAACACAAACCGGGAAGCCTTCCAGATACGGACAACCTTTCTTTCAGTTCCACCCACATCTAGGTCTCTTCTTTTCACTCTTTCTCTCTTCCTTGCTCACCAGCACACAGTCCAGCCAAATGAGCTCACACCTGGCATACCCCCAGAAGACTACGAATCTCGACGTCGCAAACTCATGGACGCCCTTCCAGAAAACAGTGTTGTCATTTCCGTCTCTGCCCCTGTCAAATACATGAGCAACAGTTAGTCATCCACGGTGCCACCTGGATACACCTGATTTATTAACGTAGATATATTGTGAGCAGTGCTCTTGCCTCGAAATTATTTGATTGATACTTGGAATGCAGCTACAAGTACCGTCAAGCATCAGATTTTTGGTACCTTACTGGTTTCATGGAACCAGAAAGCGCCGTTGTCCTAGGTGTCACAAGCTGCATTATGAGATTTTTCTTAGCGGACTGAGCTGTGTAACAGAGAAAATGCCGTCGTCAACCCGAGGCTACCGTATGAAACTTTTCTGCTCAGGAAAGAATGCAGAGAAAGAAAAGTGGGACGGGCCACGGTAGGTAGAAAAAATTTACCAACTCATTTTTGGTGTCGCTCATACGAAACTATTAAAGGACAAGTCTGGCAGATGCAGCCTCGATTTTTCATGCCGACGATGCCATGCATATCACGGCCTTTTCTTCATACCTCAAATCATCGTTGTCCACATACTCCAGTATCTTTATCGATACACCAGAGTCTGACCGCCGTGGTCAAACTATGCGTCGATCAGCCCGTGTTGCTGCAAAATCAATTTTAAAATACCTGTCATCCTCATACAATCCTCTCCCGTCTGATCACGATCATATACTTGGCAGTTTAACCAGTTCCAAATGTAAACCGCTATCAATCGAAGTTGCACGTTTGCGTGCAATCAAGAGCCTACCAGAACAAAATATGATGCGGTCAGCGGCGACTATCAGCGGCCGAGCACACGCAAAGGTGAACCACTCAATTCACTAACACTTTTAGCTAAAATCATGCGCTAGACCATGCGATTCACTCAACCCAGAATGTCTGAAGCTGCGCTCGCTGCTCATTTTGAATATACGTGTTCCCTGTCCGGGCACAACGACTTGCTTATGTACCAGTCGTTGCCTCGGGGTAAGTTGGGTAGAGTTTGCATTTGTTCCTTATTAACATTTTCTCAGGGCGAACGCTCTTATAATACATTACACGCAGAATGACCATCTCCTACAGCCCAATGAGATTGTTTTGATGGACGCAGGTTGTGAATACAAGTACGTAGTATCATCAGCTTCATGAATTCGGCAATTGAATGCGACATAGTGGTTATGCGTCTGACATCAGTTAGTTCCAACGGAGATGTGGGGAGGCATCCTATTAACAACATGCAGCCCGCTCTTTCCCAGTATCCGGCACATTCACGGTACCTCAACGTGACCTCTATTCCGCTGTCTTATCTGCCCAGAAATCCTTAATCAATATGTGCACTGAGCGGGCCAACCTCAGCCTAAACAATCTGCACAGAATGTCATGCGACCGCCTGCGTCAAGAATTGGCTCAGATCGGATTCAGTTCGTTGCGTGCCGGAGACTTGGAGCGAATATTATATCCGCACTTCCTTAGCCATCCTATTGGAATTGGTTTGTCAATTCGTAATATAGGGATAAGCTCTTACGCCGAAGCCAGACTTGCACGAATCCAGCAACTTTGATAGAGGCTCGCGGTATGATTTTTACTTGCTCCATGTTACAGTTTTTCACGACGTTGCAGACTGAAAAATGGCATGGTAATAACCATCGAGCCAGGTGAGCCAATTAAATCACGGCCAGCCGGCCAGTATTATACAACATTCCCAGGTATTTATGTCCCACCCTCGCCCGAATTTCCCAAATATTTCCATAATATTGGTATACGAATAGAGGTTTGAGTACTCTTTTATGCTATGGGCGCTTAATGACGTATGATTAGGATGAGGTCCTTGTAGGAGAAGACTATCCCACAGTTTTGACAGTCGCGGCACCAAAAGAGGTAAAATACAATTTTTGATGTTTAGTTACTTCCTGACGGAGGGCTTGTAGATTGCTGATGTTGAGGGAGCGTGCCAAGGGTCATTAGGTTTAGAACCATACTGAGCCAGTAGACATCCAAATCATTCGATCATATAACGTCATGATGCACAACAAGAAAGTTCCCCTCGACGTTGTATGCGATGCTTGACGCTGGCATGGTAACGAGGCGATCATCATGAGTGGGATGAAAGCCACGAACACGGCATTCATGCCACGGGAAGGTGGTAGGGAAGGGGCAGCGCCTTATATTGGTGTTGAAATGAAGCACATTGCCGTGGATATTTTCGTAGTCGCCCAACCACGAATGGTTAATGACGATAAACTCGTTGGTCTGAAAGTCAAAAAAGGTGATGATATGCATGGGTTTCACTGGCTGGCAGCTTACTGCAAAATTCCATCGAATATAAAACCGATAATTATCAAACGCTTTTTGATGTGAAGCACACATGTGGATTCCGTTGGGGGACTCGTGATTAACACTTTTGGCATTGAGTGGAATGTAGCCGAGACCTCGCATGAACGTTTGAACTCCCATTTTGAAGGTGTTTTAGAAAATAAATCAATAGCGACTGTTAACTCACAGCCAGGCTGAGCCGGGAGAGGATACATCACTGTGATGGTGTCGTTGATTTGTAATCTGGGATTGTCACTTGTTGCACAGCCACCGGTGAGCTTCTGTTTACCGATACTCCTATTTGGAGCGTCGCTCATAACTGCAAGCCTCCGCTTTCTCAGTCTCTCACTTCTTCCGCGTTGACCGTGACATCTATCGTTAACGCGAAACTTCCACCTGACATTCGTTTCCAAATCTCTGGCGATGTATCCACGACCTGCTCTGGACTTTGACCGCGATTCTTCAGACCCTTTAAATCCTACTGTCAATTACACTCATTTTCAACCTTCTCCTGAGCAACGAGACCCTCGCATCCCGTTGGGCTTCAAGATCTATGGCATTGGATGCTTGGCTGCTTTTCTTCTATTTTCGTTAATACTCGTCATATATGTGGTCTTCAATAAACGGATCCGAAACTTCCGGAAGTCCCGAGACGAAAAGAGTAAACAAGAAGTAAGTCTTTCGGCCTTTAAGTGGCGAAGGATGTAATGCTCACCTTTGCAGTTCCGCCTTCTTGGAAAGCCATCATTGCCCAATTCCCTCGAGTGCGATACTGAGGATGGTCAAGTGCACGAAAAAAGTTGCTCCGAAAAAGGCGCCGCTCTATGTCCACGACCTCCCACTTGTACTTCTTCCTCCTACGAAGGTGAGAACGTTCGCTGGCGTGGAAAAACGCGTGAACTGGGGAGTTGGGACTCCTCTGTCACCATGGTTAACGCCGGCTCTCCACGTTTGCCTCCCACATCTCACCTACCAATGAATGATGGAACCCCCTCGAGCACGCACACCCCAATTCTCACGTCTAATATTTTTACGTTGAATAAAACACCCATTTCTACTTTGATCGCTCCCTTGGATCCACCTGTTTCTCCGAAAACCATTTCAGCGATGTGTCCAACGGAACCAGTTAAGGCTGTGACCACTGATGGTGTTCATCGAGCAGGACAAGGAACTCGACGGGCATCTCCAGTCAAAGAGGAGAACAACCGAGATCTCACTTTGAGCAAAAGTCAGCATTTAGCGATGCTATCTAACAGGAATCCGGGATCATCTCCTAAAGGGATATTGAAAACTTCCCCAACCTATATCGCTCGAGATTCTTGCCCGTCCACCTCTCGTTTATCGGGTCATACGCCGCCCTGTGTTTCGCCTGCCAAGGACGGCATTGATGAGTTGTCGGCCTCAATGAGCCTTTCAAATCTCCTATCAGCTCGCAAACACATTAATAACTCTCCTAAAGGGTCGACAAATTTTCGATCAGTTTCTTCGCGCAAATCCTCTTCGCCAACCTATGAAACATCTGAAGAGTCGAGCTCACCGTCACGAAGGCCAAGGGACTTTGAAAGAGCGGAAGGTGATTCCTATACTCAGTTCATCGATGAGCGTAAGC
This sequence comes from Amanita subjunquillea, assembly GCA_020011035.1. Lineage (NCBI taxonomy): Eukaryota > Fungi > Basidiomycota > Agaricomycetes > Agaricales > Amanitaceae > Amanita > Amanita subjunquillea. The sequence continues at coordinate 525,905 of JAEBUT010000020.1, read as the reverse complement.
GCCGTAGGACGGTTTCAGCCAACACGACACCCGTTTCCCCTGCATGCAATGCAGAGTCGCATATTGTTCACTTGGGTCCTGAGCCAAAGCAGGTGTATCATGGAACATCCAGTGCGCGGTCAAGGAGAGTTTCTATTTCTATTCCCTCGAGAAGCAGTACATCTAGCTCAAGGCCGGGGTCCGTGGCGCTATCCAGATCTCGCCGGTCATCTGTTGCTTCCGCGTCTGATGAACGAAAAGCTTGATAGATGTAGTGTTTCAGTATCACGAGAAAATGTAAATGCAACCAGTTTCCTTGTGTAACCATCAAATCTGATCATTGCATCGTTTTCTGGTTTTGGGGATGAAATGTTGTCCAATTAAAATTTTATCTCCTCGCCAGTCGACGAGAGTCGGGACATGCATATGACGAACTGCAATTCTGTCTTTGGTGATCCGCCCGCGAACGTAATAAAATGACTTGGTTTGCGTCACTGGCAATGACTCTACGCATTATTGTGCGCGCCAAATCGTTGCAATCTGTAAGGCAAAATTAGAATTTTAGCGGAATGAGCGGTCAATACGTTGTATCTTTTTTGATCAGAATGGTGTTGTTACGTGAGAGGCATAGGTCCACAGGTATCATCGTCGCCGAGGACTGATTTCTAACAGCAATTGATTGACGCATGTTGTAATACACTGAGTCACATGCGTCGAGGATAAGAGGTACGGGTCCAGAGTAGATGATATATCATGAATACTGTTTCTGGATGAATTTAGCAATCGTCTGTAATTGGATATTCGATGTTCCCTCGTAAATTGCTCCCTTGACATGAGGTCAAATTATTATTAGCAACTCATCATCGCGTCACTCACAATCTTTGAATCACGCCAGAACTTCTCGATACCCGTCTCCCGGGTGAAGCCGACACCTCCAGCCCATTCTATTGCAGACCCAGAAACTCGTTGTGCAATCACGCTGGCCCAATATTTAGCCATTGCTGCCTCCTTGGTGAATGGCTTGCCCTCCTCCTTTCGTCTTGCAGCGTTATAGGTGAGAAGGCGTGCCGCCTCAAGGTCCACCGCGGCTTGGGCGATTTGGAAAGCCATTCCTTGGAACGTGCCTACAGGCTGACCAAACTGCTGGCGCTGGTACGTATATGGTACCGCTTTATCAAATGCACCTTGAGCAAGGCCGAGCATCTGAGCTGCGATACCAATTCGACCTTCGTTCAGTATTTCGATGGCAATCTGGAGGACATTAAAAGTGTCAGAGAAGATGAGAAGTGACATGCCTTGTACCCCTTTCCTTCACCGCCAAGTACGTTCTGTGCAGGTATTCTGAGATCGTCGAAGTTGAGAGTGCAGGTAGAAGATGCTCGAATGCCAAGTTTTTGCTCCTTCTTTGCAACCTGTATTCCCATGTCTTTAGTTGCAATAAAACAGGTAATCCCCTTGTATCCTTTGCTAAGGTCCACCTAATTAATATCGTCAAGTGGTTGGACATAGATGGCTGCTCTCGGCGCACATTGGCAAATATGAGAAATATATCGGCTTCCCAGGAATTCGTTATCCACATCTTAGAGCCATTGATTACCCAATGGTCTCCATCCTTCTTTGCTCGAGTTTGCAGCGCGAATGCATCTGAACCAGACGCTGCTTCCGACAGGCAGAAGGAACCCAACTGACAGAAATGAGGGACTGGCGGAGATAGACAATGTTGGGCACCGACCTTTGATTCCGCCAACAGGGGTAACCATTTGTTTTGTTGTTCTATCGTGCCATGTGTACGTATGACGGTGTTCACAAGGGTGTTGTGTACGTCACACGCCACAGAGACGGAAGGGTCAACTTTCGCAAGTTCCTCGATAGCAATTATGGCAGAGGTAAAGGATGACTCTGCACCCCCGTGTTCCGCACTTGTTTCTATTCCCATAAGCTATGAGTTCCCATTAGCACCTAGAGAGTCGTGTCACTGAACGCTCACGCACTCCTTGGTCGAAGAGGCCTTTGATAATGGATGGGTCCATCATCTCGTTTTCGTCCATCTCCCGAACTTTGGGTCCTACCACATCATTGGCGAATCGTTGTACTGCCGAAGCAACGTTCTAAATCATTATCTTACAAGATTCACATTCATACCTGCTTCGCGCAACATCATCTCCTCTTCTGTGAAGGTATCTAAGGAATTCAATGATGGGGCTTCGGAACGAATGCATCGGGTGGTAGTCAGAGTTCTGTACATATACATAACGTTCAACCCCGTCCTATCAGCTATGAGAAAAAGAATACCTGACTGGGGCGCGTTTCGTGTGGCACCAAACGGGTCTTACTGAGCGAATAGTTGACTTGAGCATGAGAGCAGGAGATAGGGATATTCCTCAACCATGCTCCGGGCAGGGGCAGTTATAATCATTGCCGGTCATGTGATTACCGCAGCGAACGACCGAATCGCCATGCGCCTGCTCGTCCTTGTAGTTTTGGCGGCGTTGGCTGCCGCATATTCTGGCACTCATCCAGTCCTTGCATGGTCGTCTCAGCCGTTCGTCCTTTTTCTCGCTTCTAGATCGTCTTCTCATGGCTTTGCTTTTAGCTCTAATGTTCTGCAGTCCTTACCTCAGTCATTCGAAAAGCCACATTCCCCCCTGGCTCACATCGTCAGCAACAACGCCGTTTGTGATCACAGTGCAGTCATAATTATCGAACACCCAGGGGTGCGTATTTCCGTGTCACTTGACACATGTAATATCACCAACACTCATCTAGGTGCATGCGTCTGTTCTACGTTCTCTGTCACCTTCCTCCGGGTTTGTTCGCAGTTTTTCCAATCCATCTTTGCGGTATTACCCGTATATGCCTATCGACTTGTATGATGTTTCGGTCCATGTGGACAAGCTGTCGCAACAATGTAGCTCTCGTATAGTTAAGTTTAGCCCAGGCCAAGGTGTCACATTCGATCTGGGCTACAGATACGTCATTCACATGAATTTGCCTGGGCTTCATTCTCTTCACGAGCCTCAAAAGAGCGTCATGAAGCACCATGGTGGGTCATGCCGGATATATACTGTCATTCTCGATGCTCATGTTCCATTAAAGACGACATTCTTTCGAGAGAATTGGATAGTCTGACGTCTATCTTCCCCGAACATCTGATCATATACATGGGAGTCCCTTTGCTTCCAGAGTTTACCAAGCGTCAAGCTCCGGAGGTACCCGAACGACCCGTCCTTCAACTGTCCGACTCTTATGCACCTTCTAATACAACCTTGCCCACTGGAGGGATTCTGAAGCACTATCAACTCCTTACTCCAGCCTTGATCAGTTCTTTGCTTCTTGTCCTTTTCGTCTTGTTACCTATCCTCGTGTTTGGTATCACCGCTCTTGCAAGCATTCAAAGTCCGCTCAAGGTAGAGAATCCCAAAGGTTACAGTGCTAGAGAGAAGAAAATACAATAGTAGTTGGAATGAGGACGCTGTATATAATATCATACTCTTGCACAGGCAAGTTTTCGGGGCTTGTGCAATGACTCTATTGCCGATTGTGAAGTGACTAGCCTCATCAGGTATATGAGCAGTTGTCCTCTCAGCAGCTTGACTGGACGTGATTCTATTCAACTTCAGCACTTATCCAAAACTACATGTTATACATTGGCAATAAATTATACATCCACTACTGATTCTAACCTGTCTTCGTCTCGTTCAAGTGCAGTTCGCATGATTTCGACTGCACCAAGATGGAACGGCAATACTGGATTGGCACGTAACTTCCATCGCAATTCTGCAAGACACGAGAGCTCATAAAAATTGTAAGTTATTTCCTCATGGGTACTTAGATCGCCGGTTAAAGATGCAAGGGTATGTCTTGGAGATGTGGTATATAGAAGGTGAATGTGGAGCATAGAGATTGATGTAGATGTTGCAGATAAAGGCACATGAATTAGCGTCATCGATGAGCGCGGTAGCATTGTGACAGGATGAGGTATCTGCGTGTCTTCTGACGACCCGTCGCTGCTCGCAAATGCCAATTCAGTTCCCATGGATAACCCATCAGACGGTGGTTCCGGGATGAAGGACTGATAGAATGTAGCGCGTGGGGTAAAGGAGAGGGGGAGTCGTATGTGTGTCCGCAACATGTACGTCTGGGACGAGACGTCGTTGAACACTGCGTGCTTCGCCGAGGTCATGCGAGTGGTACTTGTTTGAGATTTGGCAATATTGTGCTGAAAATCGGTCGTTGTCCATGGCGCTTCAGCTTCCGCACACAGAATGTAGACATGTAGTGATGGAGTGGGTCTATTGGACATCTCGTTCAAGCAGCTTATCCATGCTGCCAATAATCAGTACATCGTTTCCGGACAAAAGGGAAGGTTCACCATTGAGTTCCGCCTCTCCCATTATGCCATACTTGGTGATGACTATCCTCCACTCCACGTTCGCCTTTTTGGCAAAGGACAGCACAAAATCCCACACCTTCATCACTGCGTATGTTTCTTCACTCAGTTCTATCTCCTGTCCTTCGGCTGATGTATGTGTAAGCCAAGTGCCAATGTCGTGTGCTTCTCCACGCTGGTCTATGCATGCAGCAACAAGCCACTTGCCGCAAATGCTCGACTGATAACCAACATGCATTAGAGTAAATCGGTCCACTACGTCTAACGATGGGTGAGCTTCCCGAACGAAAGAAACTTTGCATGGTAGAGGCCTGGCGAGTGTGAAGGCTGGTTCCTCAATGTAGCTCTGGGTATTCCCGTTCTCCAGTAGGTCCGATGACGCAGAACGACTGACTGGGGAAGGTGTCCTATCGTACACGGAAGAGCACAAGCTTTTGATCGAAAGCTCGCGGATGCTTGGAGTTTGTAACGGTCCAAAAACATGAGGTTCTGGAACAAGTTGGTATGTAGCATGGATATCAGCACGTTCCTTCAAAGCTTTCTTCAGAATGGCGATTGATTGCCGTAGGAAGGGAGATGCGAGGGTCATGATGCTGATAGGAATAACGAGAAAAAAAGCATAATGATGCTCGATAGGACTCAGGTTTGAAATGAAAGATGCTAAGTGCCCTCAGATATGGTGCAGGAGCTACCTTACGATGACGCACCAATCGTCTTACGCAAAGACTTGTCATATATCACTGGTAGATGTCCATCTTTTTCACAACTTGGGTCTTGTCCAAATTTCATATTACCATAATATCTCGTCTTCGCGGATGTCAGTGAAAATGTACGAGGAGAAGATAACATACAGCATAAACAGTGGCCATATTCTCAAGCCATGAGTCTATTTGGAGTCTGCGCTGATTACCATCCCCATCCTTGTCATAGAGCACAAATACGGTTAAGTTCTTCTTGCCGCCCCTTGGGCCTAATCCAAGCTTCTCCCAGAATCGAAGGGCTGTTGGCAGGACGTAAATAACTGCGTTGCTTTTTCCAATCGCAACCATGGGGGGTTCAAGCGGTTTGAGGACTTGCGTGGTCACACTTGGCAAAGATGCTAGTCAAATCAGTCGTTGAAAAGTAATGAATGTATGAACTTACGACTACTGAATAACGAGGCCAGGTCCAAGGCGCTTGCTGATGAAGAAGTTGAGTTAAGCAATGTGGATGCGTATTTGATATCTGCAGGCCATACATCCGCCCAGGGTCTAGGCAAGAGTGTAGCGCTTTTCCAAGCTTCGGCCCATAGAGTATTTCCTACCACCTCAGCAGCAACCGCACTTGCAATGGCTTCCAGAGATTTGGATTTCTCAGTTGCGGCCCCCAATACGGCTGCTGGTGAGACGGGTGTGGGAACTGAAATTGGGATTGGGGTGTTCAAGACCGCGGGATCAGACGAACGCAATGGCGTGCCAATGACCAAGAGTGATCCATGTTCAAACTGGGCGTATAACAAGGAAGGCCCAGGGGGCAGGTAAGAGGGAGGAGGAGTGATAGGTCGCGATACACCATTGTTGCTGTCAGAATCATCTACATCGCCATCTGAGTCCTCGTCCGATAAGACACAATCATCGACTTTTCTTCCATGGTCCATTCATCTTCCTGCGTCCACGAAGGCATAAACCTGGCTTCCCTGACGGCGTGCTCTGACTCTGGCTTCCTTTTGACGCCTATCAACTTTTGTACAACCCCAACTCTCGGATCTGTAATCGCATTGTACCTCAATCCCCATCCTCCTATGTCACCTAATGATTTGGAGCGGCCAAATTGCACTTTGGGGAAATGTTCATCTCTTTTGGGGCTAGAAAGAGCAAACTTGCCATGAAGATATTTTCCATCTGCCATCCTATGATAAGACGAAAAAGGGATGGGGTCAAAAGGTGATTTCAGGACTGATGGGTTGGAATTCTCTGCAGACGTCATGCCAGAATCCAGTTGAACGTCAGGTGTGGCTGGTCCAGAATCTGTCTCTGGTGTTTGTCCCGACGGTGGCGATAGATCAGGTACCCTTGTTTCAATATCCGCAAAAGCGGGTAAGAGACTTCCAGCATGTTGATTTGTAGGCCAAGTGGGTGCGGTGACACCATGGCCAGGCCCTGTAAATACTCCTTCACGAAGCGACGTAAAAGGACCTAGTTCATGGACATAACTTCCGGCCTGGTCAGTGCGACTCTGCGAAGGATGAATGGGCGTAGCACTTTGGTCTATATTTCGGGAAGGCTGGTCGAAAAAGCTGAAATCATCGTCTGTGAACATATCCTCAAAGTCCATGCTGCGATGGATATCCATATATGTTTCTCTGTCATTGCCATTTTCGGACATTCCATAACTCATATTCATGTCGAATTCAAGGTCCATGTCAATATAAGTTTGGGGCATCTGAGGCCATGCGGAATCTAGATTTCCGAATGGATCAAATGATGCGCTCGACGACTTGGAAATTTGAGAAGCTTCTGGGGAAAGAATGGTTTGGATATTTTCTGTCGAAGGTATATCATGAAAAATCCTAGCTGGAGAAGGTGACTTGTCTGCGGTTGGGGAAGTCGGTACATCCGATATTGCCAAACCATTCGAGGCGACGTGCGGAGGTGAAGGATAAAAGCTGTTCGGCGGGACAGGTACTGGTGGCAAGATCGGTGTTCCAGCCACTGCGGATGGCAGTGGGTGTTGATCTGGGGTATCAATGGCGGAAATGGAAGGCGTGGCAGACGCTATAGGAGTAGGGACCGATGTACGCGCCAAACGTGGAGAAGAGCTGGCACCTTCTCTTTCTCGCTTAAGACGCTCGCGCTCTCTTTCACGCTCGCGAGCGACAGATTCAACGTAGCTGCTTACTTCCTCGGCGACTCGAGGAATGTTTTTGTGCTTGGACAATGTAAGTGACTGGAATGCTTGCAAGTATTCAACAGTTGAGATGTTCGTCAAAGATACGAAGGGATGCACCCCAACACCTGACATTGGCCATATATGAATTAATGATGATGGTGCCCATTTGTTGTTGGCGGGTATCTGAACTTGAGGTGATGGCTGGAGAGGAGTAGGTAGATCAAGGAAATGTTCCAGAGGCTGACGCAGGTTAGACATGGAAGGGACGAAAGATAAGCATAGGGCTGTCGGATAGACTACCAGCACACCCTTATTAGCGCCTTGTTTGTTCTCTACGCTTATTTGGGCGATGATAAATGTTGAATCGTTCTCCAGATGGGAAGCGCCTAAACCCTGCAAAGTCTCTCTGAATCGCTTCACTAAAGCTTCTGTAGGTCCACCATATGTTGTACGGTAGTAAGCAGGGACTCCGTGAGGTAGGAGGACAATTGGTGTGCCGGGAGGTGAAGGAAGCGTCTGTGTTAGAGGTAAGTAAGGGGTAGCCATCATAGTCGGATGTATAAGCAGATGAGGAGATTGTTCTAATGGGCCTGCCAGAAGGACTTGAAGATGACAGAGTACTAAAGGCCTGGGTGTAAAATTGAAAGAAGGCTGTATCCGGAATTCGAGTGGACATACTTCAAGGACAAATAGTGCTCCCATTCATAAGTCTGGCGCGAAAGCTGGCCAAATAAAAATCCGCCTTTCAAGCGTTGGACACGTTTGCGGAGGGATAAGGTGCGTTCCCGCCTGTAGGATGCCTTAACTATATCGTCAAGTAGACGAATACGAACAGCTTCCAAGAAGTGACTGTAAACGGCTCGGAGACGCTTGCGAGGGATAAACGCATTCGAAGATAATAGTTTGCAGTCAGGACATGGGACATCTAGGAGAGAACAAGGGAAGGAGCATGCATAAAGATCCCTTGGCGTGAAGGAACCATGTTCGCTAGCTGCGAAGATATGATGTTAGTATGAAATAATCTTGTTCAAGCAAAGGTGCACCTGTCATGTAATCAAAGTGTAGGTCCAATAGTTTGGTGGCGGAAGTTGTGGGGTGGTCGCAGGAAGAAATGGCGAAGACATAGATAGATAGCTGTGGTGGGACAGTCTGCACACTGGCCAAGAGCGAGTCCGACAGGGTCGATGACGAATTGAGAGTCAGCAGGTGATGCCTGACAAGCTCTAAGTGCTCGGGAGCGGGTTTTGTGGATGCAGAATGCCTTTGAGCGAATCTTGAGTAGACAATAGAGGGGTTCTGGGGTAGGGATACAGTAGAGGCGAGGAGAGCGTCTGAGAGAGCGAGGGAGGCCATAGCAGTGGCGGGGCCGGAGAAAGCCGAGCGAGTTTTGACTTGACCGACATGCAAAACGCAAGGCAGATCAACACCCAGACAAAAGTCCTCGACACCGGCCACGGCCGCATTCTCTGCATCGCCGACATTCGCGGACGTCTTTCCGCACTCAATGACCTCGCACGCGAAGCCCACGCTCATGCAATAATCCACACTGGTGACTTTGGCTTTTTTGGCATGCATATCATCTTTTGCCCATTTGCATAGCTAACACTGGTCCAGAACCCAACAGTCTCGAACGCGTCAACGATAGAACGCTGCGTCATCTCACTATGTATTCGCCCTTAATCCCTTCGGCCCAACGGACTCACCTTCTGTCGCAAGACAACCCTCCCTCTTTTATTCGTTCCACTGTTAACATTGCGATGCTCTCTGAATTCCCGTTACTGAGGTCCGGCCAGATCAAGTTACAAGTCCCCGTTTATACTGTCTGGGGTGCTTGTGAGGATGTGTTAGTACTGGAAAAATTCAGATCAAAGGAATATGCGATTCAGAACCTTCATGTCATTGACGAAGTGACAACCCGTGTTCTTGACGTCGGCGGAGTCAAATTGCGACTTTTCGGTTTGGGCGGCGCGCTGGTTCCACACAAAATGTTTGATAATGGAGATGGTAATGCCACCATTGCTGGAGGCCAAGGAACAATGTGGACCACTGCTCTCCAAATTGGAGAGCTTGTTGATACCGCACAACGCGTTTACGACTCGACAGAAACGCGCCTTCTTGTCACGCACGCCAGTCCCGGTCGTGAGGGCATCATGGCACAGCTGGCCCTTGTCCTGAAAACCGACTTGACAATATCTGCAGGGCTACATTTCAGATATGCAACCTCCTACAACGAATTCAGTGTCCAGGGTGATTTTGAAGGATTCCGCCACAAGCTCCTCGTCGGCAAAGAAAGTTTTGACAGGGTCTGGGACAGTGTGAAGGCGCAGGTAGAAGCAGTGGTTGACGATCGTCAGCGAGTTCTATTGGAGAAGGCACTCAGTGTTGTTGAGAGAATTCTTCCTTCTCAACCGTCCATCGGGCCAGGTGCAACAGCTACTGGAGAGGAACCTGCTTGGAAAAACTGCTGGAATTGGAACTTGTGTGATGCTGCATATGGTTCGCTTGTTTTGGACATTAAAGAGGGCAGAATAAGTGCAGAACTGAAAAGTCAAGGTTGGCCACTCCAGTTGTTTAATTCACTGCGCTGGGAGCTAACAAGCCCCCCTCCAGGGTTTAATTATGCTTACCGCCGCACTGCTACTGCAGCTGCAACGCCAAATTCGGCGTCGACGGCTTTGCCACCACAAAGTACGGCTAGTATCAGCCAGCCTCCAACGAAGGGTCATACACCAGCTCCTGATCAACCAACGTCGCGCCAAAATAAAGAGTTTAACAAGCCGAGTTCACCGACAGCGCCCGAGGCTGCTGGACCTGCATCGGCGAGTCCAGTGCCCGATGCAAAAACGAACGGAGGATTCACTGACAAGGAGAAGTTCAAGAAGAAAGAGAAAAAGGATAGGAAAGACAAGGAAAGACGGGATGGAGGCGCCAGTACTCCAGAAGTTCCAGCGACCTCCACATCATCTCCATCCGAACCATCAGCGGCTCCGGCTGAGCCGTCTGAGGAATTAAAATCGCCTACCGAATCCACAGGAGGACGCACTCCAAAGTCAAATCGTCCTCCCAGACATCCCTGGACTATCTTCATGAGGATGAGTAATCAGATCATAGTAAATGAGGGGGACATCAGAGAATTCTTTCAAGATGTAAAAGATGGAGTGAGTGCGACGGCTTGTACCATGATTAGCACTAACTGCCGGCCTTATTTGTAGATAACCAAGGTCACTATCCCTACGCCATATGGAGGGAGGCCAAAAGTAGCTTTTATAGAATTTGGAGACGAAGAAACAATGAAAGCCGGTTTGGAAAAACATGCAGAGGTATAATGGCGACATTTATTGGATATTTAATAGACTGACGCTATTTACAGAAACTCAAAGACACGACACCCGAAGTCAAGCAAGCGACAGACAAAGAGTCTCGTGGTGAGCATCCTTTCAGAGGTAGAGGTGGCCGGGGAAGAGGCTATGTTGCGAGAGGTTTTGCCGCGGCTGGATTAACACAGAGGCAGCAGGGGAACCGAGGGAGTAGCGAGGGTAATGGCGATTCAGTGAAGCCGTCTAGCACAGGAGATGCAACCTAAGCTGACTTCCAGGTTTTTGGATGGCAGTAAAATCGTCCAATTATTTTTACTCTACTGTCAGTTGTTAGCAGTTTGTGGGTTTTTTTCGTTATTCCAGGCCTGACGTATATATACCTTATAATCGCCTGGAATGGACCATCGGCTGCTCTTATAACCAAGAAGCTGAAAAACATAAACTCTAGTTCCGCAACACCTAGTCAATATTCTCAAATATCATTTTACGTGGTTTGCTGGTTATGGGAGCTGTTAAATAAAGTGCAGGCCTGTGTGAGCATGTTAGCTCAAGGAGTTCCAGCCCATCGGAGAATGCTTGCTTACATGGAAGTCCCGCAAAGGGTGGCAGGATTGCCCATAATGATGCTTTCAGACACACCAGCAATGCTATCTGTTTTCCCAAAAGCTGCGGCATCGAATAGATGATCTGTTGTCTTTTCAAATGAAGCCAGCATGAGAACACTATCCTTCATCTTCGCAACGCCAAATCGAGTAATGCCCAGGACCTCGCCCTGTTAAAAATTGAGCTGAGATGCAAATACAAATGCGCTGCTGCTACCTTATACGTCATCACATCTCCAAGAAGCATAACATGCCTTGGGTCTATTATCATGTCATGAGATTTCATGGTGTATTGAATTTCATCGATAATTGTCCTTCGTGCGGCTTCAATCCCGAGCACCTGGGCTGTTTCTATAACATGATTTGATGAAGTCTGCTCGCCCACAACGCCTAAGTGGCATGAGCATATGGTAATCTGAAATTGCAATTGTGCCAACCTTCGGTTATCATACATCTCTGCAGTCCGTATCCCTCAACGAGTAGCTCTTTATCACCTTTTTTGCCACGGCCATCATTCTTATCTTTGATATTGATAATGGCTCGAGAAATTGTGGAAACACCCTTGAATAAAAATCGGAAACAGGAAGCAACTGCCAGAGAAATTTCCCTCACCTTTACTACGACTCCTGGTAGCCCCCTCGCTAACTCGCGTACGTGATAAAATTTGTCTTGACCGTTGATGTATATTCTTAATCGATTTTTGCGGTGAAGGACGGTAATCGTCTGTAAGAAATTACTCTGTGCACCTACAATGAATATCGTATATGTACCTCTTGCTTTATTTTCAACTTTTTTGTGTTCACAATCGCCCACTTGATGTCATCGAGCGTGAGTTCCAGCTAATGTTGCGTCAAACGTCGGCTAATGGTCAGACATGAAATGTGTACCTGTAGCTTCTGCATGGCACCCGTGTCGATGATAACACCTATATAGGTGTAGTCGGGTGCCCATGCCTCCTCCAACACACTGGCTATCTGCAGGCAAAATTATAATTCTGCCGGTTATAATGTGAACCTGAGCATACATCGCCGAGTAAAGTCTTTTCCAGTCTTGCCTTGACGATTCGAGCAGATGCTTCACTATCGCTCGTAACCAACTTGCAGCTGATTATTGGTGTGCTGATAGTTTTAGCAGCATTTATTATCTCCTTGATACGTGGAACACCAAGTGTGACATTCATGGAAGCGACGCCCGCAAAATGGAATGTTTTCAAAGTCATTTGTGTACCCGGCTCACCGATGGACTGTGCGCCTACTGCTCCTACAGTAGAGCCTGAAAGTATATCGTCAAGTATAGTGACATTTCTTCACAGATGAACAAACCAGGTTCAATTCGAGCTTTCACATATTTAACCCAACAAATTTCGAGGAACATCTGAACTTGACGAGAGGTTACTTTGGCTTGATTGCTCATCGAAGCTTTTTCAGAATCTAAGCACAAATTCAATAACTTGGACTCGTCTAATGAAAATTGCGCTGACCTGTAAATCCAAAGGAAAAAACGCCCCGCTCGCTTACACGCTCCAGAGCATCGGGCAAGCCGTGACTCCTCCGAACAGCAGCTACCTTTTGAACAACTTGCTTCGCAATGAACCCCCGAACAGCATCGCGATATGTTTGCGAGCAACCATTGACGAAACGCTCAGTAGAAAATGCCTGATCGACAAGGCCCAGTATCTCGTACGGTAATAATGCTTGTCCTGCCCTTCCGCTGACAGCCTAACGCTATATCAATACAGAGTCCATGTCGTCAAAGCCATTAGCACCTTTGCATGATTCCAAGTTCGGACAAGATCAATCGGCTGTGCATCACCTTCTAAGCATGCAGGGTCCAAACCATCGTCACCATAGGTGAATTGGACGACGCCTCCCGTCGAGTTTCGAACGGAAAGGTCATATTGTGTAGTGAGGTCTTCGAGGGCTTTCATCAAGCGCCGTTGCATGTACCCTGTTTCCGCTGTCTTAACAGCAGTATCGACTAGACCCTCGCGTCCCGAGATGGCATGAAACAAGAACTCCGTTGCAACTAGGCCCGAATAGAAGCTATTGCGCACGAAGCCTTTGGATGGCGGTTCCTTTGACTTTTTAGGAAAATGAGGCAAAGACCGATCTTGAAAGCCGTCCGGTACACGATGACCAGAGATGATTTGCTGGCCGACACAAGCTACCATTTGAGATACGTTGATCACGGAGCCTATACGATTCGTTCAATCGCGATTGACAAGTCCATTCAAGCCAAATCAACCTTTGGAGCCACATGTGGCCATAATTAATGGAGCATTCTGTCGACTGAGCTCCTTCATACAAATCTGGCCAACCGCTTCTCTGACCTTGGAAAGCACAGATGAAATCATCGCCTCAAGCGTTTGCTCTTGATTGCAGCCAGGTTTGTTTTCCAATTTGCCGTTTTTTGCGAGAGCGATGAGGTCCTGACATTCGGCATATGCCTGCTCCACCAGTTCATCCTTCTTCTTGGTGAGCTGTGGACCAGGTATAACATCATTGATACCCAGAGAAAAGCCATAGTTTGCTGTGATTGCTTTAGGACAGTTTCTATGATAAAGGGAAAATGAGAACAGACACAAATATCGCGCGGCAAGTTTTGCTAGACGGTTCATTGCCAATGCAGCTTCGTGTGACCCGTAATCTCGCATAATGACACCGAAGATGGATTTTTTCTTCCCGCTCCCAATAGTCGCCTTATCCATCACACCACACATGATCTCGCTATTCACAATGACTAACCAGCCATCGTTTGGGGATAAGTCGTTTACAAGATGTATTCGTTTGGGATAATTTTCTAGTTTTGCCTCTTCCCATTTGTGACATTTTGCCTCCACATTCACGAATGTTCGTGACTGTTTGTTGGGCCTCATGAGTACGTTGAATATCTGCTTTCCCGTCCAGAGACGAGTAGGTTTCCAAATGGTTGGCGGTGGTATGTCTATCTGCATGTTCGCGTCTGCGAAGTAACCGCAAATCTGTGTGAATTGTCGACGATCAAAAAATGTGTCTTTCCGGGAAAGTAAGAAGGATGCAGTAATGAAGTCCTGGATTGCGGCTACAACGGGTTCGCCGTTTCTCGGTGTGACGAGGTTATTTTTTACACTCATGAGTTCCAATGCTTCCGTCCGGGCCTCTTCCGTCTGTGGTACATCTATAGTTATGAGGTTGAAAATTAGTTTCTATGGAATCTCATATATCATTCTTACGTAGATTCATCTCATCACCGTCAAAATCGGCATTATATGGACCACAAACACACTCGTTCAGCCGGAAAGATCGCCATGGTCTGATTTTGGCCTGTAAAGTATTACTTTGTCATGGATCATACCACAAAACACTCACTCTGTGGCACATGATAGATAGCTAGTGGCGCGTCATTTGTCTTAAACGGCGGCCAAAAGTTCGTGACGTACCTTATGCAAACTAGGCTGCCTGTTAAAAAGGACAATATCGCCATCGATCAAGTGCCTTTCGACCGTATCTCCAATGCTCAAATTATCTCCAATTGAATTTCTGTTGCCAAAACGCAGGAATTTCTTGTTGTCTCCTCTTACTACATAATTCGCCCCTGGGTGTACATCAGGACCATTCCTTGTGGCCTGTCGCAAAGTCTCAATATTGTATGGGGTGACACGCTCTGGGTACGTCAAGATTTTGGCAACGCGCTCTGGAACAGCCACTTCGTCGATCCGTAGGTTGGGATCTGGCGATATTACTGTACGTCCAGAGAAATCAACGCGCTTGCCAGATAGGTTGCCGCGAAAGCGACCCTGTTTTCCTTTCAACCGCTGAACAAATCCGCGAATTGGCTTTTGACCTGGCTGCGACAGCACTCCAGGGAGCTCAGAGTTGATGTACATAGCAACTGATAACTGCAAAAATTCCCATTGCTCCTGTGCCAAGGGTGAA
>JAEBUT010000020.1:399497-508821 GCA_020011035.1 Amanita subjunquillea | reverse complement strand
ACACAACCACAAACCAAACAATAACCAACCCCCACCCCCAACAAACCACTACACAACCCCCCCCCTCCCCCCCCCCCCCCCTCCCCCCCCCCCCCCCCCCCCCCCCCCCCCCCCCCCCCCCCCCCCCCCCCCCCCCCCCCCCCCCCCCCCCCCCCCCCCCCCCCCCCCCCCCCCCCCCCTCAAACAACCCCACCCAACACTCCCTACCTGCTACCACAACCACCAACACCAACACAACAATCCACCAAACACAAACCACCCCCACCCCCCCCCCCCCACACCAACCACCCCCCACCTCCGCGACGTCTTCCTGCGCTCCTTCTCGCCCGAACACGCACACCTCCCGCAGCCCCTGCAAGCCCCCGACGACGTGGACTACCCCTCGCATCAGAGACTGGACCGCGGAAGCTTCCTTGGCAAGGGCAGAAGCGGGTACGACCAGATGGGCGCGTTCAGGGATGATATGCGAATCCAGAGCTGGGCGAGGAGATATGGGGAGATCGATCCTCTCGTCCTTGAGGGTGATCCAGATCTCGGCGGGCTCAATGCGACGCAGATCAGGGCGCTCGCGTTGATGATTGGGCAGCGAATCAGTTTGATACAGGGGGTCAGTTGAGTCGCGTTTTCGTGGAATTCTTTTTTCTTAATACTTGAAGTCTTTGTTCGTCAATAGCCCCCCGGGACGGGAAAGACCAAGACGATTATAGAGGCTGTCAAGCTGCTCAAGGTAAGCAAGCCTGCTTCCCTTTTCGGCTTTTTTTTTTTTCTTTTTCCCTTCCTTTCTTAATTCTGGGGGGGGCTAGAGTTATTTCGAGGTCCCTCATCCACTGCTCGTGTGCACTTATACCAACGTCGCGGTCGATAACCTCGTCGAGGGCCTCGTCCGGGCTGGTGCAAAACCGCTGCGGGTCGGGTTTGGCGAGAAGGTTAGGCCGTCATTGATGCAGCACACGTTGGACCGCCAGATTGAGACGCATGTGCTGCAAAAGGAGTTGGCACCGATGGTAAGAGAAGAGAAGAAGCTCGAGGAGCGGTTGGGAGGTGTGGCTTCTGACGTGTCGAGTGCTTGGACGAACGCGTGTCAAGATCCCAAGGCCCAAAAGAAGTATGAGAGGTTGCAAGGCAAGCAGGCTTCCATTGAACGGCAGTTGGCAGTGGTACGTGCGAGAAAGTATGCCATCGAGCATGAGATGTTGTTGGATATCGTGAGAAAGGCTGACGTTGTACGCGGGTGGGCGTTCTTTCTTCTTTTTTGCGTTTCTGAAACGGGTTGCGTTAGATATGCACGACTTGTGTGTCGTCTGCGTGTGCTGCGCTCAATGTTGTTGACTTTCCTGTCGTGTTTCTGGACGAGGCTTCCATGTCTACGGAGCCGGCTTCGTTGATTCCGTTGATGAAAGGTGTACGTCCATCCTAGTCCTATGGGGCACTCATTTGACCCACACACAGTCGCGTCATGTTTCGCTTATTGGGGATCACAAACAGCTCCCACCCGTCATTCAAAGCCGGGAAGCAAGTGTCAAGGGACTGGGTACGAGCTTGTTTGAGCGGCTGACAGAAGAAGGTGGTGCGTACATAGATACCTCTTAACAAGAAAGAAAAGAACTGATATCGCCTCTCTCATTTTAGTTGTTCCTTCCTTGATGCTCGATATCCAGTATCGAATGCATCCGGGGATCTCCCGGTTTCCTTCAACCGAGTTTTACAACTTGTCACTGATCGATGGCACGATTGACGCTTTGGGAAATGTGCATCCGCATCTGTATCCGCCCCATTCGCAGCACCTTCGAGAGAACGAGAGAGGCCATCGGCCTCCGGTGATCTTCTTGGACCATGCCGGCACTGAATCTCTCAGAGATAGAAGTCGCGTGAATCACCACGAGGCGCATATTGTGGTGAGTATAGTGGAGGATCTGTTGCTCAACAACCCGGTACGTCACGAAAAAGAAAAAAAAAAGCCCATTTATTTATTTATTGATTTATTATGATGGCTGGCAGGCCCTGCTTGGGAATGATATTGGCATTATAGCTCCCTACGTCGCGCAGGTAACCCTTCTTACGAGGCTGCTGAAGCGGGATGCCAAGTACCAGGGCCGGCTAGTTGAAGTTTTGGGCGATTTCCGGGCAATGCAACTTGGGAATATTGAGATTAAGACGGTGGATGGGTTTGAGGGGCGAGAAAAGGAGGTGATTATATTTTCGACGGTTCGGAACAATACGGGAGGGTATATTGGGTTTCTAGCCGATCGACGACGGCTGAATGTAGGGCTGACGCGGGCGAAACGGGGGTTGTTTGTGGTTGGGAGCATTCAGACGCTCAAGGCAGGGAAGAGGCAGGTTCATCAGCAGGATGAGCAGGATGGGCGGCAGCGGCAGGCCGAAGGGAGCGGAAGGGTTGTGACGAGTAAGAGTGGCAAGGGGGCCGAGTCGTGGAGACGGTATGCGGACTATATGGCTGGGCAGGGTCTCGTGGTTAGGCTTTCGGGGGACGCGCTTAGCCGGGCGCTGTACGGCAACCTGGACGCTGCTCGACGAATTACCTCGACTTAGCGCATAACCTTGTTTTCTTTTAGTTTTTCTTTTAGTTTCTCTTTCTCTTTTTTTTTTTGGGTATTTTTTTTCGGTTCCTTTGTTCGTCCCTTTCCCTGTGCCGCAGACGCTCTAAACGAGTTTGGAAGGTTGTTGTGCCTGAACCCCTGAGAGGCCTGTGGATTGCAACGGAAGCGAAGCTTAAATCTTTGCGTGATGACTGGACATTTGGGGGGGTGATATGGGGGAGGAGCGCTCCATCAGGTAATACGAAAAGTTGGAGATTATGACGGAATTGTGTTTCGTGAATGTCAAGCCCTATTTGGGGCTATAATAGCGCGTTCCGACGTCGTCGTAAATTATAAGAGAGTCATGTCACGCTTATGTATTTATTTTCATCTCCATGGGATAAGGAGGAGACATCGGTGTTGTGAGGCAACGAAGGCGGCGCTCGATCTCAATTGAGTTTGACGAGCCTGACGGCGTTTCTTGTGAGGGCGGGACGGGCTGGCGTGATAGCCGAGGCGTCATAATCTCGGCATGCATCCTCGGCGCTGGGAATGGAAATGGCATCGTTTCTGAGGCATCTCTCCAAACGATTCTCTCTCTCTGAAAAACTGTATTTGAGACGCCTGAATTTGAAATAAGGCGCGCGATTTGCAAATTCGTAATTGTTATTAGTGTGGTTTGGCAAACGTTTTAGGCGCAACGGGCAAGCTGGCTTAGGCGCACAGACCGTTCTGGTTCCTCCGACCCCAACTCAACTCCTCCGTCGTCGTCGTTACCGAGCAGCCCGCAGGCAGCCGCAGCGACGAAGATCAGCTTCTGGTCCATCACGCGTCGGTGATTTGTCCCGTCTTGTCCTTGGTTCCTGCGTCCATAACGGGTCATCACGTCTCCCAGAATATCCCGTGCATTTAAGAAGATTCCGAGTTCGATTGTACGCACCTGCGACGATCGCCCCATCTTCCCTCGCCGTGGGCTCTTTTTTAACCCTCGGTCTCACCCGTCCTTTGGCCTATCTGCTATCCCTCGGCGTTACTGCGGACACAGAAAAACATAAGCGCCCCCCCCCCCCCAATCTGCCATGGGTCCTGCGGATTTTCGCAGTTCCCCTGTTATGGACGATCTTCTTTCTCGCCTGCAGGATTTGAATATCCCTCACTACTCTCTCCATCCCGCAGACCCTCCCCCCTCCATGCTGCTGCTCTCCACAGACCCACCATCTCGCACGCCTGATGGCCCTTTTGCTCTCTCCATGTCCTTTCGATGCCCACCTAAACAGGCGAATGCGGATTTTCCCACTGTCATTGACACTTTTGCACCGCGCCCGATGGCGCCTGACCTTTCCCCTCCCTCGTCCACCAGCAGCGAGCGGGACTCGACCTCGCCTCCCTATCTGCCAAGTCATCACAATAATAACCACAACCCGGTGCTCGAGGGGTTCGTTGCTACGCGCTCGAGGGTGGTACGGGTATGTGGCGTCGGTTCCTCTCTCTGTCTGATTCGAATTTTTCTTATGGCAACAGTTATCTAATTTGCCACTTATGGCACACTCTTTTTTATCCGCTGTGTTTCTCCCGCAAAACGTACGTGGAATCCCCCATCAGAAGCTTTTTAGCAATCGGTGACGTTTTATGTACATCAGCACGCCACTCGTGGAAAGATCCCGGAGCCCATCTCTCTCTGGACGTTGAGGGATTCGGGCCTGAATGTCGATTGCGTGTGGGCAGTGTTTAGGACCCATGAAGAGGTGAGTTTTTTGCGCTCGGTGCGATCTTCCCAAGTCGGTGACTTGGCGGGGGGGCGTGAGTGTGTGACTGTTTTGTTTTTATTGTTTTTTTTTATTGTTTTTTTTTATTGTTTTTTTTATTGGGGAGTCGAGCGCCCCATTTGCCTAATATAGCAATGCCGCTGCCAGCTTTTGCTGCTGCACGTGTTTCAGCGTGACTGGTCCAGCCGCAACAGCGTGTGCGCGGATATTTACGGCGCGACATGACTCTTCTCACACGGCTTGATTCTGATCCCGAGGTTGATCTGATTCTTACTTACCATTTTTCTCCATGACCCTTAGGCCTCTGCCGTCCTGTCGCTCTCAGGTCCCGCAATGTCGGTCACAGGCGCGCTAGAGAGCGACCTTGAGCCATACCAAAAGCTGCAACCCTTTAAATTAAAAGCGGTAGAGGACTTTTCTCACGTCGTTGAATCTCGAGTACTGGATCCATCAAACCTGCATCATCCGTCACTGCCCCCTACGCTGCCGACTTCCCAGCTCATCCCTTCCCATGCCGCTCTTCGACAGGCTGCATTTTTGCGCTCCTCTTCCTCTTACCCTGATCTCCGTCTCGTTGGCCAGCCCATGGGTGAAGCAACGCCCACTCAAAAGCAAGACTATACGATCTCGACCAACCCGCCTAATCCCCGCTCAAATTTTAGAATAGGTGATTGGATGTAAGTCGCTCATCATCGTCTGTCGTTTCACTCCACAGTCTGGGACAACGGCCCTTTTTGATCGACTCCAAACATTCCATACTGAATCGAATGTTTTTTTCTAGATGTGCGTCTCCGAAATGTGCCGCTCACAATTTTGGGTGAGTTTCGATTCATATATTTTAAGCCGGCCTCCCCCCAAACTGGCGTGCCATGCTTTTCCACAGGCGCAATCTGGTGTGCATTGGCTGCGGATGTCCTCGTTCCAATAATAATGGGCTGCACGCTCCGCTGCCGTACTCTCTTCCCGTTTCGTCTGGTGGACCCCGCACTGCGCTATCACCACGGTTCGCGTCGCAGAACGGTAGCTATTCGCCGCAGCCTATCCCACAAGGCTATCCGTGCCCTACGCCGCCTGTGACGACTACGACGCCACTGGGTGCGCTGCAGAAACCAGCCCATCCGTTGCTCACGCCCTCTGGTCGTGCGTTTGCAATTGGGGGAAGGGTCCGGAACATTTCGTGTGATCCTCTGACTCCGTGTATCATGTATTGGCCGGACAACGAGCCTCTCCCAGACCAAGGGCAGATACGGCCTGGGGGATTGGTTGGATTGAATCATCCCCCGATTCTTAACACTGGTAATCGGGGTCCGATTTCACATGTGAGTCGCGATGCGCAGGGTTGGGTTGTGTTGCCGTTGACTTGCGAGTTTGTGATGCCCTTAGCAACCCGGGGATTGGATCTGCAAGAAATGCAATTACCTCAATTGGCGTCGTAGGAAAGTTTGTCAGACGTGTCTTCCGTGTAAGTTTTTTTTCTTTGTGTATGCTGTCCAAGTTGTGTTGCACAGGTTAACGTGGGGTAGATGCTGAAGGCAATGGGGACTCGATCTCGACTGCGATTCAGGCAGAGCGAATCACGTTGTTGACGACGGTGCTTGCGCAGAGTCACTTGTCAGACGCCGGTAACGCTACGCCATTGCAGGTTATCCGACCGCACTCGTCCACTCCGCCCCGGGCGCCCGAGTCGCCGCCGGGGCTTCTTCTACCGACCTCTTTTCATCGCTCTCAGTCATACGTGGAGCTCACCTCGTCTCAGTATACCACTCACCCCCCATCATTCGCTCATGCGCGGCCTATATATCAGACGTCGGGTCATCATCGCCAGCCGTCACCTCTATACACCACCGGACCGGAGATTCTCGTCCATGCACCTGCCCCACTATTGCCCTCTTTTTTACAAGACATGGTTCAATCGCCTACATTATCTCCGTCATCTAGTTCTTCTGCCGATCTATCCTCATTTGAAGAGGACACGGATACTATCACTCACGTATCGGACCGAAAGGGGGAGGCGGATTCTCCTTCTAGTTCGCCTTCTGGTAACAATATTTGGCGCCTGGATGTGGAAGAAAGCAGGTCGCTGAATGTGTATGCACTTCAAAATCGACAGGATCTCGGCGGCTTTGCTCGGAAAACGAGCTTGCATGCGATGCATCTTGTACGCTGAGAGGGTTTTTTTTTTTTCGTTCTCATTGGCAAACAACAACAACAATCTGCTGTGTTAATACGTGCTCGCTTTATTTATCATACTCGCCTCGCGGTGCGTTTGTTTTAGTAGTAGTAGTAGTAGTAGTAGTAGTAGTAGTAGTAGTAGGCTTTGCGCTGGCTGGAACTCGGGGACGATCATTTGCGGACTTTTTTTTTTGTTTCGTTGGTCAATTATTCTTTTCTTTTCTTTTCTTTGTTTTTTTTTTTTTTTGGAGCTCATCGCATATCCCCCGGTATATTAACGGTTTCTATCCCTCCCCCACCCTTTAATCAGCAACATTTTCTTTTTTTTTTTTTGGAATTTTTGTTTTTTTTATTCTTCTAAAGCTATTTGATTTTCTTGTAACGCACGTAAAATTTAAAAAAAAAAGGGTTGTAATTTATCTTGAGTCATCTTCGCTTGTCGGTCATTCATGGGATCTCCCATCATCACGATACCGGTCCACGGACACGCAACTTCATCTGCCTCTATCCTGCTTTCCGCCACCGCCCAACCCCAGCAGCAGCGCAGCGCGTCGTCGTCCCCTCCTGCTGATTCAGAGCTGTTGCGTCAAATCAAGCTTGTCCTGCGCGGCTCCGACACCGACCACGTCTCGTCTATCCAGTCGTCTGTCTTCCTCAACTGTGCGGTGGACCCATGGGAGGTGGAGGAGTTGACGTGGAACGCGCATACGGTCGTGGTCGGTTCTGGGGGCGTGATTCGGAAGAAGTGGAGTTTTGGAGAGGAGGGGCAGGGGATTCAGTGGGCGTGTATGGGGCTGCTGGAGCAGACGTCGCCGTCGTTCGCGTCTTCTTCTTCTTCTTCGGTTCAGGCGCATGGGACGGCGCGGTGGTATACGGATACGAACGAGGAGAAGAAGAAGGAGGAGAAGGAGGAGGAGGAGAAGGAGGAGGAGGAGGAGGAGTCAAGCCGTGCGGGGACGGGGACGGGGACTCGCCACTCGTCTTATGACCACCACCAACACCACCGGCCCACGTTTGGACCTTTTTCGCAGACGCCGCGCGAGCAGCACGACAAGCCTTCCGATGCCTGTTCTTCTGGGCAGCTCATTCCTGGCGTTTTCGTCTTCCTTCGCAGCATCGGGCGGATCTTTTTGCGCAACGGGTTCGAGTACACGTTCTCCCTCCCGTTCATCGTCCGCAAGGCGTGGCCCATTTCGCCGCACGGAGTCATGATTCAGAGGGTGCTCGAGCCGACGGAGCTGCACGAGGCAGAGATCACGGGTGACCCGGTGCTGCCGACCATTTTTTCGATGACGAGCCCGTTTGCGGAGGCGGCGGCGATTGGGCTGACGGCGGGGATTGTGGGAGGGGCGGAGGGCACGTTGGGGGCGTTGAAGGACGAGGACGAGAATTCGACTAGGCCGCTCAAGGTCATCCCGCCGACGGAGATGGTCGTCTCGGTCTCTCATCGTGGTCCGCACGCGCTGCTGGAGGATGATGTGCTCGTCACGGTCGACGTGGAGCAGAAGCGGCTCTCGATCTGGCGCTATGTGTATATCAAGCCCAAGGACGCGCCTGTGCCGCTTACCGAGTCGGCGGCGCATGCGCTGCACCGGAAACGCCACTCGATGGCGGGCGGTGGTGGCGGTAGCAGCGGCAGTCGCAGGGCGTCGGGGATGTACAGTGACGCGTTTGACAAGCGCCACGCGAATAAGTCTCCTGGTGGTGGTGGTGTGCGTTCGAGGGAGCAGTCGCCTGCGCCGGAGTTGCGGGACGTTC
Organism: Amanita subjunquillea; assembly: GCA_020011035.1. NCBI lineage: Eukaryota > Fungi > Basidiomycota > Agaricomycetes > Agaricales > Amanitaceae > Amanita > Amanita subjunquillea. The sequence goes on along the minus strand of JAEBUT010000020.1, from coordinate 500,588 downwards.
ATAATCTGTCGTCCTTGCCTAGAATGCCCACCTCGTTATCGACCGCAGCGACGATGGCTTCGCTCGCCACGGGCTCCAAATCCTCTCAGTCTCAGTGGTCGGCAAATGGGAAAGCTAGGCGAAACTCGGTGTCACGGAACGATACCAGCGTGGTATTGGACCGGATGGTGCTTGGGGGTCGTGTGGACCCAGATATTCTCGCTCCTATTGAGCATGGTAGAATGAAGGCCTCATACTGGGTTGAACGATTACATTCTCAAGAGTTGAATGACAACGAGTGAGTGACCCATTTTTGTTTTTGGATGGATTAGTTTACTGAGTTTCACTGAAGCTCATGGCGCAATATTTCTGTCTCGTTGTTCGATAGCCGTTGGGATGGCAAGAGCGACCGGACGTTGATGGGCATTTGTCTCCCAAGTCTCAGTCCTATTGCTGTTTTCACTTGCGTCCGACGAGGATAGGATGTTGAAAGTTAGGTCTCTGGGCGAACGGGCTGCAGTGTCCGCAACGTCGCTGCGTGCGACGCGTTTGCAAGCCTGGGATTTGCTGGTTCTGAAACCAGATGGAGGGTTGACGCTTTTCACTCACGGAATGCGAGAGGTACCACTGCGTATTCAGAAAACAAGAGGAAACCGCCGGGTGCCGTTGTTGAACACGGACGCATCACGTCTGTACATTGCACCGCGATTTCATCGATTATCGCGACATACGAAGATGGCTATAGGGCTCGAACCACCGTTAACCTCATCCCAGGACGTAATGAACTCTCTTCTTGCCTGCAACTCATGGCAATCAAGACACTGCCAGCGGATTATCTCCCCCCCCCCCCCCCCCCCCCCCCCCCCCCCCCCCCCCCCCCCCCCCCCCCTTCTCCTCGCGAAACTTGCTAGGATCCATGCTGTTCTGACTGAATAACGCCACCACTTAGAGTCGTCCCTACGAAGGAACGAACACTTGATGACAGAAAAAAAAAAAAAAAAACCCCACCGTAGTACCACCGCGTTCCTTACGCTCCACCAACGTCCTGACATGGATTTTTTTTTCTCCTCGGTCACAGGTGGTTTTATAGTGCACTCTGTGGGACAATATCTATTGTAAAATATGGTATTTTATAACCAGCTCAAGTCATATAGCACGACAACGACTCTCAGATGATCGGCAATTTTCGACCTAGTTGATGGATCGATCATATCGCTTTGTAGTGGGGGGGGTTTAGGCGGGGACTACTAAGGTGCATTAGCAGGAGGTCCATCGTGATAAGGCAATTGAAGGCCAGGCTGCGGCCTTACTTAGTTACCTGATCGTTGATGATGATGATAGCATGGTAATGAGGCTCGAGCAGAATTCCCAAGAGACAGGAGTTAATTTCGTTGCCTTCTGCCCACAGTAATGAGAAGAGAAGCTCATGCCGATGAGTCTAGATCATGCAGTTTGCTGTGCTTGGGAAAAAAAAAAAAAACATGGCTGATAAGAAAAGGACAAGGGTAGTTATCAGGAGCGGGTCGTGCCAGCCTTGCTTGTTTCCGTCGATACAGGCTAGCAAGGGACTGGGAAACCGACTTTTTGGAGGCTTTTTTAGGATCAATGTCATGCCCTCGTTACGTCTTTATCGCATACCACACACACACACAGTGAGAGCTGGCGGCTGTAGATCTTCCCATTTGCTGACTGTGTGTCATTCTTACGAGGTACAGTCTGGACTGGCATAAAATATCAACGGAAAATGCCGCCGGTCCGCGGAGAGCCTATGCCACATGCATCGTGGGCGTCATTGATTCATTCCTGCTGGAAAAGAACCGAACATCTAGAAGTTAAAAGCCGATGAAGCAGGAGGCTTAGGAACACGATCGAAGAAATAGATCTAAACAGCTATTTCACGCGCGCGGGCGACACTTCAGTGGCCAGATCTGAATGTAGTTTGTCTGCATTACTCTGCTGCACAATTTTCCTCCCTACCGCGTAATCTTGTGCACAGTTGCAACTAAAATATAAATATCCTTGATTGTACCCAACGCCAATTTCTCGTGCCAACTCTGAAAATAGTTCTGCTAAAATGCCATTCTCTACAATTACATGATGTGCAGTGTGAGGTATCACGTTGCGAAAACAAACAAACAGTTGTCAATGCAAATGCCAGAACGGAGTGATACATCTATCCTAGAAAGTGAAATGGAAACCATTATAATCGACTCTTGGAAAAGATGCAGGCAGGCGCTGAATGGGCTGAAGCTTGCGTTTCAGTTCTCGCAAGATGCTCGTACGGGGCTGCCATCCACGAAATGCATCCCTAAGCTGAACGATCTCGTCAGAAAAGAAATATGCAACGCGGTCGTCTGCTATCACGTCTCGTAGAGCCCAGGGTATCTGCGTCACATGACAATTGAGCAAAACAGCTGAAACGGCACAAGAAAAGCACATCACCTCATAGTCGTTCTGCTCTTGACGAGCGTTGAACGGTTCCAGCACAAGTTCAGGGTGATCCTCTAGTCCATCATTAGTCGTGAAGAGATATTTGACTGCCAATCTGATGAGATAATTGACAGTTGGTCCTACATCGATTAAGACATTTACTCACGCATACGTCGCAATCTCTTCATATGCAGTAGAATGGCCAACACCATTTAACGAGCCCGCGGTCGCTTCAGAGAGATGAACTAAAAGTCCGCTGTCAGACATGCCGGAATTAAATATGCGCAACAATAACACGAGAAGATTGGCAAGAAAGTCAGATGAACTGGCGGTCATTGAATTGAGTTGTCGATGAGATAAGACATGGGAAACGCACTGATGCGCGTCGCCGTCAATGTACAAAGCCCTGAGAATCAATGGATGCGAGGCAGCCGTAAAAACTCCTGAATAGAGGGGGACGACTTGATCATTCAACGAGGCCACATATAACATCTTAACCTGACATCCCATCCTGAATTAAGGCTGTATGGCGTCCACAAATAGGTTAACATACCCCATTGCTGAGAACATTGCCCAGAGAACGAACATAATCTTTGGATGCATCGCTATCCGTGTTCTGTCGTAGGGAAACCCGGTTAGGCAACTAGTCGGGCAGAAGCAAGCACGCGACTTGCCTGAAATTCAAAAAGTTCTCGAGCAGCTGGTTTCTCAAGGTACTAAAAATAGAATGTTACATGCGACGACCCAACGCCGACGGACATCCTGCCTACCTGGAAGTAAGGCTGAAACAATGACGTTGTGCTCAAATAACGTAACGGTCCCAAATGGATACCACACATGGAAAGGCAGCAAATTTTCTGAGGCCCAGGCGCTGGTGCCGTATCCATGCCCACCGCAGCTGGAACTGAAGTAGCGGGTCCCACAACGACGGTATTTCGTTGCGTCCGGATATGCTTGTCGCTAATAAGTCGATCCAGCAAGTGCGTTGAAACGACGGACCCTGAGAGTGCGTCGATACCAATATGGCGTCTGCAGCGTGGATATCATTTATCCATTCCTGGTTCGCCACAAGGTTCGCATACAACCTGACGGAAAAAAGGAGGAGAATAGTAAAGTCCGGTCAGACACCGCCCAACGCCACACAGGTCCCAAAGGAACTCGCCTAAAACTCACTTGTCAACACGTAGTTTGATCATACCCTCTCCTTCCAGAGGAATCTTGGTAATCTTCTCCAGCTTGACGCCATGCTCCGCTTGGAACTCTTCCAGCGCCTGGACCATCATATTCGCAAGCTTGCTGCTAGTTCCCGTCGGCTGTATCGCCGTACCGCCGGCGTTCAGACACTCGGAGATAACCCACGGACTATACGGTCCTCACCTCGCCGATCACAGTTCGCATCACAGCCCCTGAATCCCCATGAGCAACAAAGGTCATTCCAAAAACTTCGACACCCTCACTCACCAGGGAACCAGCCGTGTACACCAATCACAACCACCCGCTTGCAGCCGCGCAATGCATCCTTGTCAAGGGTCACCGCTGCCACGCCGGGCTGCGCAGCCGCATCCAGCACGTCCCACGCTCTAGGGAGCGCCTTGCCAAAATGCTCAAACTCGCGTTCTCTGCTAATAAGACCATCATAAGTTGAAAAAAATCAGCCTTTCTCACATATGCAAGGTGAACACACGTACCGCTCTCTGTCCACACTCCTCTCCCTTTGCTTGCCCTTATCTCCACGACCCTGACTACCACTGGATATCAGCGATCGGCCCATCCGCCCACCACTGAACAGGATTCCGCTGACGTATTGCATAGTCTTTGCAATCGTGCCTACTTCCGCACGAGGAACCACATTCCTGGGAGCCGTATGGAACGTGTCTTGCCATGTAGGCAGAATAAGGTTCGGGGGTGGTGGCGGCGTCACTAGCTTCTTGGGCGTTGACGAAGGTGTGGGTGACGTTGGCTTGGGTGAGACAATCTTGGCGTTGGCGCTGCTGGCAGTGTTAGCATTAGCCTTTGTCGTGGACGTGGCGAGCTTGATGGAAGCTTTCTTGACCACAGAGTTGTGTTTGAAGGTGACGAGGATGACGAATCTGCCGTAGCCAAAGAATCTTGAGCTTCAGGCCTAGGAGGGGTAGCAATGCCGTTCGTCTCCATTGATGAGTGGGCAAGCGATCTAACGCTGGATGTGTCAGAGCCACCATCTTTATCTTGCTCTGTCCGCGGCTGACCACGAACTTTAGCCTTTCCTCGCATGAGAGTAGCAACCAAGCCTTGAGAAGGGAGAATGGCAGGAATGGCATTGGACTTCATCTCCTTGGTTTTGGAAGTATCTCCCTTTTGCGTCGATGGGGGTTGAGACACTTGTGGAGCGCCTCCATCCTCGATATCCATCACTTCCATCCCGTTCTCATCCACTTTGGCAGGATCCGTAAAGTTCTCAGTAGAAGGTCCATCAGTAATAGACTTGACCACCAACGTTCTCGAGGTTCGAGAAGAGAAAAAGGATAGCCAACTGGACCGATGCGTGTCAATCGTGGCAGCAATCGGGTTGATCTCAACCGTCTCAGCCGTTCCCGCGATTGACGTGGACGCAGACGCCGACACGCACGAAGCGACGACCTGTAGCTCTCTTTCTCGTTCCTTCTCTTCATCAGCACCTGCATCAGTTGTACCTTCGGCCCGCACGCGATTCTCGCTCTCGTTCGTAACCGAAGCAGGCACACCCGCCTGTGTTGTAATACCCGACTCTGGCCGCTCCGCTTCGCCCTTCTCGTCCTGGACCATCTTCTCGGTCTGCACACCGCCCCCGTCAGCCACACTCCCCATGCCAGCATCAGAGCCATATGAATGTCCATACCACGTCCAGGGGCTGTACCAGGCACCACCACCGACACCACCACCACCACCTGCGTGCACGCGATCGTGCCCCTGGCCCAGCGTGTCATTGACCTGGTCCTGAGTCGGGCCCATGCTGGGAGTTGATGATGGAGCTGATGATGACAATGATCCAGCTCGTCCTCGCACGTGCATCCCTGAGTCCACATCCGCGTTTGTTGAAACCAACTCCGATTTCAATTTCGATCCCGATTCCATGCCTGGGCCCTCCGCCACCCTGATTGCCGGGAGAGATAACGGCCGCTCCCGGCTTGCGGCCATAGCACCGTCACCATGGCCATTCGCGCCATCACTGTAGACTCCGTTATGAATATGATTCATTACATCGCCGCTCAATGGTGACTTTGACTCTGTAGATTGGCAAGGTGAGGCTGCAACAAAGATCAGATCCATTTTAGAAGAAGGGGCGATGGAAGAAATGGGTACCTGTAGCGACTTTGCCCTGCGCCTCGATATGGGCAGCGTCGGCGGTATTGGTGTCACCCACACGCAAGTCAGGTAAAGTGTTTCTATCGGCATTTCCATTTCGGTTGTGATCCGGACCCGACGAAGCGGCGGGCTTGTTGATGCTTTTCCAGCCGATGTAATCCCACCAGGAGTCGGATGGTGATGCTTGAGGAACGGCGTGAACGGCATCCCGTACTGTTGTTTGAGAATCATCTGGGTTGGCGGACTTTGCGACGGCATCTGTACCAGCATTGTCCTCCGTCGGGTTCGCTGCATCTTGGTTTGCCGCAGTGCACGAGGACGTGAGAGTGTCACCATTTGGCACATCCGCCAAGTCACCGGGGGTACCTGATTATCATCTCGAGCGTATGGTTGATGCTTGTCGCCATGTGCGTTTGTCGGTGGCAAGGCCGGGCACACCTCTTTGTATTCAGATGCGGCACGAGGCGTTTCTAGAGAAGAATTAAGATTAATATCCTGAGTCTCGTTACTATTTCCGTGTCTAGAATTTAAATGATCTATCTCTTTTGATCACAAACAGGTTTTAGGCATCACAAAAATAGACAGGGAAGAGAATGGCTCACGATGGTTGTCAGGATCGCCACTGGTGCTATTGCCACCATGTGGCCTTGGAGCGGATGAAGACCAGGCAAACCATGTCCCGAACCAGGGACGGCTGGCAGAGGATCCTGGATCCGTTGGCAATGCTCCTTCAGGTAGGTAACTTGTTGGGTCTGTTTCACGTGGACTGATCTCAGGTGACTTGGCGGGGCAGTCAACATTGGATGCGCTGGTTATACCATGCGCTGTATGGGCGATATCGGGACCTGACAACACGTCGTGTTCAGATGGGGATGCCGTGGTGGGTCGCAGGGTGACGTCACCCGTGGTTATTTGGGGTGCATTTCCTGTGCTTGGGGATTCGCTTGCGGAAAGAGACGGAAGATGCTCAGGAGGTATATCAATAGGGTGGACTATAGGCGAGGAAATGGAAGCCGGAACTTGATCTTCTGCTCGTGACTTCGAGCTAGACGCAATAGGCAACAAGACATCCGGACTCAGAGCATGAGCATTTATAGAGTCCGTCAGCGACGGAATAGTCAGAGTCACAATAGGCTGGGCAATCTCCCTTTCCTTGCCCTTTGACTTCGTCACGGCCTCCAACCATACGTTTGAAGCTGAACTCGGCTCTCGTCTGGGCGCCTTACGCTCCTTCGACGACATGGTTGAAGGACGAGTAGCACGTGGTGCTCGTCTAGCTGGTAGTGGCGACGTGTCGGTGATGCGACCGGAAGCGGGAGGATCTATTGGTATTACATCTAATCAGAACACGCGGAGAAAGAGCCAACAGCCTTGCTACACACCAGATACGGCTCTACCAGACCTAGAGCCAAGGGTCAGGCCAACACTTCTGACAGACTGCACGTCCCGCAATGTCTTTTGCGATTGAACTGTAATATGTTGGTTGATCAACTCATCCACGCCCTCGGTGGTACGATCTGAGTCTGCGTCGGCAGCTTACTTGTGGCAGACGCAAGAGGAGCTCCCTGCTCAGGTTCAGCAAGTACGAAGCTGAGACTTGCCTGCGCCGAGTTCTTCGAGACTGAATAGCAGCGCCAGGCAGGGTTCTTTGGTGTTATCCTGAGGCTGCTGGTGGAGCGAGCGGGCGAAGAGGCCATGCAAGACGTGTCTGGCTCGGCTGCCCAAAAGAGGAAATTGTGCGATGTTGAACCACGTGTGCAACAAACGTGACCGCGCGACGTCTACTACAATGAAAACGAAAAAGAAAAAAGACGGGGCTAAAATGAGTGCGAGACGATTATAAGTAGATCAAAGATACATTTTACATCAGGAACGTATGAGGACGTGGAGGTTCCAACCATCCAAATATGCGAAGAAAAGAAGAAAACCGGCAGAATGCGATATTGAACGAAAAATGGAAAAAAAAAACACACGCCAAAATCACCAATTGTCCAAGTCTCCCAACTCATCTGTCCGCGTCCCAAAATCCAAACTAAACGTCTCCATATCTCCCAAGTGCACTTCATGCTCCGGACGCAAGAACAGACTCCCAGGACTACCCGTCATGATCGAGAAATTCGCTGTGGTAGGCGATATACTTGTGTTTGATGTCATGGACAGCCTGACGCTGTTACCATTCCCTGCGATGGGGATCCCAGGTTTGTGAAGAGGGGTCACCCTCGAATTTGAGCCTGAGCTCAGACGTGCCTGCGCTGATGATGGGGTGAGCGTTGGTGTCGGTGCCGAATCTAAAGCGCCGTGGCTGTTAGCCGGACTGGTCCCGCACCGGCTGCTCCCATGGTCATTCAACAGCACATTGTCTTCATGCAAAAGCATAGACATGTTCGACGGCAGCACAGGGAAGATTGATGATGAATCACTTGGACTTCGATGATGTCTTCGCGGCGTATCCGCTCTTGTAGGTCCTTCCAGCACAGGCGGGGACAGCTCATCCCGGCGATCTCGGTCAACTGGTCGTCCCCAAGTAGGCGCTCGCAAACCAGAGGTGATAACTTCCTTAGAAACCGCCGACAAGACCTCCGTATCATCCACATCGCTCCGTTCATCCCCGTTTGGCCGGAAATACCACTCTTGCTGTTCCTCCACAGGCGTGTTCACACCACTGCCCCTCCCAGTCCACCCATTTCTGCTCCCCCTCCCTCCAACCACCCCACTCGCTGTCAGCAGCTGAATCCTCATCTCGCTTGTCTCCCTCCTCAAATTCCTCACCTCATGCCGCAACTCTTGATTCTCGGCCTCCAAATCCTCCATCCTCTCCATCCTCTCCCTCAAATCAATATTCTCGTCTCTCAACAACCGCGTCGTCCTCTGCGAATCAGACAAGGCACTGAGGAGCGCACCCGTCTCCGTCGCGTGTTTCTCTTTGAGCTCCTTCACCTCGTCCCGGTCGCGATTCATGAACGCCAAAGAGGTGCTGGAAACCGACGTAGGCGCCGTCGACGCAGACCGCGGCGTATCCCCCTCTCGCGGCTCCCACTCGTAGACGTCGTCAGCGTCGGACTGTGCATCAAATACGGATGCGAAAACGTCCCACTCTCCCTCCTCCCTCCCCCTCCCGCCGTCGCGACACTCAACGCACCCGGACCAGAAGGACCGCCTGTATCGGAAAATGCCATCCGGGACTGCGCACGTCCATTCTGCGGGCTATATTCTGACGCGGCGCTCCTCGCCGCAGAGGGCACAAACCGGCCAAGACCACCAACGCTGGTCTTTCCCGACCCTCCACTCACCACGCTCGTTGCGACGCTCCCGCTCCTTTCCCGGGAGTTGCGGATCAGATGTTTGTCTGGTTCCCTGTCCACAGCCCGTTCTCGGTCCCGGTCTCGGTCTCGGTCCCTTTCTCTCTCTCTCTCTCTCTCTCGTTCGCGATCATCACTGAGCAGCCCAGCAGCGCGCAAAGCCTTGACAGACCGAGGTCCAAGCCAATCATGATGCGGTGCCTTCTGCCTCGGTTCATCCCCCTCCTCTCTCACATCCCTCCCTCTCTCTTTACCCCTCTCACGCGCACCAGCACTCGCACTCACCAACCTCCCACCAAGACTGCTATTCGACCGCGACGCCCCATTCATCCGATGATGCTGCAACAACGCGCCCCCAGCCGCCCCCAGCAGATCACCCTTCCGCCCGAGCAAACTCTGCATGCTCTTATAGTGCTCCTGCACGCTCATACTCCGCTTCCTCGATCTGAACGGAGCAGCCAGCATGGGCCGGAACACAGACTTGGGAGGCGAGGGCGATAACGACCCGTCTCCGTTGAGCGACGACGAGGAAGGTGCTCCAGGTGACACCCCCGCTTCCTCAAACCGGCCCAAAATCGGGGACGCAGCCCGGGACGTCGAAATCGTATCCGAGCTCATCGATCTCTGGCGCACCCCCGTCCCCGTCCCCCCAACATCCTCAGAACAAGACCTCCTAAACGGCGTCGACGTCGCCAAAACCGGAGGATCCACACCCGAACCCGAACCCGAACCCGAGCCACCAGCGTGCATCTGCGAGACGGGCCGCCGATAGGTCGAATCGAGAGACGCACGGCCGTACGGGGTGGTCGCTCCTCCCCCCCCCTCCAACGAACTCTCGCTCCTCCTGTTCATCGCATACTGAACAGTCACGGTACCAGCCATCTCCTCTTGAGCATCGTTCTGGGATTGCGAGGGGGGCAGCAGAGGTAAGCGTCTGGTCTTTTTCCCAGGCACACTCCCCGACTCGGAGTTTTGCCTGCTGATACTCCCAGCACTGCTACTACTACCACCCTGGGGGAAGAAGCGTCTGGTAGAACTAGGCGTGTTGGGCGCCGTGCGTGCGTTCGCCGTGTCAGGCGTACTGGGCGTATTGGGCGTGTGGGGTGTGTGGGGTGTGTGGGGCGTATCGGACGTGATAGGAGGAAGAGAATTGAACGCGTTGGGCGTCATCCCAGGTATGTACACTATTTGCGGACTATGCCTCGGCGTCGGCGTCGCATTCATCACCATGGTAGGCGACGGCGTGCGAAGCGGTGGAGGTTTTACCACCACAGACCGCTGTTGGTGTCGTTGCGTTTGCTGCGAGGGTGCTGGTGGTGGTGGTGGTGGTGGTGAGTGTTGCTCGGGAACCACTTGCATCTGCGTCTCTGATAGAGACGACCGCGAACCCGATCCTGACCCGCAGCCCAGACTGGGCCGAAGCCTCACATGAAGCGAGGCTATTCGCGTCGAGGAGGGTGTGGGAGGCACAGAGACAGACGAAGACGAAGAAGATGACGATGCAGCAACGGATAACAAAGGTGTCAAGGAATGGCCAAACGCGCGATGGTAGCGCAGGGCAGCGGATGATTCAGCATTTACAAGTATGCGCGTTTCCCCTATGGGTGTCACCGTTGCCGTGGACGTGGACGTGGCCGTGGACGTTGATGTGGAAGATGAAGATGAATGCGACATGGTGAGTGGAGACGAAGACACGATCCTTCGGCGAGCCACATCCGACGGCTTGGCACGCTGCCCGTTGCTACTGTCGGGGGAAGAGGAAGAAGGCGTCAACCAAGTTTTCGACGTCGTATTGCTCTGAGCCGAGGTCGAGCCTGGAGTAGTCGGCTCAGAGATCATGGAACGGAGGCGAGGGATAGACGAGGAAGTGGGTGTAGTCCGTTGCCCATTGCCCAAAGACAAGTTTGAAGGCTGGGCATCGGGCCGCACGGGACTCGGCCTGAGCTTTTTCGCCACCTTCTTGCGTAGGTTGTTTGGGGTCAACAGCGCTACAATAGAGGGATCAACACACTCGATATTAATACTCGCATTGTCGGACTGGAATTGCGCCATAGGAACATCTTCATCCGTATCGGCGTCAATAATAATAGGTTGTTCAGCGTTTAGCCATTCGTCCGCAGTAACAGCGTCTGTCTCCATGATGGCATCATAAACTTGCTTTGCTATTTGATTACTGTTGAGATCAAGCGAAGCATCAGTTTCGTTATCCCCATGGTGTTCGGAGGTTTGGATTGAAGGCGGGCGAAGATCTGGGGAAGGCGGTATGGAGGACTGTGGATCTGTTTTCGAGACACCTGAGCTATCTGCTTCGATAATAGTGGACAAATCCGCGGATAATGGAGGGCCAGGAGAGATGCTTCGTAGCATAGGCGCTAGTTCCGAGCAGTCGCGTTAGCCAACCTTGTCCAACATGAGCCTGAGACGGCCCACCTTCTGCAATGGAATGCCTGTTCAGGGCGCCCAAGTCATTTGGCAATCCCGGCTCTTGGCTTGGAGGGCTTGAGGGGGTTTCTATGGTTGAGAACGAGGCGGCTCTGCGCATGTATCCGTCCCCGAAAGATTGTTCTATCGGGAGACGTTCGATTGAAATAATGGGCAATAAGTTAGTTAAAGAAGATTTACGCTCCCGGTCCCGCGTGAGCGACTTGCGCATCGAACCAAAGCCTGGAAATGCATTTTTGGAAGTGGCACCGTACGGAGAGGACGTGCTGGGATTTTTGTTCGGTCCAAATGTCAAAAGCGACCGTAGCGAACGAAAGGCGGTATTTGTGTTTGTAGCAGAGGCTGCAGGGGTCGGAGAGGCGGCGACAGAGGCGGGTAGAGAGGGCGAGTAGGAGGCGGGCATGACAGCATTGCCCAGCTCGCCGTCGCGGATGGCAGTGGGCGCTGGCCACAATTCAACTTTTCGTCGGACGGACGACCCTTAATGATTGCCGGTTGCCACTATTCCACGCTACATACTTAGATTGCTCATTCTACCACTTATGTCCGTCCTCCTCCAAGCTCATTGCTCAAGCTTCGCCGTGACAAAGTCTCCCCAGAATTTCATATCGTCAAATTCCCGCACCTCAAGCTCCTCTTCCAAACCACGAGCGACGTACTCGTTATACTCCACCGGGACCTCCCGTGTGACAAGCTCGGGCTGCGAAAAGAATCCGCGCGCTTCCAATTTGCTCGTCAAGTCGTCGTAACTGCGGCGGAGCCCGGCGTAATGTTGGGCCATGCCGACCAAGCCTGAGAAAAACGTGCCAAGGTCGAACTGAGAAGGCTTGTCTAGCGAATGACTGCAGCAAGGGCGTGAGTGGGATACTGATAATACCTGCATGCAAACATACCTCGACTGTCCAGACGTGGACGTGCCACTACTAGCAAGTTGAATTGGACGAGTGTCGAAAATCCGCAAAAAGAGCACTTACCTCTGCGTCGAATCTCGAGACACAAGCCCACTATCGATAGGCTGGGATAACACTGGAGAAATAGCTAGCGATGCAAGGACAGCAAGAGTTGCAAACTTGAGCTGCATTTCTACTCCTCCTTTCATTATTCCAAGAATCCATGATCAAAACTGATTTGCTCACTTGTGAAGAACAGTGTTTAGATCTGATAGAATGAAATGAGAAGTAGAGCGTGAGTGCTACAATGAATGGCACCCTTTGTTAGAAAGAGTTGTGCCACAAGCGAAGTGACAGCGTCCACTCACATCTTCACTGAAAGGTCCAGCCTTCAGAGGAATCAACAGCTATCCAACAATATCAGTAAGAGAGGCTCGTGAAGAGGAAGAAGGAACGTACTGTCCAGCACCGAAGATTGTAGTGAGCCTAGAAGAAGTGGTGGAGCAATGCCAGCCAGGGCTGTCAGCGCGCATCCGAAACACCGCCACAGTTACCCAGTGCCCCGGGCCGCTGCCGCCGCCAAATGATGAACATGGCTGTGCAACAGCTTTGTACTCACAACGTCACTTGAAATTGAATTACTCGACGTCTTGCTCGATAACTCATGCATCCTACTACAGACGCGTTCCATCCAACATGATTTGAGCTTTGGACTTGGACCAGCGGGATGCCCAATCGGAGGAGGAATGCATTTGATTCTCTGGTATCCGCTAGTTCAGCCTCACCAAGCGTCCAGGATAAGAATGCCCGTCGTCATCTGGGTACCCATATATCTCTTGATGTGGAGTTTGTACTGGAGCACGTTGCTTGCAAGGTTGCTTCTAGTAAGTGTGACACGTGAATGTGTAAACTGTCGCGTACTACTATCTCTGCACAAATATCATCATCATTGATAATAAAAATCGGCAGGCTCTGCAGACGCATCCGGGACATTATGGGTGCATCAGCGGATTGGGCATGGAGCACGAAAGGGTGTCAGCCGCCCAGTGGCAGTTCAGGTCCAAATTGTGGTCAGCCACTGCTTGATTCTAACCAGAAAGTCCGCACCACTCCCTACCGAATCCCACATCCGCCCACTGTGATATCTGTGATATCTCTGCATATACTGCCATACTACGCGATGTACATCTTTATCGTCCACCCCAATAACTGTCCTATCAACACCGCCATGCAATTCGGGAGGGAAACTCGGGGCTAGCAGGATGGGAAAGGGCGCGCGCCCTGGTCAGGTCGTGTCTGGAACCTTCTTGTGATGCCTCGGGGGCGGGAGTAGAGGGTACGAGCCCTGACCCAGTTCGTCACTGCTCGCTCTTAGCCATGGACATGTTCGGAAAACTATGTTGGATACCTTCGCGAGCGTTTTACCTCTCATCATCTCGTTGACGTACTTTTAATTTACCCTCTTGATAGGGCTGGCGTGTCGCATGAAACCCATAAAACTCAAAAGAAAAGTTGCAGATCGGTGTCGTACCTCTTTTAATTACCTGTTTCTTTTCATCATTTGCGTTTTAGATCTCGTCTCGGAAATCTGAAAATTCCAAAAAAAGGTGAAAAAGAAAAAATTCATAGAGCGCTGGCGCATTTCTTGTTCTGGTCCACAGATCTGCTTTCTCATTCTCTTCATCCACTGGCGCAACTGACATCTCTAGCTTGGTGGTGGCGAACGTCAAGTAAGGCGGGCGACGGCGCGACAAGTTGGACCGGGCAATTGAGACGAGAATTAGTTGACGCCAGGTGGCAGGGTTTGATCCCTTTCCCCCCGTCATTGACGTGCTGAAATCCTTTATAGACCTCCGCGTTTTTTCTTTCTTTCGCCATTGAAACCTTTCTAGCTCATGTGCGGTGAACGTCAAGAGAGGCGGGCAGCGGCGCGCAACAAGTCACAAACCGGAGCGGTTCAGTTGAAAATTAGTTAAAGCCCTGTCTTTTGCTGTTGATGGCATAACTGACATTTCTAGCTCAATGACGGCGAACATCATAAAGGCGGGCGACGGGGCTCTAAAAGTCAAGACCGGAGTGCATGGACGAGAATTGGTTGACGTTGAGCCAATTCTTTTTCTTCCCCGTCATCGGCACGCTGAAATCCTTGATAGATGCTCATTGGTCTTTCTTCCCATCCTCATTGACATGGCTAACCTTTCTAGCTCAATCATGTTGAACATCAAGAGAGGCGGGCGACGGCGAGGCGCGACAAGTTGGAACATAGTAGTTGAAATGAGTAGTTAGGTGTCAGGTGAGGCGCTTTCCCTTTTCACCGTCATTTAGCGTGCTGAAATTCCTTAGATACTCGCATTTTTCTTTCTTCTTTTCCGTTGGCATAACTGACCTTTCCAGATCAATAGCGGTGAACATCAAGAGAGGCGGGCGACGACGGGTTGCGAAAGTCATGAATAGAAGCAGATGAGATAAGAGTAGTTGGCGTTGAGCTAGCCTTTCTCCCGATTCTTCTCCGCCCTTGGCGTGGCTGATATTCCACAGCTGCCCATTTCTGCTCTTCCTTGGATCAGCCACCTCCCTTGTTCCAGACGCTCATTCGGGCGAACGATTATCCGCTATTCCCCCAATCACTAGAACCCCCCAAAAGTTCTACAGCGCTGGCGCACATGTCTTGGTCTTGTCGGTTTCATTCTTTGTTATTCTGGGATGGCTCGGAAAATCAAAATCAAAACAAAATAAATATCAAAATCACGAAAACCCCAGATGCACATCCTTTCTCGGTTCTTCTATTTCTCTCATGGTTCGGCTCTTTCGATACACCCCATAGACCGGACGGACGCCAACTCCAGGCGGACGATCCCTGTATACCCTTCAACCACAAAACCTGAAAAAAGCGAAAAACATACAAATCAGGAAAAAAATTTAGAAACGTATAAAACATACTTTTCCCATCGTTTCTCCCTTCCGTTTGCGTAGCTGACTTTTCTAGCTCTCTTGAGGTGAACATTAAGAGAGGCGGGCGACGGGACAAACATATAACGAACAAGAATTACAGGGCGACGGGAAGAGATAATTGACACTAAGTGACACTTTGTTCCCTTTCTTCTCCATCATTGATGCGCCGGAATCATCTATAGAAACTCGCTCTTTTTCCTTTCTTTTGCCATTGACACAGCTAACCTTTCTAGCTCGGCAATTGCGGGTATCAAGAAAGGCGGGCGACGACGAGGCATAACAAGTTGCACGGGAGCAATTGAGATGTTCTCCTCGCCTTTTCTCTTCTCTTCCTCCATTGACACAGCTGACATTCCTAGCCGAATGACAGTGAACGTCAAGAAAGGCGCGCAACGAAGGCGTGTCATAAGCGACGAATTAAGATGAAGAGAAGCTGGTATTGGCCAAGCTTTGTTCCCTTTCTTTTCCGTCATTGGTGTGGCTGAAATTCCGTAAGAATAAGAAGCAGCGTAATACGCGAAGACAAACCATTCCACTATCGCAGGACACTTGTGGTCTCTTGGACAACGACGGTTCCGCATGAGTCCTGGCCAGGCTCATCGGAACGGGAATGATGGGAATCGTTGAGCATCAGTCCTGGCCAGACTGGCACTCCACGATTCCTTGACCCATGCATTTCTGCATCTCTGACGGTACTGGTAGATAGACAGTGGTAGATAGTTCCCGGGGAAGGTGGAGAGGCGGTCTCGCCTCTTTTCCTCGTGCTCCCTTGCCGTGGGCCCTGGGCTTAGACCTTATGGTCGACCAAACGCACGTTAAAATCAACTTACAATTTGGGCAGAACTCCTTACTCTAGGCAGTGCCTTGCCTGCAACTCCTTCCGTTGGCTGAAGTGCAACTGGTTGCAAGGCAAGTTCTTCTTCATGACAATACACTCAGACTTGATGCGCTCAACGGCTTTTAAAAGAGACCGGATGGCAAGACTATCACAAGGGTACCATTCCGGCTCCTCGAGGACAAGGTAAACAAGCTGGATCCCCAAATTCCCCACCACCGTTCGTAGAATTGTGCCTTGAGCCGTTGACGCAAAAGAACGCAAATAGGTCCAAACAAATAACACGGTTGCTTCTACTTTTGGGTCCCCGTCTGCTACTTTTAGCCGTGTCTAGTGACAACCGACGCGAAGAGTTCTGTATCAATCGTTATTGGTTCTGCGGACAGTACTATGACTACCTGTGAGTTTGGAGAGTATCGCGGAGTATTATGTTCAACCGATGGTGTTACAGTCTCGCTCAATTCAGGTATGTCTTCTGTCTTCGTAAGATAGTTAGACATCTAACATCGTATCTCTACCAGGCGTCAGATGGCTTCAGCAGTAATCGAGTTGTCGGCATTATTATGTTTGGATGATATAGTATGCTGGTATATTACACCGGAATGCAAGCCAACACCAATCTCGCTACAGCGGAAGGCCGATCGTATTCACGGCGCTTTCAAACCTGATATTCATGTTACGAGTATATGCACTATACAACGAAAGTCATAGCCGTAGGTCCAACGTCCAGTACAGCTCTAACTGGGCTGGCGCCGTCTGGAGTGAAGCCGCCGTCCGTAATTTGTTATCTCAGCCGGCGAGCAGCTGCTCACCTTGTGTTTCTATAGGGAACTTTTTAAGGCCGTAACGGGTACTATCACCGTTCCCGCTCCCGATTGTGGTAGCTCTGCATGCTCTGCGTCGGCATGGGTCGGCATCGACGGAGACACTTGCGGTAACGCTATCCTTCAGGTTGGGATTGACATGTCGTGCAACAACGGCGAGGCTTCGTATAATGGTAAGCTGGATGGAAATGGCTGTCCACCATGTTCATCAATGCCGTCCTATAACAGCTTGGTACGAGTGGTACCCCGCTTACGCTCACGACTTTAGCGGCATTACGATCAGCGCCGGCGACGTTCTCGTACTCACGGTCACCGCTACCTCCACCACGACTGGCATCGCTGAGATCCAGAACTTGACCACCGGGCAGACGGTTTCCAAGCAGCTCTCATCTTCGTCCGCACTTTGCGAACAGGACGCTGAGTGGATCGTCGAGGATTACGAAGAGAATGGAAGTCTTGTTCCCTTCTGCAACTTTGGCAGCGTGAAATTTACCAATGCCTATGCCACCACGTCGTCCGGCTCGCAGATTAGTCCCAATGGCGCCCCGGAGATCGATATTGAGCAGAACGGCAAAGTCCTCACTTCCGTGTCCGAGAGCTCTAGTGGCGCCGCGATCACGTATCAGTAAAAGCAAAGGCACATCAGACGGGTAGCAATCATTTGGTTTGGTTAGAATCTAATTTGAACGTAAAATTATACTCTTATTCCAGGTGACGTTAGTGCCCAGCTCAGAAAATGCCATTTCGATCTGCAAATGATAGTTTTCTCTTCGATTATCGTCTTTCTTTTCCCGTCGCTCTTTCCAAGTTCTTATTCCATGAGCCTGCCTCGTCGATCGATACCAAGCTTTTGTCACTCATGCCCAAGTTTCCCACTTACTGATCATTTCAAAATACGGAAACACACCAGGCTCGGAGATTACGATCGCCACTCTCGTGTATTGACATTACCCATAGATCATTCAACACTCTCCGCCTGTCTACCTAAACCATCTCCTCTCGATAAGCAGACGGAGCAAAATGGGAATGGCGAATGCTGGCAGGTTTTTACAAATCAATGCGAAGACAATGCAAACTTCGATAAGCGACATATTGCAGTTCAGATAGCATTGATATACCGGAACCATGTGGAAAGCGTACATACCTTGCTTCGCACACATCTGGCATGAGTGATAGGAGGTACGAGACCACGGGCCACCCAATTCATTCGACTTTGAAAGCATCCCAGCATTTACAAATATACCTTCAAGATGACATGCTATTAAATTACTCTTATCACGGCTCTCAGCAAGCTCGTTGATGCCAATTTCCTTCAATTCCCACCCTTCACATGTGTGCAAAAACAGAAGCCCTCCTAAAATGGATGTCTACAAGTCAATTTATTCAATTCACGCGGTGTACGCCACCTGAGCCCCCTTGCTGGACAGTGGACACATAACATTTATCTTCAACTACGGTAGGCTCCAAAGCCCACGCCAGTCGTCGAATATTTTCTCAGCATATCTGCAGAACCCACTGACTGCATAAAGAACACAAGTCGTGAGCACAATGCAATATGTCAGTCGCGCGAACACCCGGATCATCAAGCATGACAGAACTTGCGTATGATATAGTTATCGTGCAAATCCGATTGGTCTGTATTTTCGTGCCATTCGCAACATTCTACCGCATTTGGCATCTCATCGCTTCTGCTTTTTCTTCTGGTACAGTTGTAGCTGGCTGAACGGCCCGTTACTGTCGTGAAGAACCTCGATCTACAGATAGCAGATGAAGTCGTGAGAGGACAACCGCATGGTATCAGATACGCGATACGCATGGAAGAACACAGTGCTGCATGTATAAAAGTGCTGGATATCTTGCGTTTGAAAGTAGTCAAGTTCTCTTCTGCAGAGTTACAAGGCACCCTTCTCTCCTGTTCACCATGGTCCTCATCTCCTTGCTCACCAGCATTTTGCTCGCTACCGCTGCTTTTGCAGCTCCCTCTTCCATGCGTTCCCGCCGCCAGTCTCGGCCCTTGCAACGACTCCAGTCGTCGGGGAACGACACTTCCAACGTCCAGTACAGCTCTAACTGGGCTGGCGCCGTCTGGAGTGAAGCCGCCGTCCGTATTTTTTTCATCTTAACACGCGAGCAGCTGCTCACTTTGCGTTTCTGCAGGGAACTTTCAAGGCCGTAACGGGTACTATTACTGTTCCCACTCCCAGTTCTCCTTCCGGGTCTTCGTCGGCATGGGTCGGCATCGACGGAGACACTTGCGGTAACGCCATCCTTCAGACCGGTATTGACATGACATATGAGAACGGTGTTGTCTCGTACGACGGTAAGTTGGATAGCCACTGATACATGCCTATCCAATATTCTCACCAATCTTTCCCTATAACAGCTTGGTACGAATGGTACCCCGCTGTCGCTCACGACTTTACTGGTATTACCATCCAGGGTGGGGACGTTCTCGTATTCACGGTCACGGCTACCTCCACCACGACTGGCATCGCTAAAATCCAGAACCTGTCCAACGGACAGACGGTTTCCAAGAGTCTCTCGTCTACGCACGCGCTTTGCGAACAGGATGCCGAGTGGATCGTTGAGGATTACGAAGAGAATGGAGGTCTCGTGCCCTTCTGCGACTTCGGCAGCGTGGACTTCACCAATGCCTTTGCCACCACGTCGTCCGGCTCGCAGATGACTCCCAGTGGTGCCACGGAAATCGATATTAAGCAGAACAACGTAGTCCTCACTTCCGTGTCCGAGAGCTCCAGTGGCGTTACGATCACGTACAAGTAAACGCAAAGGAACCTCTGACGGGTTGGTTTGGTTTTGGCTAGTATCGAATTTTGAAGCGATGTGAAACTGTGTTTTTGTTTGATTAGCAAATATATATAATGCGATGCATCCTTTAGACCGTTGCCCACCTTGAATTCTTTCAGTATCGGTGCATGAGTGCTTGAAGTTGTAAAATTGAAACACAGTGAGCAGAGACATGCAAAGAAGCACGGGCGGCAGAAGATGCTAAGATCTCATTCCACGCCGTTAGTGGCATAACGTCCAGCTCAGAAACCCCCCATTTCAGCTCGCCCATCCCGTCGCTCTTTCCAAGTTCTTATCCTCGTTGATATCTGGCATGCGGGATCCAACTGCCTTGTCACGGCCAGTGCACCCAAGTTTCCTGTGCATTGATCATTGTCTCATCGACTCTCTTGGCAGGTAAGTCTTAAATGTACCATTGGAAAACATACCAAGACGATGAGATTATTAGTAACGATTGATACACAAACGAATGTGAGTCCAACTTTCTTAGTAAATGCATTGCTTCGTCCCCCATTCTCGTCCCCAGGGCCTTGCCCAATTAATGCCCTACACCGCAGGGCTTTCGTTCTTTCATTATTGGTACGATATTGTAACGCCGCTCGAGTTTTCGGAGACGGATGTCAGGACACGGCCTTTCTGCTGCATAATGAATATGGTGGCGCCATTCGGAGACATATCCGGTCCAGATATTGATGTAGCACAGGCATCAGTAAAGGCCACAGTGCCAAAGTTGCACACAGGTACGAGCACACCGTTGCTATAGAAATCCTCGACGACCCATTCAGCGTTCTGCCGACAAAGGGGGGAGGATGACGAAATATTTTGTGATACCTTCTGACCATTGGTCAGATTTTCAACGATAGCCATCCCAGTTGTTGCAGAATAAGCAGTGACCGTGAGTCGAATATTGTCTCCAGGACCAAGCGGAAAGTGAGTGAGGTAGACGGCATCGGCGGGGTACCACTCATACCAGGCTAATCCAGACAATGCTAATGAGAACTTTGCCAACAGATGGAATTGACTTACCAGCATACGAAACATGAGTATTGTTGTAATATATGTCTACGCCAGTTTGCAAAATAGTATTAGGACAGCTACGATCGCCGTCAATTCCGACCCACGCGGACATTGCGCCATCGGGAGAGCGGGGAAAGGGAAGTTTGAATGTGCCAGTAACAGACGAAAAGGATCCCTGTAATAACGAAGCTCGTGAGTACTGATTCGCCGTTTTGCAAAAAAACACGAACTGTAGGATGACTTCCCCAAACGGCGCCTGACCAGTTATTGCTGTATTCCACAGGGGAAGTGTGATTATGGGCACCACCTCCTGTAACACGCTGCGAGGGCCGGTGTCCTCGACGAGAACCAACAGAGGAAGGGGGTGCCGCAAAAGCAAGGGTGGCAAGAAGGACAAGACAGAGTAAGGGGTTAACCATGTTCAACGTGGTGAAATGGAAGCTTTAAATTCGTACGAGAGTTTTATATTGATCAGAAGAACAAAGCGCCATTATCCTGCAAGTGGAAATTTTGTGATGCATAAGTACAACAGTCTGTCTCGACATGCAATAGGTGCAAGTACTGAGGCAGAGCGCATGGACATGAAAGGGGGGTGGCTTTCCCGCCTCCATGCAAGTAGCAGCCAACAGAAGCGCAAGCTGCCAGCAGACACCATCAGTCACGGTCACACTTTGGATGTGTTTGTTCATTAACCCCTGACGACGACAAAGCAATATTGTGCGGCGTCATCCCTCACATTCTCCACGTACATAACCAGAATGCCAGTCTTGACGCTCTCTGGCACGTTATCCTCTATATCTGCCCGATTAGCTGCGGGAGCCAGAATAGTCTTAATAACCTCTATGTGCTGCAAGAATCTTTTTTTTAGCCCACCCACCGGCAAGAGTTGACCCACAAGCGGAACTTCGCCCATCATCGCTGTACCCATCGTGACAGCCAATCAGCCCCAAATATATCGGAAAGGCCCAAGTACTATGGCGAGTACTTTGCCAAATATGCTTCTTGAGATTCCTATACAAGTTGTTTCTAACGTCAATACTATGGCGGAGTAATCAGACTACTCGGAGTTCAAATCGCGATATTGAAATGTGTTGTATAGGTCATATTATAAATATCGTTGTTGTCTCTATGGACATCTGGCACGCGTAACACTCAACATGGCCAGCATGACCACCGAACTCGTCTCGCTCAACTGCCTTCTTTCCGGCGACAAGGAAGATCAGGTGTTTACTGTCGAAATTGCGAAGAACGAAAATGCCAGCATTCTGATCAAGGAGAAGAAGAACCCTTACCTCAACCACGTTGCTGCCTTGAATATAACGCTTGAGAAGGTGAGCCACTACAGAGCCAATCCTAAAGGCCTAAACGCTGGATGTTCTATTTTTTGTAGGTGGATATGGATCTCACTATCCATGATGAATATTCTCTTAGGCAACTCAATACCAATGGCGAAAAATTGCTGGGGTGGGAGTTTGTCTCAGTATTAGACGGAACAGCCCGCCCCCAGAAGGCTCCATGTCTTGACGAAGCTTCCGGATACGACTTGTGAGTGGATTCTTTTTGTTCCTCTGGAGGACAAGTAGTGACATTTATTTCATTCATAGGGCATGGTATGTCCCAAAATCCTCTTTTTTCATCCCCACCCAACTCAAATCCATCCAGTTGCGGCTCCCGACGCCACGCAACTTGTTAGGACGGATCCAACACAACCACAGGTCTCAACGAGAAGAGGGAGAGAGAAAGAGTTTATTGACACAGTAGACCAGTAAGCTGGGTTAGAGCAAACTATCTAGAGTCTTAGGACTCCTACCTACGGATACGCCCTCCTTATATACCTTTGGTCCTGGTCTGTGCGCACAGACTACACTGCCTCCAAGGCTGTGTACACGCAGCAACGTTCCAGACCCCTCCATAGCCAGACTCGCCCGGACCCCTATGCCTAGACCATCGTACAGCCACCCATGGCTTACCTAACCGGTCCTTCCATAACGGATCCCCCCCAAGCCCCTATGCGTATTGGTATCCTTCCAAGCGTCCGTAGGCCTCCAGATAAAATATAGAAAAATATGAAAAAATAAGAGACATCGTCCAGTATCGTAACATGACCCCCCCCCTTAAGGCTTCACGTCCCGGGAAGCCATGCGTGTCGTAAAAATCATTTTGAGTTCCTAATGAACTCATGCCGCACGTCTTCTTCGGCATATATGTCGCGCCGGTCGCCTTTCCAACGCTGCCAGTTTCGTTTGAGCTTTTCTAAGTATTCGCGCTCAAACTTGCCATCCTCCCACCTGTACAGCCGCTTTGCTATAGGAATCGCCGTATGATTCTGCCATTTCCGGAAACTGGCGCTAATGTCGCGCACGTTGACCATCCGTCGGGGAGCGCTAGGATTTGCTTTGTGAAATTTCTGAACTTCTTTCTTAGCGTTTCCTAGATTCTCCGCCGGCTCCCAAGTTGATTCCTCGACTGGATAATTTTTCCATTTGACGAGGTATTCCAGACGTCCACCGCCGCGCCCACTGACGCGGCTGTCCATGACCTCTTCTACTTCGTATTCGTCGCCTTGCAACTCCTCTACCATCTGTGCTTCTTTGCGCGAAGCGGCTTTTTCCTTCTGACCAGGAAAAACCGGTTCTTTGTACGGTTTGAGGTGAATTTCGTTGAATACGTTGTATATTTTCCAGGACGCTGGAATCTTCAACTGGTACGCTGACTGCCCGATTTTCTTAACAACCTCCAGGGGACCCACAAATTTACTGTCCAGTTTTTTGGTGACGCATAAAGTCGGGAGGTTGGCGGTGCTCAAATAGACTTTGTCGCCTTTTTGGTATTGTCGCGCGGGAGCCTTGGACTCGTCATATTTGCGCTTCATCGTTTCAGCGGCTTTTTCAAGCGCTGCGGTGGCATTGGCATGAATCCCTTCGACCTGCTTCGCTAAGTCCTCCACTGCTACCACTTTTGGCACGTAAGTCGGATTTAACCCCTTGTACGGATGTCGCCCGTAATTCATGAAAAATGGGGAATATCCCGTGGCCGAATGCACTCGATCATTGTGGCAGAATTGCGCCACTGCCAGCCAATCGCTCCAGTTGTTCTGTCGGTGATTTACGAACATTGTGAGGAACTCCTTGACCGTCTGATTGACACGTTCCGTTTGTCCGTCCGTCTGTGGGTGATACGCTGTGGAGCGGTTTGCCTTAATTCCCAACATTCCATAGAGGTCGTCCATGAACTTGGACACAAACTGCGGTCCCCGGTCACTGATAATTTTCTTCGGCAGTCCGTGTTCCCTGAATACGTTATCCCGGAACAGCGTGGCAATTCCTTGCGATGTAACAGTGGATGTGGTTGGCAAGAAATATGACTTTTTTGTGAACCGATCCACAATGACCAGAATCATATCATTTCCTTTCGACTCCGGAAGTGGTCCTATTAAGTCCATGGAAATTATCTCCCATGGTCCCTCTGGTACCTCGTTAGGATGTAATGGTGCCGCCCGAGTTTGTCTGTCCGGTTTAACTTTCTGACAGGTTTCACATCCTGCGACATAGTTCTGGATATCTTTGCGCATTTGTGGCCACCAAAAATCCCTAGTCACTAGTTCAACCGTTTTATCTATTCCCGGATGTCCCCAGGAATGGTAAATTGCCAGTAGCGATTCCCGCGTGTGTATGTTTGCCGGTACATAAATCCGTCCTTTCCATTCCACCAGTCCATTGGCAACCTTAAAGTCCTCCTTATTATCATCCAGCCCTTTCCGTACTTGGGTTTCCCATTGCCGGTTAGGAATCTTCTGAATGTCCTTAATGATGTCTTCAATGGCCCTGTCGTCGTCATATACTCTAACAAACAAATCGTCTTTGAGCAAGATGACCCCTTCGTTATCTGGGCCTCCTGGGTGATGATCTGTTCGCCGAGACAGAATATCTGCCTTGGAATTGGATTTCCCTGATCGATGCCTAATGACAAAGCTGTACTCCTGCAGATCCGTGACCCATCGCGCCTGTCGCCGATTGAGATTTTGCGGTTTCCGGAAGTATGTCAGGTTTTGGTGATCCGTTAACACTTCCACGATCTCTTTGGCACCCTTGAGATAGTGCGACCACTCGTAAAAGGCGTGCATTACTGCAAGCATTTCTTTATCGTAGATTTCGTAATTCCGCTCAGCGTCATTTAAGGCTTTTGAAATAAAGGCCACCGGTCGCCAGGATTGATCCTTCCCTTGCTGGGACAAAATTCCGCCAATTGCAAAGTCCGATGCATCCACCTCGATGCGAAACTGACCCTCGTCATCGGGAATTTTGAGTACAACCTCCCTCACCACAAGGTCTTTCAGTCCCTGAAAGGCGGTGTCTTGTAAGTCGGTCCAGAGCCAGTCATTTTTTCCGGTTAATTTTGTCAACGGCTTTGCCGTTGATGCGAATCCTCCACAAAACGTCGATAAAAATTCACAAAGCCTAAGAACTGCTGTAATTCACGTTTACAAGTGGGAGTCGGCCATTCTGCAATCGCTTTAACCTTGCCAGTTTCCATTCGAATGGAATCTTCGCTGATGACAAGTCCCAAAAAATCGATTTCTGGGCGATCAAACCAGCACTTCTCTGGTTTCAAGGACAGCTTATGGTTTTCCAACTTTGCCAGTATGCGATTGACATGTTTGGTGTGTTCTTCTTGTGTAGATGAAAACACCAATATGTCGTCCATGTAAATGACTACCCATCCTTCAGCAACCTCTTGTCGAAAGATGTCGTTCATCATTGTTTGGAATGTCGCGGGTGAATTGGTGAGCCCAAAGAACATGACCAATGGCTCGAAAAGCCCCCGATTTGTTCTGAACGCCGCCTTCCACTCATCGCCTTGTTTAATGCGAACATTGTTGTATCCCCAACGGATATCCATTTTAGAGAATATCTTGGCTTTGGACAACTTGTCCACTAGTTCTCCGATAAGTGGTAACGGATAACGGTTCTTTATTGTCATCTCATTTAGTCGTCGGTAATCCTGTACCGGTCGTAATTTGCCATCCTTTTTCTTTACAAAGAAGAAGGGTGACGCCATGGGGGATTTACTAGGTTGAATTCGTCCGGACTCCAAGTTTTCCTTCAGGAATTCGTCCAACTGTGCCTGTTCATCTCGATTGAGCGGATAGATTTTACAATCTACTGGTTTAGCCCCGGGTATCAGTTCTATGGCATGATCCCATGGTCGTCGTGGTGGTAACTTGTCAAAGGTCTCTTTTTCGAAGACCTTTCGGTGTCCTAAGTAGTGTTTGGGCACTACTTCTTCTAAAGTGCGCTTTTGGGCAGCTTCGGATTCCTTGGCCGCTATATTGGTTGCTACGGATCGTAGTCGTAGTTCTGGTTCCCCAATATCAATAGCCAGCAATCGTTCACCCTCCTGTAACTGTTCCATTGGGTCGGACTTGTCCTCGGGTTCTTCCACCTCGGATGCTGTCCAACAAGTTCCTGGGCATCTTGTGAATTGAACCTCTTTTCGTTTCCAGTCAATGGCTGGGTTATGATGTTTCAGCCAATCATGTCCTAGGAACAGATCCGTTTTCCCTAAGCGCGCTACGCTGCATTCAATTATTTCTTCATGATCCCCAATTCGCAGCTTGAATTGTGTCATGTATTCAATGCTTCCCATTGAATTCCGGGACCCATCCGCATTGTAGACTGGTAACGGCTTTATCAGCCGTCGTTTATTTAATTTGTGTCGTTCCACAAATTCTTCATTAACACAGGAGCCGGTACACCCTGAGTCAACCAATGCCAATACATTGATTGTCTCGCCTGTGTCCATTGTCGTTAATACACAGTGCAGGTCTATTTCCTGCTTGCCTGTTGCGTGTACCAACTGTTGACGCAGTTGGGTCAGGTTCCACAGCGCTTCCTGCTCTGATAGCTTATTGAGGTCATTTACCAGTTTGGCATTGACCTCGTTGACTCGTTTAGTCGGTACCCATTCTTTTAAGCAACGAACTGCAGTTTCATTATTTTCCTGCCAGATTCGTCTTAACACCCACTCAGGGGTCCATGGAGTTAACCGATTCGTTTTTACGCTCACACTTAAGTTTCGTATCCGGTGAATGAGGGGAGAACATTCATATAACAATTCAGGTAGTTGTACACAAGAATCATTGTCCGATACAGAAACTCTATTAGCCAGCAGCGCTGAGCGCGTGCCTACTGGCTGTCGCCAAAACCCTTTTCTTTTCCCCATTCTCTCCACTGCTCCTCAGTGAATTCTTCGATCTTCATTTCTCTAACACGGCCTTTTCCTTTCTCGGCCCATGTATGTTTCTTTGGTTCTTTGCATTCCTTTGCAAAGTGACCCTTTTTTCCGCAATTATAACATGCACCCGGTGTACGTTTGACCTTATCTACATCCATGGCATTGGAGTCGTGAGTAGACGTCGATGCCTGAGCTGGCTTATAGGTGCGTGGAGTTGACTGAGGTTTTTGGTAATCCTCCTTGAATGGCGTCTTTTTCTGTCTATCGCCATACGCGTCTCGAGCGCGTCGATAAGCCCTTGCTAACTCAGTGACCCTTTCCATGATCCGTTCCAGGGTATCACCTGCGTCTAAATCCCCGACCCGGATCAGTTCAAACCCTAAGTTTGGATTTAACCCCTTTTGGAAGTGATCCTTGGCGGCACTAGCATTCCATCCTGTCAAAGGTAACAACGCTTTGAATTCGATGATGTAGTCTTCCACGGCCCGGCTTCCTTGTTGCAGCTTCTGAATTTGCTCCACGGCGTGTTCACGGGTTTCTTTTGACATAAAGAAATCGTGCATTTGCCGTTTAAGATCAGCCCATCCCAAGAAGGGTGGTTTCAGGGTCTGAGGGTTGCGTTGGTAATGTGCTGCAACCCCTATTGTGGCAGGAACAAAGTGTCCCTCTCTACGCTCCTGATAGGTTAACCTTGATGACCATCCTTCCTCGGCTACTTTTTGATTGAAGTCGGTATCGCTGTCAATCTGCTCCTTTAATTTAACCGCGGCCCAGGTTCCGGCCCGATCCCCCTTTTCCTTTCCTTATTCGCCCCAGCGTGATGTAGATGCGTCTGCCATAGTCCGTTTCGTGTGCTAATTCAAAGTACACGTCCATGGCTCGGCACCATGCGTCCACTTGCGCTGGGTCGCCTTCATAATGATCTGGTAACTCCAATTTTACCAGTGATCGGCTAGGTGGTGGGGGGTCGGGTGTTCTGGTATTCCGTTACTGCTTGCTGTACCAGGTTTCCCATGTGCTCCGCCATTTGACTAGTCCCTGCGTTCCATTCCTGGATAGCTTCATCCCTGTCCGCCACTTGTTGCGGAGTTGATCCTCCTGCTACAGTCAATGGTTCCGGTCTTGGGTTTGCATTTGGCCCGAAATAGTAGTTATACTGATAAATTGCAGATTGCAAATACGCGGTCATGGTATTTGTCCAGCCGAAACCTATTTCAACGTGTCCGAGATCCCCATTAACGATTGCCTGGATCATTGGCCATCCATTTGTTCCATTGTTACTAGTTCGCACATGGAACCCAACCCATTTGTTGTGGCGTACAACTTTGAATTTTACGGATTGGTTTGATCGGTATTGAGGGTCAACCTGATTTATCCAATGTAACGTGGGGAATGCAGGCCATTCAAATGCACTCCATAGTTCTTCCTTGAACAGAACAAGGTAGCAATATCCGGGGATAGCAGGTGTTACACGATCGAAGATCTTTGTTACTGTTTGAACCTGCTGTTGGAATCGCCTGTTTGGGTGGTTGCCAGGTAGATTTAGCCTGATACGACGAATTTCTCGACCAAGGAATCTTGTCAGGTTATCGTTCCTAGATGCTCCCACCGTGTATTGCCCAAATCCGCGGCCTTTCAATCGGTACACTTCCTCCCAGCCATGCATCCCGTGTTCCCGAGAGGATACGTGAATTCGCTCAAGTTCTGGCATTATTGTTGACTCAATAATAGCAGTACTTTCTCTGTATGCTGGTTGCCAAGACAAGATTTTGTCGACTGTAGGATATGCCGGCCAATTGAATGCATCCCAGTACCTATGCTTGATCAGGATTAGGTAGCAATAACCGGGGATACGGTTATGTAACATGGCGGTTCGTGGTCTTTTGAGGTAACGGTCTGCCCCTGCGTCCCATTCGATAGCTCCCATATGTTTACGATCATGACCGGACCGTACTAATGACGCGATCATATCCCAACCCTTTGGTCCTTTAGGAACTCGCTCAATATGGTAACAGTCGTTATATCCATATGTGCGCCTGATGTTTACACGACCGTGGATATTTCGAAGGTTATAATCCCACGAGTTGATTTCTTGGATTTGAGGAAACGCCGGCCACTCATACATGTCCCAAAACTGATTTTTTATTAGAATCAGGTAACAATATCCAGGTACATCTGGATGTAACGTGTGCTTTGTGTGAGCAGGACGTGGGTACGGGTATGGAATCGCTATTTCCTTTTCGACTTCCCGTTTCCAATTGTTGATCGTCCGTTGTTTTTCCTCATTAAAGCCCTGCTTGGGTTCAGTGTCCGCGGATAGCCAATCCGCTGCACAAGGGATGGTACCGTTGTACCAATTGGCGTCCGCTCCTGCGGTTCTGGTTAGCGACTTGCTAGGTCCAGATTTAATAGTTACCGCTTGAGCGTATGACATGGGCGCTGACGTCGAGCGCGCTGTTGATGGTTGTCCTGCAACCCAGGACGAAATGGTGGAGGCTCGTGCCTTCCCTTTCTTGGACTCTTTTTGTCCGCCAAATCGGGCGAACTTGTTGTACTTGCTGCGTCCCTCCATAAGTTTCATGTCCTTCCATGTATAGGACTCGTCCTCATGCGGGCGCAGCGCGGCTCGTTCGATGACATGGAACATGTCATTTTTGTGATGGTCCTGGAGACCAAACTTGACGGTCTCGTCACGCATCTCCGGTTCCCAGGACAGTATCTGAGTGACGGTTGGCCATTCGGGCCAATCGAACTTGTCGTAAAATTCTTTCTTGAATAGGTACATGTAACAGTACCCACTCCTTCGCCATGGTTTTTCCTCGTGGATATCCGTGACGGGCGCACTTGGTAATTTTGGACGGATCAACGTTTTGACCCAATCATCCGTGTACGTGATGTCTTCCCCAACGAGTTTGAGGAAATTGTCGAGTCCCAGCAGGGGGTATGTGCCAGGGTCGGTTTTCATAATGAGCGGGGATACCAGGAACGGCGTGTTGTACCTGGTGGGACAGTCCTTCCTTTTGAGACGTGCCTTCATGTACGGATCGGGTCGTTTCCCGTCCAATCGTTCCTGGTTGGCGATCTCCGCGGTCACCCTGTTGTAGCTACGGGTTTTGATGTTCCCGTTTTCGGCGTGCATGAGCCGATTTCGTTCCTTGGCTGACAAGACCAAGCCATTGTGTCGTAGTGTTATGATATTCCAGCCCATTAACAAGAGCTGGATGTTTGACGGCGTGTCAAACAGTCGTTGTCGGATCTCTGATTCGGGATCCATGTTGTTAAGCAGCCCCTCCAGGGTCTGCCTGTCCTTCTCCATTTGTTCGAGCTCTTGCTCGACCCGTTTCTGGTAACGCCGTTCCTCTCGGCGCTGCTTGAGAAGTTCTTCCCAAGCGTCCTCCTGAATGCGGAGGGATTCCTGTTCCAGCTGCCACAGCTGAAACGCCCTTTGTCGTTGTTGGAGACGATGCTCCCGGTGTTGCGCCTTGCGCCATGTGTAGTATGCCCGAACGTGGGCGTCGCGTTGTCGGTTATCCGTAACGAGGGCAACCGACCGAGTAACTTCTTCTGCGCACTCCTGCGCCCATTCGATACCGAATCGTTTGCCAACCTGCACGAGAGTGAGGCCAGCGCGGGGGATGATGTAGTTGAAAAATGAAGCCATAGTTGCTTCCCTGTTGTCGTCTTAGACCTTTTAAGTAAAAAGGCTGTTGACTCTTCTTCTATACTCGCACGTCCTAATGCGAATATTCTTTGATGCGGTCAATAATGCACCCGCACTCAATTCTTCGATTTAGTCCCACCAAATGACCCAAAAGCGTGGTGCCTGGGGCTTCACTCGAGTGTCCTCGTGCTCAGATCGTTAGATCCAATACGTAATTGGTATCTCGAGACTGTTCTCCTTGCTACACGGCACGCTAGTGGACTGCTTTCGCTCGTTCCTGAGCTTTTCCGAGACAAACGGTTTAGTCTGTTGACCAGTGCCTGCCCGCACTTTCAATCACACAGATCTAATCTCGTCCGAATGCCCTTTGTCGCCAGTAACCTTTCGGTAGTAGTCCCTGATGATGATCAAGGAGACTATCTGCTGTCGACGTCGTAGGTGATCCTCGAGAGCGGCTCAGTGGTCACGTGGTGTTACGTGCACCGAGGTCCGTCGCGCAGGCTTGAGGGAACTCGTCGAGGACGCGCACGACAGCGAGCAAGAGATGCCCGAGGTGGTTGTCAACGACGGCGAGAGGTGTGGTGTAAAGACTCTAGATTATGTTAGGACGGATCCAACACAACCACAGGTCTCAACGAGAAGAGGGAGAGAGAAAGAGTTTATTGACACAGTAGACCAGTAAGCTGGGTTAGAGCAAACTATCTAGAGTCTTAGGACTCCTACCTACGGATACGCCCTCCTTATATACCTTTGGTCCTGGTCTGTGCGCACAGACTACACTGCCTCCAAGGCTGTGTACGCGCAGCAACGTTCCAGACCCCTCCATAGCCAGACTCGCCCGGACCCCTATGCCTAGACCATCGTACAGCCACCCATGGCTTACCTAACCGGTCCTTCCATAACGGATCCCCCCAAGCCCCTATGCGTATTGGTATCCTTCCAAGCGTCCGTAGGCCTCCAGATAAAATATAGAAAAATATGAAAAAATAAGAGACATCGTCCAGTATCGTAACACAACTTCTCTCGCTCAATTGTTTTGTTCTTGGCGACGACCCGAAGGAGGGCTTCACTGTCGAAATTGCGAAGAACAAGAATGTCAGCGTTCTCAGAGACCTGATCAAGGAGAAGAAGAAGTACCTGCTCGATCACCTCAATGCACCAAAACTCGACCTCTTTCAGGTTTCCCTGCCCGTGAATGACAATTTCGAAGAACTGATCAAAAATACCACTAGCCTCGCCTCGCTAGCACAACTATTTCCTCACGTCGAAAGAGATCAGGTCCAAATTGTCGTTCAAGGACCAGCCAGGGGTGAGTCCCTTTAGACCGTTTTCCGTGTCGCATATGATCTCATTACATCTGCATTACAGAAAATCGTAGCGATGATGAGCACCTCTCCAAACGACATCGTCTAGAAGTCGACCCACTGTTGAGCAGCAATCATATGTCCGTCAGACATAGTTTGTCTCAGTGGTCGTCACTGTCATGAACGATGAGCTCATATGTCCGTTAGACATAGAGTCATACGTCCGTGATGACAAGAGTATTGTATCACTGTCATAGACAGTGACTGTTACGACTCTGGACGTTTTCTACTATTTTTCTATATTTTATCATATTTTATCTGGAGGCCTACGGACGCTTGGAGGGATACCAATACGCATAGGGGCTTGGGGGGATCCGTTATGGAAGGACCGGTTAGGTAAGCCATGGGTGGCTGTACGATGGTCTAGGCATAGGGGTCCGGGCGAGTCTGGCTATGGAGGGGTCTGGAACGTTGCTGCGCGTACACAGCCTTGGAGGCAGTGTAGTCTGTGCGCACAGACCAGGACCAAAGGTATATAAGGAGGGCGTATCCGTAGGTAGGAGTCCTAAGACTCTAGATAGTTTGCTCTTACCCAGCTTACTGGTCTATTGTGTCTCAATACATCTCTTTTCCTCCTCTCTACGTGAGACCTGTGGTTGTGTGGGATTCGTCCTAACATAATCTAGAGTCTTTTCTACCACACCTCTCGCCGTCGTTGACAACCACCTCGGGCATCTCTTGCTCGCTGTCGTGCGCGTCCTCGACGAGTTCCCTCAAGCCTGCGCGACGGACCTCGGTGCACGTTACACCACGTGACCACTGAGCCACTCTCGAGGATCACCTACGACGTCGACAGCAGATAGTCTCCTTGATCGTTATCAGGGACTACTACCGAAAGGTTACTGGCGACAAAAGACATTCGGACGAGATTAGATCTGTGTGATTGAAAGTGCGGGCAGGCACTGGTCAACAGACTAAACCGTTTGTCTCGGAAAAGCTCAGGAACGAGCGAAAGCAATCTGGTAGCGTGCCGTGTAGCAAGGAGAACAGTCTCGAGATACCAATTACGTATCAGATCTAACGATCTGAGCACGAGGAC
Organism: Amanita subjunquillea; assembly: GCA_020011035.1. Classification (NCBI taxonomy): domain Eukaryota; kingdom Fungi; phylum Basidiomycota; class Agaricomycetes; order Agaricales; family Amanitaceae; genus Amanita; species Amanita subjunquillea. The sequence goes on along the minus strand of JAEBUT010000020.1, from coordinate 467,490 downwards.
ACTCGAGTGAAGCCCCAGGCACCACGCTATTAGGTCATTTGGTGGAATTAAATCCAAGAATTGAGTGCGGGTGCGTTATTGACCGCATCATAGAATATTCGCATTAGGACGTGCGAGTATTGAAGAAGAGACAACAGCCTTTTTACTTAAAAGGTCTAAGGCAACAACCAGGAACGCAGTCATGGCTTCCTTATTCAACTTTATCATCCCCCGCGCCGGCCTCACTCTCGTGCAGGTCGGAAAACGATTTGGAATCGAATGGGCGCAGGAGTGCGCAGAAGAAATCACTCGGTCGGTCATAGTTTCTACCGACAACAGGCAGCGTGACGCCCACGTACGGGCATACTACACTTGGCGCAAGGCGCAGCACAGGGAGCGTCGTCTCCAACAACGACAACACGCGTTTCAGCTGTGGCAGCTGGAACAGGAGTCCCTCCGCATTCAGGAGGATGCTTGGGAAGAATTACTCAAGCAACGCCGAGAGGAACGGCGTTACCAGAAAAAGGTCGAGCAAGAGCTCGAACAAATGGAGAAGGACAGGCAGACCCTGGAGGGGCTGCTTAACAACATGGATCCCGAATCGGAGATCCGCCAACGACTGTTCGACACGCCGTCGAACATCCAGCTCTTACTGATGGGCTGGAATATCATCACCTTGCGACACAACGGCTTAGTTCTGTCTGCCAAGGAAAGGAATCGGCTCATGCACGCCGAAAACGGGAACATTAAAACCCGAAGCTATAACAGGGCGACTGCGGAGATCGCCAACCAGGAACAATTGGACGGGAAACGACCCGATCCGTACATGAGGGCACGTCTAAGAAGGAAGGACTGTCCCACCAGGTACAATACGCCATTCCTGGTATCACCGCTCATTATGAAAACCGACCCTGGCACATACCCCCTGCTGGGACTCGACAACTTCCTCAAACTCGTTGGGGAAGACATCACGTACACGGACACCTGGGTCAAAACATTGACCCGTCCAAAATTACCAAGTGCGCCCGTCACGGATATCCAAGAGGAAAAGCCATGGCGAAGGAGCGGGTACTGCTACATGTACCTGTTCAAAAAAGAATTCTACCATACGTTCGACTGGCCGGAATGGCCGACAGTAACGCAGATCCTGTCCTGGGAACCGGAGATGCGCGATGAGACCGTCAAATTTGGTCTTCAGGATCACCACAAAAATGACATGTTTCATGTCATCGAACGAGCCGCGCTGCGCCCACATGAAGACGAGTCCTACACATGGAAGGACATGAAACTAATGGAGGGTCGCAGCAAATACAATAAGTTCGCCCGATTTGGCGGACAAAAGGAGTCCAAGAAAGGGAAGGCACGAGCCTCCACCATTTCATCCTGGGTTGCAGGACAACCATCAACAGCGCGCTCAACGTCAGCGCCCATGTCATACGCCCAAGCGGTAACTATCAAATCTGGACCTAGCAAGTTGCTAACCAGAACCGCAGGGGCCGACGCCAACTGGTACAATGGTACCATCCCTTGCGCAGCGGATTGGGAGTCCGCAGATCCTGAACCCAAACAGGGGTTCAATGAGGAAAAGACGAGGACAATCAACAACTGGAAACGGGAAGTCGAGAAGGAAATAGCGATTCCTTACCCATACCCACGTCCTGCTCATACAAAGCATACGTTGCATCCGGACGTACCCGGATATTGTTACCTCATTTTAATAAAGAACCAATTTTGGGATATGTACGAATGGCCGGCGTTTCCTCAGATTCAGGAAATCAACTCGTGGGACTACAACCTGCGCAACATCCACGGTCGTGTGAACATACGACGCACATATGGGTATAATGACTGTTACCATATTGAGCGCGTACCCAAAGGACCTAAAGGTTGGGACATGATTGCATCATTGGTCCGTTCTGGACACGATCGCAAACACATGGGTGCAATTGATTGGGATGCCGGGGCAGACCGGTATATGAAACGACCTCGAACGGCGATGTTACATAACCGAATTCCCGGTTATTGTTACTTAATCTTGATCAAACATAGGTACTGGGATGCGTTCAATTGGCCGGCATATCCTACAGTCGACAAAATCTTGTCTTGGCAACCAGCATACAGGGAGAGTACTGCTATTATTGAATCCACGATAATGCCAGAACTCGAGCGAATTCATGTGTCCACTCGGGACCACGGAATGCATGGCTGGGAAGAAATGTACCGATTGAAAGGCCGTGGGTTTGGTCAATATACAGTGGGCGCATCAAGGAACGACAACCTGACAAGGTTCTTGAGTCGCGAGATCCGTCGGATTAGGTTTAATCTCCCGGGCAATCACCCAAATAGGCGATTCCAGCAGCAGATCCAAACAGTGACGAAGATTTTTGATCGTGTAACACCCGCCATACCCGGATATTGTTACCTTGTTTTGTTCAAAGAAGAACTGTGGAGTGCATTTGAATGGCCCGCATTCCCAACGTCACATTGGGTGAACCAAGTTGACCCAGAATACCGATCAGAACAGCTGGTCAAATTTAAGGTTGTACGTCACAACAAATGGGTTGGGTTTCATGTGCGAACCAGTGTCAACGGAACAAATGGATGGCCAATGATCCAGGCAATTGTCAATGGAGATCTCGGACACGTAGAAATAGGCTTCGGCTGGACAAATACAATGACAGCGTATTTGCAATCAGCAATTTATCAATACAATTACTATTTCGGGCCAAATGCAAATCCAAGACCGGAACCATTAACTGTAGCAGGGGGATCAACTCCGCAACAAGTGGCCGAGAGAGACGAAGTCATCCAAGAATGGAATGAAGGGACCAACCAAATGGCGGCGCACATGGGAAATCTGTTTCAGCAAGCAGTAACAGAATATCAGAATACCCGACCTCCACCACCTAGTAGATCGCTGGTGAAATTAGAACTACCGGACCATTATGAAGGGGATCCCGCACAAGTAGACGCATGGTGCAGAGCCATGGATGTATACTTTGAATTGGCGCACGAAACAGATTATGGCAGGTGTATCTATATTACGCTGGGGCGGATCAGAAAAGGAAAAGGAGATCGGGCTGGCACATGGGCCGCTGTCAAATTAAAAGAACAAATTGACAGCGACACGGATTTTAATCAAAAGGTTGCGGAAGAAGGGTGGCCAGCGAGATTAACCTATCAGGAACGAAGAGAGGGACACTTTGTTCCTGCCTCGATAGGAGTAGCTGCCCACTATCAACGTAATCCCCAGACCCTGAAACCTCCCTTTTTGGGATGGGCAGATCTCAAACGGCAAATGCACGATTTCTTCATGTCGAAAGAGACTCGTGAACACGCCGTCGAGCAAATTCAGAAGCTTCAACAGGGAAATCGGGCAGTAGAAGATTACATCATTGAATTCAAGGCGTTATTACCACTGACAGGATGGAATGCTAGCGCCGCAAAAGATCATTTCCAAAAAGGATTAAATCCGAACCTAGGGTTCGAATTGATCCGAGTAGGAGATCTTGATGCCGGAGATACCTTGGAACGGATCATGGAAAGGGTCACGGAGTTGGCACGCGCATATCGACGAGCTCGAGACGCATATGGTGATAGGCAGAAAAAGACGCCATTTAAGGAAGATTACCAAAAACCGCAACCAACCACGCGCACCTATAAGCCGGCTCAGGCGTCGACATCTACCCACAACTCAAATGCTATGGATGTAGATAAGGTGAAACGTGCACCAGGTGCATGTTTTAACTGCGGAAAGAAGGGTCACTTTGCAAAGGAATGCAAAGAACCGAAGAAACATACATGGGCCGAGAAAGGAAAAGGCCGTGTTAGAGAAATGAAGATCGAAGAATTCACTGAGGAGCAGTGGAGAGAATGGGGAAAAGAAAAGGGTTTTGGCGACAGCCAGTAGGCACGCGCTCCGCGCTGCTGGCTAATAGAGTTTCAGTATCGGACAATGATTCTTGTGTACAACTACCTGAATTGTTATATGAATGTTCTCCCCTCATTCACCGGATACGAAACTTAAGTGTGAGCGTAAAAACGAATCGGTTGACCCCATGGACCCCGGAGTGGGTGTTAAGACGAATCTGGCAGGAGAATAGCGAAACTGCAGTTCGTTGCTTAAAGAATGGGTACCGACTAAACGAGTCAACAAGGTCAATGCCAAACTGGTAAATGACCTCAATAAACTATCAGAACAGGAGCGCTATGGAACCTAGCACAACTACGACAGCAGTTGGTTCACGCCACTGGCAAACAGGAGATTGACTACACTGTGTACTTACAACAATGGACACGGGTGAAACAATCAACGTGTTGGCATTAGTCGATTCTGGATGTACAGGCTCTGTTTCAAGAGGAATTTGTGGAACGACACAAATTAAATAACGCGGCTGATAAAAGCCGTTACCAGTCTACAAATGCGGATGGGTCCCGGAATTCAATGGGAAGCATTGAATACATGACACAATTCAAGCTGCGAATTGGGGATCATGAAGAAATAATTGAATGCAGCGTGGCGCGTTTAGGGAAGACAGATCTGTTCTAGGTCACGATTGGCTGAAGCACCATAATCCGGCCATTGACTGGAACGAAAGGAAGTACGGTTCACGCGATGCCCAGGAACCTGTTGGACGGCGTCACAAGTAGAAGAGCCAGAGATGAATCGGATCCAATGGAACAGCTCAAGAGGTGAACGTTGTTAGCTATTGATATTGGGGAACCAGAGCTACGACTACGCTCGGTAGCAACCAACATAGCGGCTAAAGAATCCGAGCTGCGCAAAAGCGCACATTAGAGGAAGTAGTGCCTAAACACTACTTGAAACACCGAAAGGTCTTTGAGAAAGAGACCTTTGACAAACTACCACCACGACGGCCATGGGACCATGCCATTGAACTATACCGGATCTAAACCAGTGGATTGTAAGATTTATCCACTGAACGGATGAACAGCACAGTTGGACGAATTCCTGAAGGAAAACTTGGAGTCAGGACGAATTCAACCGAGTAAATCGCCATGGCATCCCCTTCTTCTTCGTCAAAAAGAAGGATGGAAATTACGACCAGTACAGGATTACAGACGGCTGAACGAGATGACTATTAAAAACCGATACCCATTACCCTTATTGGCGAACTAGTCGACAAATTATCTAAGGCCAAGATATTCTCTAAAATGGATATTCGCTGGGATACAACAATGTTCGAATTAAACAGGGTGATGATGGAAAGCGGCGTTTAGGACGAACAGGGCCTTTTTGAGCCGTTGGTCATGTTCTTTGGTTTAACAAACTCCCCGCCACGTTTCAAACAATGATGAACGACATATTTTGACAGGAAGTTGCGAGGATGGGTGTCATCTATATGGATGATATATTGGTGTTCTCGTCTACACAGAGGAACACACTAAACATGTCAATCGTATCTTGGCCAAACTGGAGAATCACAAGTTGTCCTTGAAACCGGAAAAGTGTTGGTTCGACCACCAGAAATCGATTTTTGGGACTGGTTATTAGTGAAGATTCGATCCGAATGGAAAAGGCAAGGTACAGGCAATCGCAGAATGGCCAACGCCTACCTGTAAACGGGAGTTACAACAGTTCTTGGGATTCGTAAACTTTTACCGGCGTTTTGTGAAGGCTTTGCGTCGACGGCTAAGCCGTTGACAAGCTAACAGGAAAGGATGACTGGCTTTGGACCGAATTGCAAGACATTGCCTTTCAGGGACTGAAAGACCTTGTGGTGAGGAGGTTGTACTCAAAATTCCAGACGATGAGGGTCAATTTCGAATTGAAGTCGACGCATCAGATTTTGCAATCGGTGGAATTTTGTCGCAACAGGGAAAAGACCAATCATGGCGACCAGTTGCATTCATTTCAAAAGCCTTAAACGACGCAGAACGGAACTACGAGATTTACGATAAGGAAATGCTCGCCGTAATGCATGCCTTTTATGAGTGGTCGCATTACCTCAAAAGCGCCAAGGAAACGGTCGAGGTATTAACGGATCATCAAAACCTGACGTACTTCCGAAAACCACAGAATCTTAACCGCCGACAAGCACGATGGATCACGGATTTACAGGAGTACAACTTCGTCATTAGGCATCGCTCCGGAAAGTCCAATTCCAAGGCGGACATTCTGTCACGACGAGCCGACCATCACCCAGGAGGTCCAGACAATGAAGGAGTGGTTTTGCTCAAAGACAATCTTTTTGTAAGAGTCTATGACGACGACAGGGCAATTGAGGACATCATTAAAGACATCCAGAAGATTCCTAACCGGCAATGGGAGACCCAAGTGCGGAAAGGGCTGGACGACAATAATGAGGACTTTAAGATCGCCAATGGGCGAGTGGAATGGAAAGGGCGAATTTACGTACCTGCAAATATACACACTAGAGAATCATTACTGGCAATTTACCATTCCTGGGGACACCCAGGAATAGACAAAACGGTCGAATTGGTAACAAGGGATTTTTGGTGGCCTCAGATGCGAAAAGACATCCAGAACTACATTATGGGATGTGAAACCTGTCAAAAGGTCAAGCCGGATAGACAGGCTCGAGCGGCACCATTGCATCCTAACGAGATACCCGAAGCGCCATGGGAGGTCATCTCAATGGATCTCATAGGGCCGTTACCGGAATCAAAAGGCAACGACATGATCCTGGTCATAGTGGATCGATTCACAAAGAAGTCGTATTTCCTACCAACAACATCCACCGTTACATCACAAGGAGTGGCCACTCTGTTCCGGGATAATGTGTTTAGGGAGCATGGATTGCCCAAGAAAATCATCAGCATCGAGGGCCACAATTCGTCTCCAAATTTATGGACGACCTTTATGGAATGCTGGGAATTAAGGCAAACCGCTCCACAGCGTATCACCCACAAACCGATGGACAAACGGAACGTGTCAATCAGACAGTAAAGGAGTTCCTTACAATGTTTGTCAACCATCGGCAAAATAACTGGAGTGATTGGCTAGCTGTGGCGCAATTCTGCCACAACGACCGAGCGCATGCGGCAACAGGATACTCCCCGTTCTTCATGAACTACGGGCGACATCCGTACAAGGGGCTAAATCCGACTTACGTTCCAAAAGTGGTAGCGGTTGAGGACTTAGCGAAACAGGTCGAGGGAATCCACGCCAACGCTACTGCGGCACTTGAGAAAGCCGCGGAAACAATGAAACGCAAGTATGACGAGTCTAAGGCTCCGGCGCGCCAGTACCGACCAGGCGACAAAGTCTATTTGAGTACCGCCAACCTCCCGACTCTACGCGTCACACAAAAAAACTGGAACGGTAAATTTGTGGGTCCCCTGGACGGTTNGAACATAGTGAGGAACTCTTTGACCGTCTGATTAACGCGCTCCGTCTGCCTGTCCATTTGTGGGTGATACGTGGTTGAGTGATTTGCCTTAATTCCCAGCATGCCATATAGATCATCCATGAATTTGGACACAAACTGTGGTCCCCAGTTGCTAATAATTTTCTTTGGCGGCCCATGTTCTCTGAATACGTTATCCTGGAAAAGTGTGGCGACTCCCTGTGAGGTAACAGTGGATGTTGTGGGCAAAAAGTATGATTTTTTGGTGAATCGATCTACAATTACAAGGATCATATCATTTCCCTTAGATTCCGGGAGTGGTCCAATTAGATCCATTGATATAATTTCCCACAGCGCTTCTGGTACTTCGTTCGGGTGTAGTGGCGCTGCCCAAGTCTGTCTATCTCTGGTTTGACTTTCTGATAGGTTTCACATCCCGTGACATAGTTCTGGATGTCTTTGTGCATTTGAGGCCACCAAAAATCCCTAGTTACTAGTTCGACTGTTTTATCTATCCTGGATGTCCCCAGGAGTGGTAAATTGCCAGGAGCGCTTCTCGCGATGTATGTTCACTGGCACATAAATTCTGCCTTTCCATTCCACTAGTCCTAAAACTTTAAAGTCCTCGCTGTTTCATCAGCCCCTTCCGTACCTGTGTCTCCCATTGTTCGATTAGGAATTTTCTGGATATCCTTAATAATATCTTCAATTGCCCTATCATCGTTGTAGACCGAACAAATAGATCATCCTTGAGCAGGATGACTCCTTTGTTATCTGGGCCTCCTGGGTGGTGGTCTGTTCGCTGCGATAAAATATCTGCCTTGGAATTGGATTTTCCAGACTGATGCTTGATAACAAAATTGTACTCTTGCAGATCCGTGACCCATTGCACTTGTTGCCGATTAAGATTCTGCAGCTTCCGGAAGTATGTCAGGTTTTGATGATCCGTCAATACTTCCACTATCTCTTTTGCACCTTTGAGATAGTGTGACCATTCGTAGAATGCGTGCATAACCGCGAGCATTTCTTTGTCATAAATTTCGTAGTTGCGTTCTGCCTCGTTCAAGGCTTTTGAAATGAATGCCACCGGTTCCACGATTGATCCTTCCCTTGCTGCGACAAAAATTCGCCTATTGCAAAATCCGATGCATCAACTTCACTTGCGAATTGTCCTTTGTCATTGGGAATTTTGAGTACAAACCTCTCTCACCACAAGGTCTTTCAGTCCCTGAAAGGGCTGCGTCTTGTAGTTTGGTCCAGAGCCACTCATCCTTTCCAGTTAACTGGTCAGCGGCTTCGCCGTTGACGCAAATCCCTCCGAAAGCGTCGATAGAAGTTTACGAACCCCAGGAATTGCTGCAACTCCCGTTTACAGGTAGGCGTTGGCCATTCCGCAATTGCCTGTACCTTGCCCTTTTCCATCCAAAATGGAATCCTCACTGATGATGAGACCTAAAAAAGTCGATCTCTGGATGATCAAACCCAGCACTTTTCCGGTTTCAATGACAGCTTATGATTTTCTAGTTTTGCCAATATACGGTTAACATGTTTTGTGTGTTCTTCTTGTGTGGATGAGAACACTAGAATGTCGTCCATATAGATGACAACCCATCCCTCAGCTACTTCTTGTCGGAATATATCATTCATTGTTTGGAAAGTGGCTGCGAATTTGTCAAGCTGAAAGACATAACCAATGGTTCAAACAGTCCTCTATTAGTCCTAAATGCCGCTTTCCATTCATCTCCCTGCTTGATCCGAACATTATTGTATCCCCAGCGGATACCATTTTAGAGAATATCTTTGCCTTGGATAATTTATCTACTAGTTTGCCAATCGCGGTAATGGGGTAGCAGTTTTTATCATCATTTCATTTAGCTGTCAGTAATCCTGTACCGTCGTAATTTCCATCCTTGTTCTTTACAAGAAGAAGGGGGATGCCATAGGAGATTTACTCGGTTGAATTCATCCTGATTCCAAGTTTTCCTTCAGGAATTCGTCCAACTGTGCCTGTTCACCGATTGAGTGGGTATATCTTACAGTCTACTGGTTTAGATCCAGGTATCACTTCTATAGCATGATCCCATGGTCGTCAGGGTGGTAATTCATCAAGGTCTCCTTTTCAAAGACCTTCCAGTGTCCCAAGTAGTGCTTGGCACTATGTCCTCCAAAGTGTTAGGACGAATCCAACACAACACAGGTCTCAACAAGAGAGGGAGAGAGAAAGAGTTTATTGACACAGTAGACCAGTAAGCTGGTTAGAGCAAACTATCTAGAGTCTTAGGACTCCTACCTACGGATATGCCTCCTTATATACCTTTGGTCCTGGTCTGTGCGCACAGACTACACTGCCTCCAAGGCTGTGTACGCGCAGCAACGTTCCAGACCCCTCCATAGCCAGACTCGCCCGGACCCCTATGCCTAGACCTTTGTACAGCCACCCATGGCTTACCTAACCGGTCCTTCCATAACAGATCCCCCAAGCCTATGCTATGGTATCGCGTCCAGCGTCCGTAGGCCTCCAGATAAAATATAGAAAAATATAGAAAAATCGTAGAACACGTCCAGTATCGTAACATGACCCCTCCTTAAGGCTTCACGTCCGGGAAGCCACAGCGTGTCGTAAAAATCATTTTGAGTTCCTAACGAACTCATGCCGCACGTCTTCTTCGGCATATATGTCTCGGCGATCGCCCTTTCCAATGCTGCCAGTTTCGTTTGAGCTTTTCTAGATATTCGCGCTCAAACTTGCCATCCTCCCACCCATATAGCCGCTTGCTATAGGGATCGACGTGTGATTCTGCCATTTTCAGAAACTTGCGCTAATGTTGCGCACGTTAACCATCCGCGTGGTGCACTAGGATTCGCCTTGTGGAATTTCTGAACTTCCTTTTTAGCATTTCCTAGGTTTTCTGCCGGTTCCAAGTTGACTCCTTGACTGGATAATTCTTCCATTTGACGAGGTACTCCAATCTCCACTGCCACGCCCACTGACATGGCTGTCCATTACTTCCTCTACTTCGTATTTGTCATCCTGTGACTCTTCCACCATCTGCGCCTCTTTGCGCGATGCCGCTTTTTCCTTCTGACAGGAATACCGGTCCTTGTATGGTTTAAGGTGGATTTCGTTGAATACGTTGTAAATTTTCCAGGACGCTGGAATTTTCAACTGGTACGCCGACTGCCCAATTTTCTTTACGACCTCCAAGGGTCCCACAAACTTGCCGTCCAATTTTTAGGTGACTCGCAACGTAGGGAGGTTCGCGGTGCTCAGATATACTTTATTGCCTGGTTGGTATTGGCGCGCAGGAGCTTTTGACTCGTCGTATTTGCGCTTCATTGTGTCTGCGGCTTTTTCAAGAGCGGCGGTTGCATTAGCATGAATTCCTTCGACCTGTTTTGCTAAGTCCTCTACTGCGACTACTTTAGGAACGTAGGTCGGATTTAGCCCCTTGTACGGATGTCGTCCGTAGTTCATGAAAAAGGGGGAATACCCCGTGGCCGAGTGCACCCGATCATTATGACAAAATTGCGCCACGGCCAGCCAATCACTCCAATTGTTCTGTCGGTGATTGACGAACATTGTGAGGAATTCCTTAACCGTCTGATTTACGCGCTCTGTCTGTCCGTCTGTTTGCGGGTGGTATGCGGTTGACTGGTTGGCCTTAATCCCCAGCATTCCATAGAGGTCGTCCATGAATTTGGACACAAACTGTGGTCCTCAATCGCTAATGACCTTCTTTGGCAACCCGTGTTCTCTGAATACGTTATCCGGAAAAGAGTGGCAACTCCTTGTGATGTAACGGTAGATGTGGTCGGCAGGAAGTACGATTTTTTGTAAACCGATCCACAATGACCAGGATCATGTCATTCCCTTTTGATTCTGGTAGTGGTCCAATTAAATCCATGGATATAATTTCCCAAGGCGCCTCTGGTACCTCGTTAGGATGTAGTGGTGCTGCTCTTGTTTGTCGATCCGGTTTGACTTTTTGGCAGGTTTCACATCCTGCTACGTAGTTCTGGATATCCTTACGCATTTGTGGCCACCAAAAATCCCTCGTTACTAGTTCGACTGTTTTGTCTATTCCTGGATGTCCCCAGGAGTGATAAATTGCCAGTAACGATTCGCGCGTATGTATGTTTGCAGGCACGTAAATCCGGCCTTTCCATTCCACTAGTCCATTAACAACCTTAAAGTCCTCGCTGCTTTCATTAAGCCCCTTCCGCACTTGTGTTTCCCATTGTCGATTTGGAATTTTCCGGATATCCTTAATGATATCTTCAATTGCCCTGTCATCGTCGTATACTCTGACAAATAAATCGTCCTTGAGTAAAATGACTCCTTCGTTATCCGGGCCTCCCGGGTGATGGTCTGTTTGTCGAGACAGAATGTCCGCCTTGGAATTAGATTTCCCTGATCGATGTTTAATAACGAAACTGTATTCTTGCAGATCCGTGACCCAACGCGCTTGCCGTCGGTTTAGATTCTGTGGCTTCCGGAAGTATGTCAGGTTTTGATGATCCGTCAACACTTCCACAATTTCCCTAGCACCTTTGAGGTAATGTGACCATTCATAAAAGGCGTGCATTACTGCGAGCATCTCCTTGTTGTAGATTTCATAATTTTGTTCAGCGTCATTTAAGGCCTTTGAAATAAACACGACCGGTCGCCAAGATTGATCTTTTCCCTGCTGTGACAAAATTCCCCCAATTGCGAAATCTGATGCATCCACTTCGATTCGAAACTGACCCTCATCGTCAGGGATTCTGAGTACAACCTCCCTCACCACAAGGTCTTTCAGTCCCTGAAAGGCAGTGTCTTGCAAGTCAGTCCAAAGCCAGTCGTCTTTTCCTGTCAACTTTGTCAATGGCTTGGCTGTTGATGCAAATCCCTCCATAAATTGTCGATAGAAATTCACAAAGCCCAAAAACTGCTGCAATTCCCGTTTACAGGTTGGTGTCGGCCATTCCGCTATTGCTTTAACTTTTCCGGCCTCCATACGGATGGAGTCTTCACTGATCACTAAGCCCAGGAAATCGATCTCCGGTCGATCAAACCAGCATTTTTCTGGTTTTAAGGATAACTTATGGTTTTCCAGCTTTGCCAGTATCCGATTAACATGTTTGGTGTGTTCGTCTTGTGTAGATGAAAATACCAAAATATCGTCCATATAGATGATGACCCATCCTTCGCAACTTCCTGCCGAAATATATCGTTCATCATTGTTTGAAAGGTCGCCGGGAATTTGTTAACCAAAGAACATAACCAATGGCTCGAAAAGGCCTCTGTTTGTCCTGAATGCCGCTTTCCATTCATCACCTTGCTTAATTCGAACGTTGTTATATCCCAACGGATATCCATCTTAGAGAATATCTTGGCTTTAGACAACTTGTCCACCAATTCGCCAATAAGTGGTAAGGGATAGCGATTCTTTATCGTCATTTCATTTAGCCGTCGGTAATCCTGTACCGGTCGTAATTTTCCATCCTTTTTTTTTACGAAGAAGAAGGGTGATGCCATGGGCGATTTACTGGGCTGGATGCGTCCCGATTCCAAATTTTCCTTCAGGAACTCGTCCAGCTGTGCCTGCTCATCCTGGTTAAGTGGATAAATCTTACAATCCACTGGTTTAGACCCAGGTATCAATTCTATAGCATGATCCCATGCTCGTCGTGGTGGTAATTCGTCGAAGGTCTCTTTTTCAAAGACCTTTTGGTGCTCCAAGTAGTGTTTAGGCACTACTTCCTCTAAAGTGCGCTTTTGGGTGGCTTCTGATTCCTTAGCAGCTATATTGGTCGCTACCGAGCGTAATTGTAGCTCCGGTTCCCCAATGTCAATTGCCAGTAATCGTTCGCCCTCCTGTAACCGTTCTATTGGATCTGCTTCGTCTTCTGGTTCTTCTACCTGAGATGCTGTCCAGCAAGTTCCTGGGCACCGCATGAACCGAACTTCCTTTCGTTTCCAGTCAATGGCTGGGTTATGGTGTTTTAACCAGTCATGACCCAAGAACAGGTCCGTTTTACCCAAGCGTGCCACGCTGCATTCAATTATTTCTTCATGATCCCCAATTTGCAGCTTGAATTGTGTCATGTATTCAATGCTTCCCATCGAATTCCGGGATCCATCCGCATTGTAGACTGGTAACGGCTTTATCAGCCTTCGTTTATTTAGTTTGTTGCGCTCCACAAACTCCTTGTTAATACAAGAGCCCATACACCCTGAATCAACTAATGCTAACACGTTGATGGTTTCTCCTGTGTCCATTGTTGTGATTACACAGTGTAAGTCCGCCTCCTGTTTGCCTGTTGCATGAACCAACTGTTGTCGTAGTTGAGTCAGGTTCCAGATTGCCTCTTGTTCGGATAATTTATTGAGATCATTCACCAACTTGGCATTGACCTCATTTACTCGTTTTGTCGGTACCCACTCCTTTAGACAGCGAACTGCAGTTTCGTTATCTTCCTGCCAAATTCGTCTCAACACCCATTCAGGGTCCAGGGTTCAACCGATTTGTTTTTACACTCACACTTAAGTTTCGTATCCGGTGAATGAGGGAGAACATTCATATAATAATTCCGGTACTTTTACACAAGAATCATTGTCCGAGATAGAAACCTTCTTAGCCAGCAGCGCGGAGCGCGTGCCTACTGGCTGTCGCCAAAACCCTTCTCTTTGCCCATTCCTTCCATTGCTCCTCTGTGAGCTCTCGATTTTCAATTCTCTAACACGGCCTTTCCTTTCTCAGCCCATGTGTGCTTTTTCGGTTCTTTGCATTCCCTTGCAAAGTGACCTTTCTTTCCGCAGTTAAAACATGCACCCGGTGCACGTTTGACTTTGTCACATCCATCGCATTGGAATCGTGTGTCGACATTGATGCTTGAGCCAGTCTATAGGTTCGTGAAGTTGGCTGAGGTTTCTGATAGTCCTCCTTAATGGCGTCTTTTTCTGTCTATCACCATATGCGTCCCGCGCTCTTCGGTATGCGCGTGCCAACTCCGTGACCCTTTCCATGATCCGCTCCAAAGTATCTCCGCATCGAGATCTCCACTCGGATCAATTCGAACCTAGGTTTGGATTCAACCCTTTTGGAAGTGGTCTTTTGCGGCACTGGCATTCCATCCTGTTAGCGGCAACAAGGCCTTGAATTCGATGATGTAATCTTCCACGGCCCGACTCCTTGCTGTAGCTTCTGAATTGCTCGACAGCATGTTCGCGAGTTTCTTTTGACATGAAAAAGTCGTGCATCTGTTGTTTCAGATCCGCCCATCCTAAAAAGGGAGGTTTCAGGGTTGAGGGTTGCATAGATAATGCGCGCAACTCCTATGGTGGCAGGACAAAATGTCCTTCCTTCGTTGTTGATAGGATAAGTTTGCGGCCATCCTTCTTCAGCCACTTTTTGATTGAAGTCGGTGTCGCTATCGATTTGCTCCTTGAGTTTAACCGCCGCCCATGTCCCTGCTCGATCACCCTTGCCTTTTCTGATTCGCCCAAGGTTATGTAGATGCGTCGTCCATAATCATTTTCGTGTGCCAGCTCGAAATATACATCCATTGCCTACACCAGGCATCTACCTGCGCTGGATCACCTTCATAATGATCTGGTAGCTCCAGTTTTACCAGCGATCTGCTAGGTGGGGGAGGTCGGGTGTTCTGATATTCCGTTACAGCTTGTTGCACCAAATTCCCCATGTGCGCCGCCATCTGGGTAGTTCCCTCTGTCCATTCTTGGATGGCTTCATCTTGCTCGGCTACTTGTTGTGGAGTAGCTCCTCCTGCCACGTCAATGGTTCGGTCGTGGATTGGCATTAGGCCAAAATAGTAGTTGTACTGATTGATCGCTGCATGCAAATATGCAGTCATTGTATTTGTCCAACCAAATCCTATTTCGACATGCCCGAGATCTCCATTAACGATTGCTTGGATCATTGGCCACCCATTTGTCCATTGATACTGGTGCGTACATGGAATCCAACCCACTTTTTTGTCGAACCACCTGAAACTTTACTAATTGCTCTGATCGATAGGCTGGGTCAACCTGGTTTACCCAATGTGCCGTAGGGAATGCAGGCCACTCGAACTGATTCCACAGTTCCTCCTTAAACAGGGCTAAGTAGCAGTATCCGGGTATAGCAGGTGTCATACGATCGAAGATTTTGACCACCGTTTGCACCTGTTGTTGAAAGCGCCTGTTTGGGTGATTTCCGGGAAGATTGAATCTAATTCGACGGATCTCACGACTCAGGAACCGTGTCAAGTTGTCGTTTCTTGATGCGCCTACAGTGTATTGTCCAAAGCCGTTGCCTCGCAACCGATACATTTCTTCCCAGCCATGCATTCCATGTTCTCGTGTGGACACATGAATTCGTTCGAGCTCTGGCATCATGGTTGTCTCAATGATAGCGGTGCTCTCTCGATATGCAGGTTGCCAAGATAGTATTTTGTCGACGGTAGGGAATGCGGGCCAGTTGAAAGCGTCCCAATACCTATGTTTGATCAGGATTAGGTAACAGTATCCTGGGATCCGATTATGCAGCATTGCTGTTTGCGGTCTTTCGAAATAATGGTCCGCGCCTGCATCCCATTCGATCGCGCCTATATGTTTGCAATCATTACCGGACCGTACTAGCGAGGCGATCATGTCCCAGCCTTTTGGTCCTTTAGGAACTCGCTCAATATGGTAACAGTCGTTATATCCATATGTGCGCCGAATGTTCACATGACCGTGAGTGTTGCGGAGGTTATAGTCCCACGAATTTATTTCCTGAATCTGAGGGAATGCTGGCCACTCGTACATGTCCCAAAACTGGTTTTTTATTAGGATGAGGTAACAATATCTGGGTACATCCGGATGTAATGCATGTTTTGTGTGAGCAGGACGGGGGTACGGGTAAGGAATCGCTATCTCCTTTTCAACTTCCTGCTTCCAGTTGTTGATTGTCCTTTGTTTTTCCTCATTAAACCCCTGTTTGGGTTCAGGATCTGCGGATTCCCAATCCGCTGCACAAGGGATGGTACCATTGTACCAGTTTGCGTCCGCTCCTGCGGTTCTGGTTAGCGACTTGCTAGGTCCAGATTTAATAGTTACCGCTTGAGCGTATGACATGGGCGCTGACGTTGAGCGTGCTGTTGATGGTTGTCCTGCAACCCAGGACGAAATGGTGGAGGCTCGTGCCTTCCCTTTCTTGGACTCCTTTTGTCCGCCAAAACGGGCGAACTTATTGTATTTGCTGTGTCCTTCCATGAGTTTCATGTCCTTCCATGTGTAGGACTTGTCTTCGTGTGGGCGCAGTGCAGCTCGTTCAATGACATGAAACATGTCATTCTTGTGGTGGTCCTGGAGACCGAACTTGACTGTTTCGTCTCGCATTTCGGGTTCCAGGACAGTATTTGCGTTACTGTCGGCCATGCCGGCCAGTCGAACGTGTGATAGAATTCTTTTTTGAACAGGTACATGTAACAGTACCCGCTCCTTCGCCAGGGTTTCTCCTCTTGGATGTCCGTGACGGGCGCGCTTGGTAATTTTGGACGAACCAGGGTATTAACCCAGTCCTCCGTGTACGCGAGATCTTCCCCAATGAGTTTGAGGAAGTCGGCGAGTCCCAGCAGGGGTGATGTGCCAGGGTCGCTCTTCATGATGAGCGGAGATACCAGGTATGGCGTGTTATATCGTGTTGGCATGTCCTTCCACTTCAGGCATGCCTTCATGTACGGATCGGGTCGTTTCCCATCCAGCCGTTCCTGGTTTGCGATCTCCATGGTTGCTCTGTTGTAACTACAGGTTTTAATGTTCCCGTTTTCGGCGTGCATGAGCCGATTCCTTTCCTTGGCTGACAGAACCAGACCGTTATGCCACAAGGTAATGATATTCCAGCCCATCAATAAGAGCTGGATGTTTGACGGCGTGTCAAACAAACGTCGGCGGATCTCTGATTCAGGATCCATGTCGTGGAGCAGTCCTTCTAGGGTCTGCCTGTCTTTCTCCATTTGTTCGAGCTCTTGCTCGACCTGTTTCTGATATCGCCGTTCCTCACGGCGTTGCTTGAGAAGTTCTTCCCAAGCGTCCTCCTGGATTCGGGAGGGTTTCCTGTTCCAGCTGCCACAGCTGAAATGCGCGTTGTCGTTGCTGGAGACGACGCTCCTTGTACTGCGCCTTGCGCCAAGTATAGTATGCCCGAACGTGGGCGTCGCGTTGTTGGTTGTCCGTAACGAGGGGCGGCCGACCGAGTAATTTCTTCTGCGCACTCCTGCGCCCATTTGATTCCAAATCGTTTACCAGCCTCCACAAGAGTGAGGCCAGCGCGGGGGATGATGTAGTTGAACAAAGAAGCCATGGTTGCCTCCCTGATTGTTGCCTTAGACCTTTTAAGTAAAAAGGCTGTCGTCTCTTCTTCTATATCCGCACTTCCTAATGCGAATATTCTTTGATGCGGTCAATAACGCACCCACACTCAATTCTTGGATTTAATTCCACCAAATGACCTAATAGCGTGGTGCCCGGGGTTTCACTCGAGTGTCCTTGTGCTCAGATACGTGATTGGTATCTCGAGACTGTTCTCCTTGCTACACGACACGCTACTAGACTGCTTTCGCTCGTTCCTGAGCTTTTCCGAGACAAACGGTGTATTCCGCTGACCAGTGCCCGCACTTTCAATCACACAGAGATACTCTCGTCCGAATGCCTTTTGTAGACAGTAACCTTTCGGTAGTAGTCCCTGATGACAATCAAGGAGTCTATCTGCTGTCGACGTTGATGGTGATCCTCGAGAGCGGCTCAGTAGTCACGTGGTGTAACGTGTACCGAGGTCCGTCGCGCAGGCTTGAGGGAACTTGTCGAGGACGCGCACGACAGCGAGCAAACGATGCCCGAGGTGGTTGTCAACGACGGCGAGAGGTGTGGTAGAGAAGACTCTAGATTATGTTAGGACGAATCCAACACAACCACAGGTCTCAACGAGAGAGGGAGAGAGAAAGAGTTTATTGACACAGTAGACCAGTAAGCTGGGTTAGAGCAAACTATCTAGAGTCTTAGGACTCCTACCTACGGATATGCCCTCCTTATATACCTTTGGTCCTGGTCTGTGCGCACAGACTACACTGCCTCCAAGGCTGTGTACGCGCAGCAACGTTCCAGACCCCTCCATAGCCAGACTCGCCCGGACCCCCTATGCCTAGACCTTTGTACAGCCACCCATGGCTTACCTAACCAGTCCTTCCATAACGGATCCCCCCCAAGCCCCTATGCGTATTGGTATCGCGTCCAGCGTCCGTAGGCCTCCAGATAAAATATAGAAAAATATAGAAAAATCGTAGAACACGTCCAGTATCGTAACACAAAGTATGCTTTTGAGCGGCTTCTGATTCCTTGGCGGCTATATTGGTTGCTACTGATCGTAATTGTAGCTCGGGTTCTCCAATTTCAACAGCCAATAATTGTTCACCTTCTTCCAGTTGTTCCATTGGATCTGACTCGTCCTCCGGTTCTTCCACTTGCAATGTCATCCAGCAAGTTCCTGGACACCACATGAATTGAACTTCCTTTCTTTTCCAGTTGATAGCCGGATTATGATGTTTCAGCCAATCGTGGCCTAGGAACAGATCTGTTTTGCCCAACTGCACCACACTGCATTCGATTATTTCCTCATGATCCCCAATTCGCAGCTTAAATTGTGTCATGTATTCAATGCTTCCCATTGAGTTCCAGGACCCATCCACATTGTAGACTGGTAGCAGTTTGATCAGCCGCTGTTTATTTAATTTGTGTTGTTCCACAAATTCCTCATTAATACAAGAGCCCATACATCCTGAGTCTACCAAGGCTAACATGTTCATGGTTTCACCTGTGTCCATTGTTGTGATTACACAGTGTAAGTCCACTTCCTGTTTTCCTGTTGTGTGAACCAACTGTTGTCATAGTTGAGTCAGGTTCCAGATCGCCTCTTGTTCTGATAACTTATTGAGATCATTTACTAACTTGGCATTGACCTCATTTACTTGTTTTGTTGGTACCCACTCCTTTAGACAACAAACTGCAGTTTCATTATTTTCCTGCCAGATTTGTCTTAACACCCATTCAGGGGTCCATGGAGACATTGACATCCCTGCCTACATTCGGAAATTCCGATCGCTCATACACTCCACCGGAATTACAGGGTTTATGGCACAATGCATTTACTTCTGTAAAGGACTCCCTGCATCAGTAGCAGCAAAGATCATTGAAAACCCTGCAGTCGTCAGCATGGAAACAGCTTACAACACTGCAGAACGCCTGCACAATGCTTGGGAGACCATGAAATTGATGAACTGATCATCTGGATCAGGAGACACAAAGGACGTTTCAAATTTAATCGAAACACGAAGCCTCCACATCTGGATCAAAGGGATCAATGCTGTGAGCACAGGACGTCTTTCAGATGCCAAAAGGAGGAATACCGAAAGACCGGCAAGTGTTTCAGATGTGGAACACAGGGACACATATCCAGGACTGCCCAAACAAGGGAACACCCAAACGTCATCCTACAAGTCCTCCTCCCACAGAACCGCACAATCAGAGCAGTAGAGAAAACGACCTTGGATGAATCAACTGCCCAACAAATTAGGGTGCTGTTGAAAGAACTCCCAGAAGAAAAACACGAAACTACCCTCCAGGAACTCGAGTCCGAGGGTTTTTAAGAAGGAGATGCCAGAAAGTGTTACAACTCTGGAAGCTTTCTTTTATTTTTCTATATTTTATCTGGAGGCCTACGGACGCTGGATGCGATACCTATACGCATAAGGGCTTGGGGGGATCCGTTATGGAAGGACCGGTTAGGTAAGCCATGGGTGGCTGTACGAAGGTCTAGGCATAGGGGTCTGGGCGAGTCTGGCTATGGAGGGGTCTGGAACGTTGCTGTGCGTACACAGCCTTGGAGGCAGTGTAGTCTGTGCGCACAGACCAGGACCAAAGGTATATAAGGAGGGCGTATCCATAGGTAGGAGTCCTAAGACTCTAGATAGTTTGCTCTAACCCAGCTTACTGGTCTACTGTGTCAATACACTCTTTCTCTCTCCCTCTCCTCTTAGAGACCTGTGGTTGTGTTGGATTCATCCTAACATAATCTAGAGTCTTCTCTACCACACCTCTTGCCGTCGTTGACAACCACCTTGGGCATTGTTTGCTTGCTGTCATGCATGTTCTTGACGAGTTCCCTCAAACCTGCACAACAGACCTCGGTACATGTTACACCACGTGACTACTGAGCCGCTCTCGAGGATCGCCATCGCCATCGACAACAGATAGACTTGCTGATCATCATCAGTGACTACTACCGAAAGGTTACTAGTCGACACAAAACATTTGGACGAGAATAGTCCTGTGAGATTGAAAGTGCGGGCAGGCACTGGTCTACAGGCTATACCATTTGTTTCGGAAAAGCTCAGGAACGAGTGAAAGCAGTCCACTAGCATGCTGTGTAGCAAGGAGAACAGTCTTGAGATACCAATTACATATCAGATCTGTTACGGACGATGCCCTTGTCGTGTTTCGTTCTAAGTCAACAGCGACAAGCAGAGTCTCGGTCCGCTCCCAGCCACTGGACGAAGGTCTAGACGCTAGGTCAAACGATGACGAAGGTCTTGAGAATGATGAGAGAAAAGAGCGTTCAAGTCGATTGTTGTTGAGCGCAAAACTCGTCTAAGTTGGAACTAGAGTTACTCTACAGGACATGGGGTTTATATACAATAGGAGAACAAGGGAGACTATAAGAGGAATGAAATGATAACTACCTAAGAAAGGGAATGTGAAGGTAGCTACGAAAGGAGATAGCGTCCAAGCTGTACAATGCGCAGTTAAAGGAAAATGATGGATATGAAGCAGTCCGCCGAGACAGGAGAGTGAAACGAAGGGAAACTGTAACATTACCCCCTTCGTATGCGAGAAGTCACCGACTTCTACCATGCAGACGTCCAAGCGTGATCTTGCCGCGACTCGAGCCAGGTGACGACGTTGCCTAGGTCTGCTGCCGCCGTTTCAGCTTGCCATTGGGGACTCCGAACTGCGAGCTGCAGTTGTTTTGCTTGTGCCAGCGCTGAGTCTCTTTCTTCGAGAGTGAGGGTGTGAGGGTTGGTGGTGATGGTGAGCCCTGTGACAAAGTCCAACGGTTCAGCGAACTCGTTGTAGAGGACGAGTATTTTGGCGAGGCGATCGCTGACATTCTGGAGCATTACGTTTCGAGGGCGGACGACGACGGGGGGTGTGGTGACAGTGGCGATAGGTTCTACAAGTTCTGCGGGGTGTTCATGTAGTTTGGGGAGGTCGGCAAAATCGAAGTCGTCGATGGTGACGGTGGTCTCGACGAAGACCTCGAGGGGGAAGTCATGGGCGGCGGCGATGAAAGGCGAGAGAAGGTTGACGGGTTCAATATAGTAATGGCCACATGCAGTGACCAACAAGGCGAAGGCGAGGGCGGCGATGTAAGCAACAATGGTGAAGGAAGACATTCTGTTGAGTGCGTGGAATTTGAGGATCCAACGTTGTCAAAGGCATCCCTTTTATCTTCAGTTGAATATCTTGTCATCCCAATTGATTGTTCGGAGTTCCCCATTTGTAGATCGATAAGTAAATGTGGATGCTCTGCCGCTGGGAGCGTATTCAAGTTCTTCATCAGATTCTTCTGATTCGCTTAGCTCGTCCCTGGTAGTGATAGAAACTTCATTCTCATGATCCATGTCTGGTTCAGGGATAGGATCCTGTGGCGCAATACTTTCAGGTGAATTGGGTGTAGTGGGTTCACTTATATCGTCAAACGCATCTAGAAAATTGAGACTCTCAAGGACTCTATTGAGATTTGATGCCGCGTCGGGGATTCGTTGCATGGTAGTCCATCTAAGAATTGCTATTTCTTTACTTGCTTCTGCCAATCGTTTAGCAAAGTCGAAGGTTACAGGGTCCTCTCGATGAAGGGCAGCCTTGGTGTACACATTGTATGTGTGATTCAAGGGTCTGTTGGGCGATGGAAGGTAGGGTGACATTGCGACTGGATATGGTGGTAGTTCGTCTGGATCAAAGGTAAGATCCATATATTTCAGAAGATAATGTAATCGAGCATTGAATGGGATTTCAACATGTCCTTGTGGGTGTGTTGCGTGTCCATTAGAAAGTCTGGGAGTTTTGTAGGCAATTAATCGGGTTGCTAGGGTTCGGATGAAATTGACTAGCTGTGGTGGTTCTAGAGGGGTGATTGGTGGGTGAGGAATGGGAAATGTGATGATCCGTCCTTTGAAGCTTTCATAAGGTTTCGGGGAGTATCGTCCTCTGGTAGAGCAGTATTTTTTCGTATAACAAATATTTTGCTTGAGAGTTTGGCGATTGCGATATCGAGACATGCGGTTTCATAACTGTCTTCTGAGTTTATATGCTTGTAATACGTCCGCAGCATTGCTTAGATTGCGTTCCGGTTCCCAGGAGTTGTCATTCGGGCCGTATCCCTTCCATTTAACCAAATACTGATATCCTGCCCCGCGTTTTCGATGCGTGAGAATCGCTTCTACTTCGAACTCCTCTTGTCCGCTTACTAGGTCAGGGGGTGGAGTCGTGTAGTTTGGTCTGTGCGTTTCGGTTTCTCTATATGGCATAAGGAGTGACATGTGAAAGACTGGGTGAATGCGCCATTGTTTTGGTAACTTGAGCCTGTACGTTACTGGTCCTAGGACTTGTTCAACTATAAAGGGTCCTTCTCGTTTAGGCGCCAGTTTCCTAGATTGATATGGTATATTGAGATTTCTATTTTCAAGCCATACTTTGTCTCCTTGTACAAATTTAATTGCTTTGTCCCCTGATTCGTCATGCAACCATCTGCCTTGCTAGTTTGTGTGCTGCCAGCGCTTCTTCCCTAGCTTTTCGTAACAATTGTAGGCGTTCTTCAGCAGCAGGTGTTGTCATCTTTTGTACAGCGGTTGGTAGTGCGACGGGGGTTTGTTCCATACATGAGTTGGAACGGGGATGCTTTAACTGAGTCATGATGTCGATTATTGTGAGCGAATTCGGCGATTGGGAGTAGTTGTTTCCATTTATGAGGTTCGTTTGCACAGAATATACGAAGGTATACTTCTAATTTTTGATTAACACGTTCTGTTTCTCCGTTGGTCTGTGGATGATAGGCTGTGCTCATTCTATGATCAATTCCTAGCGTCTTTCTGATTTCAAGACCCTAGCTGAAAACTGTGGTCCTCGATCCGAGATGAGTATGTCTGGTAGTCCAAAGTGTTTGAATATTTCTGAGATGTAAAGATCGGCTGTTCCTAAGGCGTTGATGGTTTTCTTGCAAGGAGTAAGAATTACCCCCTTTGTAAGACCATGGTCCACTGTGACCAGAATTGAATCATATCCGTCTGCAACAGGTAGATCTGTGATAAAATCCAGTGTGACTTGTTGAAATGGGCGAGTCGCCTTAGATCCAATAGGCAGAAGAGCTGGTGTGTTTGGATGAGTATTCACTTTCATCTGTTGGCAAGTGGCGCAACCTGTGATCCATTCTTTGACGTGTCTATACATTCCTGGCCACCAGTAATCACGTTGTAGTAGCTCAAGGGTTTTCATGCGTCCTGGATGTCCTGAGGTGAGCGATTCATGAACCGATTTGACAATCTGTGTCCTGAGCGTTCCATTATCTGGGATGTATGCTCTGTCAATATATCGAATGATTCCATCAACGAACGCCCAGTCCTGGAGCTTGGATTTAATTGGTGGGGCGCGTTGGGTTTCAATAACTTCAATGATGGTGCGTCCAAAGCTGTCAAGGGCTGTGGCGTCTCTGATTTTTTGAGCTAGGTCTGTAGCGATGAGGCAAATGAACTTGCTATCTGGTAGCACTGTCACATCGTCTTGAGCATCCTCGCCTTTCATATGATCAGGTTGGCGAGAGAGGGCATCTGCTTCGAACATCTTGGTACCAGGCACATGCTCGATTTTTAGGTCAAATTCCGAGAGCATCATGGACCATTGTGCTTGTCGAGGAGTTAATCGCTGGGGTGACCGATAGAATAAAAGATTTTTATGATCGCAATGAACCACTATGGGATGTGGCGATCCATGAAGTAAGTGTCGCCATGTCTGTAGTCCTTTAATGATTGCTAGTAGTTCTCGATCGTAGATCTGGTAATTCTGTTCTGTAAGCGTCAAGGCATGCGAAATAAATCCACATGGATGAAGTATTCCGGTTGTATCCGCTTGTTTAAGAACCGCCCCTGTAGCTTTGTTTGAGGCGTCGGTTTGAAGAATGAATGGTCGGGTGGGGTCGAGCATGCGTAAAACGGGCATGGATGAGAATTTGTTTTTGAGCTCCTCAAACGCTGTCTGACAAATGGTCGTCCAATCAAATAATAAGCCTTTCTTTGTTAAATCTGTCAATGGTTTTGCTATGGCGGCAAAGTTGCCAATAAACCGCCGGTAGAAATTCCCAAATCCGAGAAAGGATCTGACTTGTTTAACCGTTGTTGGTGTTGGCCAGTCCCAAATTCCTGCAAGTTTAACAGGATCCATTTGAATGTGTCCAGGTGTAATGATCATGCCAAGAAATTCGACTTCTTGTACACAAAATTTGCATTTCTCAAGCTTCAAGAATAAGTCGTTCTCCTGTAGGCGATTCAAAACACGTTCTGTGCGCTCTCGCATTTCTTCTTTCGTTTTTGCGCAAATCAAGATGTCATCCATATAAATGATGAGCCATCCTTCGTTTATCATGTCCTGGAAATATTCGTTCATCATCATTTGGAATGTCGATGGGGAGTTGCAAAGACCAAAGAACATGACAGTGGGTTCGTACAGTCCTTGATTGGTTATAAACGCCACCTTCCATTCGTCTCCTTCTTTGATTCGGACGTTGTTGTATCCCCAGCGCAGGTCCAGTTTGGTAAAGTAGTTTGCGCCTTCTAATTTTGTCATTAAATCAGAGACCAAGGGTAATGGGTAGGCGTTCTTAATTGTCCACTCATTCAGATATCGATAATCCTGGCAAGGTCGAAGTGCGCCGCTTTCCTTCTTTGAAACAAAGAAAAATGGCAATGCTTGCAGTGATTTAGATGGTCGAATGTATCCTTTATCGAGTTGCTCCTTGATCCACTTGTCGAGGGTTGACTGTTCTTTTAGTGATAACGGGTAGATTTTGCTAACTTTTGGCATAAATCCTGTTTTGAGTTCGATTGCATGATCCCATGGGCGAGAGGATGGAAAACGCTCCGACACTTTCTTCTCAAAGGTGGTGTTCCAAGGCGTATATTCAGAAGGTAGAATTATGGGCACTTCGTCTCTTTTTGCTTGATGTTCGAGTGCTTGTGATGCTGATGTTTTTACCCTGATCCAATATTTGTCTTCTCCCCATTGTCGGTTGTCTAATGCCATACGCCAAATAGGTTTGGTGTCTTCTGAATCATCGTCCATTTGGAGGGTTTTCTTTCGCCAATTGATTGTGGGATTATGCTGTTCCAACCATGGTATTCCAAAGATTATCGCTTGATCTCCAAGATTGGTGATCCATAGCCAGTTGTTGTATGTCTTTCCTTCAATAGAGTAGGTAAGGCTGGTGCGATGGGTGATTAACCCATTTTGATTGATAGTTCCGTCAGCGTTCTCGACTCTAATCGGTTGCTTTAAGAGTTCCTTTGGTAGATCTTTCGATATTCGTTCATCGATGAAGTTTCCTTCTGCTCCGCAATCAATGAGAGCAGATATTTCAGCGGGTTTGTGGGTCGTTTGCACAGTGATGGAAATTCGTTTGTTATTATTCAAATTTACAATTACAGAGTCGAGTGCTAACTGTTCAATGGTACTGGAGGCGTCAACCGCTTTCTGGCGTCTCCTTCTTAAAAACCCTCGGATTCGAGTTCCTGGAGGGTGTTCTCGCGCTCCTCTTCTGGGAGTTCTTTCAACAGTGCCCTAATTTGTTGGGCAGCTGATTCATCCGAGGTCGTTTCCTCTACTGCTCTGATTGAGCGATTCTGCAGGGAGGAGGACTTGTAGGACAACGTTTGGGTATTCCCCTTGTTTGGGCAGTCCCTGGATATGTGCCCCTGTGTTCCACATCTGAAACATTTGCCGGTCTTTCGGTATTCCTCTTTTTGGGCATCTGAAAGACGTCCTGTGCTCACAGCATTAATTCCCCTTGATCCAGATGCAGAGGGTTTCTGGTTTTGGTTAAATTTGAAACGCCCCTTTGTGTCTCCTGATCCAGACAATCGGTTCATCAGTTTCATGGTCTCCCAAGCATTGTGCAGGCGTTCCGCAGCGTTATAGGCAGTTTCCATACTGGTGACTGCGGGGTTTTCGATGATCTTTGCTGCCACTGATGCAGGGAGTCCTTTACAGAAGTAAATGCGCTGCGCCATGAACCCTGTAATTCCAGTGGAATGTATGAGTGATCGGAATTTCTGAATATAGGCAGGGATGTCGATATCTCCGCCCACTTTGACTTTATCTAGATCATTCAGGTCCTGGCTGCGCTATCAGACTCTCCCCAGTCGCTCAAGAATCGTCGTCGGGAAGCTGGGGTAATTATCCCATGAAAGTGTGTATGTGCTTTCTGCCCAATTTTCCTTTGGTCACTTCTGCTACTTCCAATTCTCCTTGAAGATTGGCTTTCCAATCGTCTAGTTCTTCCCCTAGATGAAGGAGAACATACTTGATTCGTTTTTTCGACGTTTCGAAGCGCCCTTCATCTAGATCGAATACATCATCAAATGTGTTGATGAAATGTTTCGCTTTAGAGCGCTGTCCTTTGAATTCCTTAATGGAGATTCCCTTTATCCCTTTCGAGGATGAATCCTTGTCTTCTGACATGTCTTTCTCTTGTTCCTGTTTCGGTTCTGGTGTTTCAGGTTTTGGGTCCTGTGTTCCAGGTTCGTGTTTCGGTTCTGTGCCTTGTTTCGAGCTTTCTCCTTGTTTCGATTCGTCTCCAAAGGGATCTATCTCGATCTGCTGTTGTTCTCTGTATTCGTTCCACTTGGTGATTGTCTCCTCGTCAAATGCGTAGAAGGAGTAGTCCTTTAGTTCTTCGTTAACTTGGAACTTGTGCCACGAAGTAAGTTCGGGTTCGGTATTTGGAGGTAGGAACAGTTGATTGTCGTCCTCATCGTTTTCTTCGTTGTACCAGTGAATCCAAACTTCTCCTGGTAATTTGTCGTTGTGATTTCCTTCCTGGTACTCTCCTTCGAAGAGTTCCTCTGGAACCGGTAGGTTCTTTCTCTTTGTTGCTGAAACGTAGCACCAGACCTTGTGTGTCGTAGAAAAGTAGACTTCTCTTCGATTAAGGTAGTACTTCTGTCTGAAGCAAACAGAGTTGTTTGGGGGTCTGATCTGGGAGTTCCTGGTATCAATGGTGTCTGGCTAGTGACGATGCACTGAGCGGTTCCTGAGTTCCAACTTGTGTTACGGACGATGCCCTCGTCGTGTTTCGTTCTAAGTCAACAGCGACAAGCAGAGTCTCGGTCCGCTCCCAGCCACTGGACAAAGGTCTAGACGCTAGGTCAAACGATGACGAAGGTCTTGAGAACGATGAGAGAAAAGAGCGTTCAAGTCGATCGTTGTTGAGAGCAAAACTCGTCTAAGTTGGAACTAGAGTTACTCTACAGGACATGGGGTTTATATACAATAGGAGAACAAGGGAGACTATAAGAGGAATGAAACGATAACTACCTAAGAAAGGGAATGTGAAGGTAGCTACGAAAGGAGATAGCGTCCAAGCTGTACAATGCGCAGTTAAAGGAAAATGATGGATATGAAGCAGTCCGCCGAGACAGGAGAGTGAAACGAAGGGAAACTGTAACAAGATCTAACAATCTGAGCACAAGGACACTCGAGTGAAGCCCCAGGCACCACGCTTTTGGGTCATTTGGTGGGACTAAATCGAAGAATTGAGTGCGGGTGCGTTATTGACCGCATCAAAGAATATCTGCATTGGGAAGTGCGGATATAGAAGAAGAGACAACAGCCTTTTTACTTAAAAGGTCTAAGGCAACAACAAGGGACGCAGTCATGGCATCTCTTTTCAACTACATCATCCCCCGCGCTGGCCTCACTCTTGTGCAGGCTGGAAAACGATTTGGAATCGAATGTGCACAGAAGAAATCACTCGGTCGGCCACAGTTAATGTCGACAACAGGCAACGTGATGCCCACGTACGGGATTATTACACTTGGCGCAAGGCGCAACACCAGGAGCGTCGTCTCCAACAACGACAATGAGCGTTTCAGCTGTGGCAGCTGGAACAGGAATCCCTCCGTGAACAGGAGGAAGCCTGGGAGGAACTTCTCAGGCAATGCTGGGACAAGCACCGGTATCAAAAGAAAGTCGAGCAAGAGCTCGCACAGATGGAGAAGGACAGGCAGACCCTGGAAGGGCTGCTACACGATATGGATCTGGAGTCCAAAATCCGACAATGACTGTTCGACACGCCGTCAAATATCTGGCTCCAATTAATGGGCTGGAACATCATCACCCTCCAACACAACGGTTTGGTTCTGTCGGCCAAAGAAAGGAATCGGCTCATGCACGCCGAAAACAGGAACATCAAAACCTGTAGTTACAACTGAGTGACCACAGAAATCGCAAACCAGGAAAGATTGGATGGGAAACGACCTGACCCATATATGAAGGCATGCCTGAAAAGGAAGGACATGCCAACCAGGTACAACACCCCCTTCCTGGTCTCACTGCTTGTGATGAAAAGCAACCCTGGCACATCACCCCTGCTGGGACTCGCTGACTTCCTCAAACTCGTTGGGGAAGATCTCACATACACGGACAATTGGGTCAAAACGTTGACCCGTCCCAAATTACCAAGTGCGCCCATCATGGATATCCATGAGGAAAAGCCATGGCGAAGGAGTGGGTACTGCTACATGTACCTATTCAAGAAAGAATTCTACAACAAGTTCGATTGGCCAGCTTGGCCAACTGTTACTCAAATTCTGTCCTAGGAACCAGAGATGCATGACAAAACCGTCAAATTTGGTCTCCAGGACCATCACATAAATGACATGTTTCATGTCATTGAACAAGCCATGCTGCGCCCCCCACGAAGATGAGTCCTACACATGGAAGGACATGAAACTGATGGAAGGCCGCAGCAAGTACAACAAGTTCGCCCGATTTGGCGGACAAAAGGAATCTAAAAAAGGGAAGGCACAAGCCTCCACTATTCAGTCCTGGATAGCAGGACAATCTTCAGCAGCGCACTCAATGTCAGCGCCCATGTCTTATGCACAAGCAGTAACTGTCCATTCTGGACCTAGCAAGTCGCTAACCAGAACTGCAGGAGCAGACGCCAACTGGTACAATGGTACCGTCCCCATGTGCAGCAGATTGGGAGTCCACAGACCCTGAACCCAAACAGGGGTTCAACGAGGAAAAGGAAAGGACAATCAACAATTGGAAGTGGGAAGTTGAAAAGGAGATAGTGATTCCTTACCCATACTGTTAGGACGGATCCAACACAACCACAGGTCTCAACGAGGAGAGGGAGAGAGAAAGAGTTTATTGACACAATAGACCAGTAAGCTGGGTTAGAGCAAACTATCTAGAGTCTTAGGACTCCTACCTACGGATACGCCCTCCTTATATACCTTTGGTCCTGGTCTGTGCGCACAGACTACACTGCCCCCAAGGCTGTGTACGCGCAGCAACGTTCCAGACCCCTCCATAGCCAGACTCGCCCGGACCCCTATGCCTAGACCATCGTACAGCCACCCATGGCTTACCTAACCGGTCCTTCCATAATGGATCCCCCCAAGCCCCTATGCGTATTGGTATCCTTCCAAGCGTCCGTAGGCCTCCAGATAAAATAGGATAAAATATAGAAAAATAAGAGAAAACGTCCAGAGTCGTAACATGACCCCCCCCTTAAGGCTTCACGTCCCGGGAAGCCATGCGTGTCGTAAAAATTCATTTCGAGTTCCTAACGAACTCATGCTGCGCGTCTTCTTCGGCATATATGTCTCGGCGATCGCCCTTCCAACGCTGCCAGTTTCGTTTGAGCTTTTCTAAATATTCGCGCTCAAACTTGCCATCCTCCCACCCATATAGCCGCTTTGCTATAGGGATCGCCGTGTGATTCTGCCATTTTCGGAAACTAGTGCTAATGTCGCGCACATTGACCATTCGCCGCGGCGCACTAGGATTCGCCTTGTGAAACTTTTGGACTTCCTTTTTTGCGTTGCCTAAGTTTTCCGCCGGTTCCCAGGTTGACTCCTCGACAGGGTAGTTTTTCCACTTGACGAGGTATTCTAAGCGTCCACCGCCGCGTCCACTGACACGGCTGTCCATGACTTCCTCTACCTCGTATTCGTCGTCTTGCGACTCTTCCACCATTTGCGCTTCTTTGCGCGATGCCGCTTTTTCCTTTTGACCAGGAAATACCGGTTCTTTGTATGGTTTCAGGTGGATTTCATTGAATACGTTGTAGACTTTCCAGGACGCTGGAATCTTCAACTGGTATGCCGACTGCCCAATTTTCTTTACAACCGCTAAGGGCCCCACAAACTTGCCGTCCAGCTTCTTTGTGACGCGAAGCGTTGGGAGGTTGGCGGTGCTCAAATAGACTTTGTCGCCTTTTTGGTATTGGCGCGCAGGAGCCTTGGACTCGTCATATTTGCGCTTCATCGTTTCAGCGGCTTTTTCAAGCGCTGCGGTGGCATTGGCATGAATCCCTTCAACCTGCTTCGCTAAGTCCTCCACTGCTACCACTTTTGGCATGTAAGTCGGATTTAACCCCTTGTACGGATGTCGCCCGTAATTCATGAAAAATGGGGAATATCCCGTGGCCGAATGCACTCGATCATTGTGGCAGAATTGCGCCACAGCCAGCCAATCACTCCAGTTGTCCTGTCTATGATTTACGAACATTGTGAGGAATTCCTTGACCGTCTGATTGACACGTTCCGTCTGTCCGTCCGTCTGTGGGTGATATGCGGTGGAGCGGTTGGCCTTAATTCCCAACATCCCATAAAGGTCGTCCATGAATTTGGACACAAACTGCGGTCCCCGATCACTGATGACTTTCTTTGGCAATCCGTGTTCCCTAAAGACGTTGTCTCGGAAGAGCGTGGCTATTCCTTGCGAAGTGATCGTAGATGTGGTGGGTAAGAAATACGATTTCTTTGTAAAACGGTCCACAATAACCAGAATCATATCATTTCCTTTTGACTCCGGGAGGGGTCCGATTAAATCCATGGAAATGATTTCCCAAGGTGCCTGCGGTACTTCGTTTGGGTGTAGCGGTGCCGCTCGCGCTTGTCTATCGGGCTTGACCTTTTGGCAGGTTTCGCATCCAGCAACGTAATTCTGGATGTCCTTTCGCATCTGCGGCCACCAAAAATCCCTTGTTACTAACTCCACGGTTTTATCTATTCCCAGATGTCCCCATGAATGGTAAATTGCCAACAATGATTCACGAGTATGGATGTTTGCAGGTACATAAATTCTACCTTTCCACTCGACCAGTCCGTTTACAACCTTAAAGTCCTCATTATGTTCGTCCAGCCCTTTTCGCACCTGCGTTTCCCATTGTCGATTTGGAATTTTCCGGATATCCTTAATAATATCCTCAATAGCCCTATCGTCGTCGTAAACTCTAATAAATAAGTCATCCTTGAGCAGGATGACTCCCTCGTTATCCGGGCCTCCCGGATGATGGTCTGTTCGCCGTGATAAGATATCTGCCTTGGAATTGGACTTCCCTGAGCGATGCTTGATGACAAAATTGTACTCCTGTAGGTCCGTGACCCATCGCGCCTGTCGTCGATTGAGATTCTGTGGTTTCCGGAAATACGTCAGGTTCTGATGATCCGTCAATACTTCCACGATCTCCTTAGCGCCTTTGAGGTAGTGCGACCATTCATAGAATGCATGCATGACCGCCAGCATTTCCTTGTCGTAGATTTCATAGTTTCGCTCAGCGTCGTTTAAGGCCTTTGAAATAAACGCGACCGGTCTCCAAGATTCGTCCTTTCCTTGCTGTGACAAAATTCCACCGATTGCAAAATCCGAGGCATCTACTTCGATGCGAAATTGACCCTCGTCATCGGGAATTTTGAGTACAACCTCCCTCACCACAAGGTCTTTCAGTCCCTGAAAGGCGGTGTCTTGCAGTTCGGTCCAGAGCCACTCATCTTTTCCGGTTAGCTTGGTCAATGGCTTAGCCATTGACGCAAACCCCTCCACAAATCGTCGGTAAAAGTTTACAAAGCCTAAAAATTGCTGCAATTCCCGTTTGCAGGTTGGTGTCGGCCATTCTGCAATTGCTTTAACCTTGCCCGCCTCCATCCGGATGGAGTCTTCACTAATCACCAAGCCCAGGAAATCGATTTCTGGTCGATCAAACCAGCATTTTTCCGGCTTCAAGGATAATTTATGATTTTCCAGCTTCGCCAGTATCCGATTAACATGTTTGGTGTGTTCGTCCTGTGTAGATGAAAACACCAAAATATCGTCCATGTAAATGACAACCCATCCTTCAGCAACTTCTTGCCGGAATATATCATTCATCATGTTTGGAACGTCGCCGGGGAGTTCGTTAACCCAAAGAACATGACTAACGGCTCGAAAAGGCCCCTGTTTGTCCTGAATGCTGCTTTCCACTCATCGCCTTGCTTAATTCGGACGTTGTTATAGCCCCAACGGATATCCATTTTAGAGAATATCTTAGCTTTTGACAACTTGTCCACCAGTTCCCCAATAAGCGGTAATGGATAGCGATTCTTGATCGTCATCTCGTTTAATCGTCGGTAGTCCTGTACCGGTCGTAATTTGCCATCCTTTTTCTTTACAAAGAAGAAGGGAGACGCCATAGGGGATTTACTTGGTTGAATTCGTCCTGATTCCAAGTTTTCTTTCAGGAATTCATCCAGCTGCGCTTGTTCGTCTCGATTGAGCGGATAGATTTTACAATCTACTGGCTTAGCTCCAGGTATCAGTTCTATGGCATGATCCCATGGCCGTCGTGGGGGTAATTCGTCAAAGGTCTCTTTTTCAAAGACCTTTCGGTGCTCCAAGTAGTGCTTAGGCACTACTTCCTCTAAAGTGCGCTTTTGGGCGGCTTCTGATTCTTTAGCAGCTATATTGGTTGCTACCGAGCGTAGTCGTAGCTCCGGTTCTCCAATATCAATAGCCAATAATCGTTCGCCTTCTTCCAATCGTTCCATTGGATCTGACTCATCTTCTGGTTCTTCCACCTGGGATGCCGTCCAGCAAGTTCCTGGACATTGCGTGAACCGTACTTCTTTTCGCTTCCAGTCAATAGCTGGATTATGATGTTTTAACCAGTCATGACCTAGGAACAAGTCCGTTTTTCCTAAGCGCGCCACGCTACATTCAATTATTTCCTCATGATTCCCAATTCGCCAGCTTGAATTGCGTTATGTATTCAATGTCTTCCCATTCGGTTCCGGGATCCATCCGCATTGTCAGACTGGTAATGGCTTTTTTAGCCGTCGTTTATTTAATTTGTGTCGTTCCACAATTCCTCGTTAACACCAAGAACCTGTACACCCAGAGTCCACCCGCGCCAGTACGTTAATGTTTCTCCTGGTCCATGGTTTGTAAGTACACATGCACATCAATCTCCTGTTTGCCTGTTGCATGAACCAACTGTTGTCTTAGTTGTGCTAGGTTCCATAGTGCCTCCTGTTCTGATAGTTTGTTTGAGATCATTTACCAGTTTAGCATTGACCTCGTTGACTCGTCTAGTCCGGTACCCATTCCTTTAGCAACGAACTGCAGTTTCATTGTTTTCCTGCCCTATTCGTCTTACACCCACTCAGGGGTCCATGGAGTCAACCGATTCGTTTTTACGCTCACACTCAAGTTTCGTATCTGGTTGAATGAGGGGAGAAACATTCATATAACACTTCTGGATTGTGGGGAAAAAAGCAGAAGTGGAGAGCAGAAAGAACAGCAGACGTAGAAATGAAGAGAGGAGAGAGTCAGGCAACAAGATGGGACGACGGGCCAGCAAACAAAATAATGGGAGTTGAAAAAATTTAAACTGAACAGCGTGGCAACTCCTTGTGATGTAATGGTGGAGGTGGTGGGTAGGAAATACGATTTTTTTGTGAACCGGTCCACAATAACCAGGATCATGTCATTTCTTTCGACTCCGGAGCGGTCCAATCAAGTCCATTGAGATGATCTCCCATGGTGCCTCTGGTACCTCGTTAGGATGCAATGGCGCTGCTCGAGTCTGTCTGTCCGGTTTAACCTTTTGACAGGTTTCACATCCAGCAATGTAATTCTGAATATCCTTGCGCATTTGCGGCCACCAAAAATCTCTAGTTACTAGTTCCACCGTTTTATCTATTCCTGGATGTCCCCAGGAGTGGTAAATTGCCAGTAACGATTCGCGCGTATGTATGTTTGCCGGCACATAGATCCGTCCTTTCCATTCCACTAGTCCGTTGGCGACTTTAAAGTCCTCATTATTATTATCCAGCCCTTTCCGTACTTGGGTTTCCCATTGCCGGTTAGGAATCTTCTGGATGTCTTTAATGATATCTTCGATGGCCCTGTCGTCATCGTATACTCTAACAAACAAATCATCTTTAAGCAAGACGACCCCTTCATTGTCTGGACCTCCCGGGTGATGATCTGTTCGCCGAGACAGAATATCGGCTTTAGAATTGGATTTCCCAGAGCGGTGCTTAATCACGAAATTGTATTCTTGTAAATCCGTGACCCATCGCGCTTGACGCCGATTAAGGTTCTGCGGTTTCCGGAAGTATGTCAGGTTCTGGTGATCTGTTAACACTTCCACAATCTCCTTAGCGCTTTTGAGGTAATGTGACCACTCGTAAAAGGCATGCATTACGGCGAGCATTTCCTTATCATAAATCTCGTAGTTCCGTTCTGCGTCGTTTAAAGCTTTTGAAATGAAGGCCACTGGTCGCCAGGATTGATCCTTCCCTTGCTGGGACAAAATTCCGCCGATTGCAAAGTCCGATGCGTCGACTTCAATTCGAAACTGACCTTCATCGTCGGGGATTTTGAGTACAACCTCCCGCACCACAAGGTCTTTCAGTCCCTGAAAGGCAGTGTCTTGCAATTCAGTCCAGAACCAGTCGTTTTTTCCTGTTAGTTTGGTCAACGGTTTTGCCATTGACGCAAATCCTTCCACAAAGCGTCGGTAAAAGTTAACAAATCCCAGGAATTGCTGTAACTCCCGTTTACAGGTAGGCGTCGGCCATTCCGCAATCGCCTGTACCTTGCCCTTTTCCATCCGAATGGAGTCTTCACTGATAACGAGACCCAAGAAGTCGATCTCCGGGCGATCAAACCAGCACTTTTCCGGTTTTAAAGACAACTTGTGATTCTCCAGTTTCGCCAAGATGCGGTTAACATGTTTCGTGTGTTCTTCCTGTGTTGACGAGAACACTAAAATGTCATCCATGTAAATGACAACCCATCCCTCCGCGACTTCTTGTCGGAAGATGTCGTTCATCATGGTTTGAAACGTTGCCGGGGAATTTGTTAAACCAAAGAACATTACTAGCGGTTCGAAAAGCCCTCGATTCGTTCTGAACGCCGCTTTCCACTCATCGCCTTGCTTAATGCGAACATTGTTGTAGCCCCAACGGATATCCATCTTAGAGAATATCTTGGCCTTAGACAATTTGTCCACTAGTTCTCCAATAAGTGGTAATGGGTAGCGGTTTTTTATCGTCATCTCATTCAATCGTCGGTAGTCCTGTACCGGTCGTAGTTTTCCGTCCTTTTTCTTCACGAAGAAGAATGGTGATGCCATGGGCGATTTACTGGGTTGAATTCGACCTGATTCGAGGTTTTCTTTCAGGAATTCATCCAATTGTGCCTGTTCATCCGGTTTAGCGGATAAATTTTACAGTCCACTGGTTTCGCTCCGGGTATTAGTTCTATGGCATGATCCCATGCCCGTCGTGGTGGTAATTCATCGAAGGTTTCCTTTTCAAAACCTTCCGGTGACCTAAGTAGTGTTTGGGCACTACTTCCTCTAGTGTGCGTTTTTGAGCGGCTTCAGATTCCTTGGCCGCTATATTGGTTGCTACCGAGCGTAGTCGTAGCTCTGGCTCTCCAATGTCAATGGCCAATAACCGTTCGCCTTCTTGAAGTTGTTCCATCGGATCCGATTCGTCCTCAGGCTCCTCTACCTGCGATGCTGTCCAGCACGTTCCTGGACACCGCGTGAATCGAACCTCCTTACGTTTCCAGTCAATGGCTGGATTATGGTGTTTCAACCAATCATGACCTAGGAACAGATCTGTTTTTCCCAATCGCGCCACGCTGCATTCAATTATTTCTTCATGATCCCCAATTCGCAGTTTGAATTGTGTCATGTATTCAATGCTTCCCATCGAGTTCCGGGACCCATCTGCATTGTAGACTGGTAACGGCTTGATCAGCCGTCGTTTATTTAATTTGTGTCGTTCCACAAATTCTTCATTGACGCAAGAACCCGTACACCCTGAATCAACTAATGCCAATACATTAATTGTTTCACCTGTATCCATTGTTGTTAACACACAGTGCAGATCTATTTCCTGCTTTCCGGTTGCGTGTACCAACTGTTGACGCAATTGCGTCAGGTTCCATAGCGCTTCCTGTTCCGATAGATTATTGAGATCATGGACCAGTTTGGTATTGATCTCGTTGACTCGTTTTGTCGGCACCCATTCCTTTAAACATCGAACTGCAGTTTCATTATCTTCCTGCCAGATTCGTCTCAACACCCATTCAGGGGTCCACGGGGTTAGCCGATTTGTTTTGACGCTCACACTTAAGTTTCGTATCCGGTGAATGAGAGATGAACATTCATATAATAATTCAGGTATTTGTACACAAGAATCATTGTCCGATACAGAAACTCTATTAGCCAGCAGCGCGGAGCGCGTGCCTACTGGCTGTCGCCAAAACCCTTTTCTTTTCCCCATTCTCTCCACTGCTCCTCAGTGAATTCCTCGATCTTCATTTCTCTAACACGGCCTTTTCCTTTCTCGGCCCATGTATGTTTCTTTGGTTCTTTGCATTCCTTTGCAAAGTGACCCTTTTTTCCGCAATTATAACATGCACCCGGTGCACGTTTGACCTTATCTACATCCATGGCATTGGAGTCGTGAGTAGACGTTGATGCCTGAGCTGGCTTATAGGTGCGTGGAGTTGACTGAGGTTTTTGGTAATCCTCCTTGAATGGCGTCTTTTTCTGTCTATCGCCATACGCGTCTCGAGCGCGTCGATAAGCCCTTGCTAACTCAGTGACCCTTTCCATGATCCGTTCCAGGGTATCACCTGCGTCTAAATCCCCGACCCGGATCAATTCAAACCCTAAGTTTGGATTTAACCCTTTTTGGAAGTGATCCTTGGCGGCGCTGGCATTCCACCCTGTCAAGGGTAACAAGGCTTTGAATTCAATGATGTAGTCTTCTACGGCCCGACTACCTTGCTGCAGCTTTTGGATTTGTTCAACAGCGTGTTCCCTGGTTTCTTTTGACATGAAGAAGTCATGCATTTGTCGCTTGAGATCCGCCCATCCCAAGAAGGGAGGTTTGATGCTTTGGGGATTTCGTTGATAGTGAGCGGCCACTCCTATTGAAGCAGGAACAAAGTGTCCCTCCCTACGCTCCTGATAGGTTAACCTTGCTGACCATCCTTCCTCGGCTACTTTTTGATTGAAGTCGGTATCGCTGTCAATCTGCTCCTTTAGTTTAACCGCGGCCCAGGTTCCGGCCCGATCTCCTTTTCCTTTCCTAATTCGTCCCAGCGTGATGTAGATACGCCTGCCATAGTCCGTTTCGTGTGCCAGCTCGAAATACACATCCATAGCTCGGCACCATGCATCCACTTGCGCTGGGTCTCCTTCGTAGTGATCTGGTAACTCGAGTTTTACCAACGATCTGCTAGGCGGGGGGAGGTCGGGTGCTCTGATACTCAGTTACTGCTTGCTGTATCAGGTTTCCCATGTGTTCCGCCATTTGACGAGTCCCTGCATTCCATTCCTGGATGGCTTCATCCCCTGTCCGCTACTTGTTGCGGAGTTGATCCTCCTGTCACAGTCAAGGATTCCGGTCTTGGGTTTGCATTTGGCCCGAAATAGTAGTTGTACTGATAGATTGCTGACTGCAAATATGCAGTCATCGTGTTTGTCCAGCCAAAACCTATTTCAACATGCCCAAGATCCCCGTTGACGATTGCCTGGATCATCGGCCATCCACTGGTCCCATTATCGCTGGTTCGCACATGGAATCCAACCCATTTGTTATGTCGCACCACTTTAAACTTAACAGACTGGTTTGATCGGTACTCCGGATCAACTTGGTTTATCCAATGGGTTGATGGAAATGCGGGCCATTCATATTTATTCCATAGTTCTTCCTTAAACAGAACTAGGTAGCAATATCCAGGTATGGCGGGTGTTACACGGTCGAAAATCTTCGTCACCGTTTGGATCTGCTGCTGGAATCGCCTATTTGGGTGATTGCCCGGGAGATTAAACCTAATCCGACGGATCTCACGACTCAAGAACCTTGTCAGGTTATCGTTCCTTGATGCGCCCACTGTGTACTGTCCGAAACCGTTGCCTTGCAACCGGTACATTTCCTCCCAGGCGTGCATTCCATGTTCCCGACTGGATACATGAATTCGTTCGAGCTCAGGCATTATTGTTGATTCAATAATAGCAGTGCTCTCTCGATATGCCGGTTGCCATGACAAGATTTTGTCGACAGTGGGATATGCCGGCCAATTGAATGCATCCCAGTACCTATGCTTGATCAAGATTAAGTAACAATAACTGGGAATTCGGTTATGTAACATCGCCGTTCGAGGTCGTTTCAGATATCGGTCTGCCCCGGCATCCCAATCAATTGCACCCATGTGTTTGCGATCGTGTCCAGAACGGACCAATGATGCAATCATGTCCCAACCTTTAGGTCCTTTGGGTACGCGCTCAATATGGTAACAGTCATTATACCCATATGTGCGTCGTATGTTCACACGACCGTGGATGTTGCGCAGGTTGTAGTCCCACGAGTTGATTTCCTGAATCTGAGGAAACGCCGGCCATTCATACATATCCCAAAATTGATTTTTTATTAGGATTAAGTAACAATATCCCGGTACGTCTGGATGCAGCGCATGCTTTGTGTGCGCCGGGCGTGGATATGGGTAAGGAATCGCTATTTCCTTTTCGACTTCCCGTTTCCAATTGTTAATAGTCCTTTCTTTTTCCTCGTTGAACCCCTGTTTGGGTTCAAGGTCTGCGGATTCCCAATCCGCTGCACAAGGGACGGTACCGTTGTACCAGTTGGCGTCTGCGCCTGCAGTTCTGGTTAGCGACTTGCTAGGTCCAGAATGGACAGTTACCGCTTGCGCATATGACATGGGCGCTGACGTCGAGCGCGCTGTTGATGGTTGCCCTGCAACCCATGATGAAATGGTGGAGGCTCGTGCCTTCCCTTTCTTGGATTCTTTTTGTCCACCAAATCGGGCGAACTTGTTGTACTTGCTGCGACCTTCCATCAGTTTCATGTCCTTCCACGTGTAGGACTCGTCTTCATGCGGTCGCAGTGCTGCTCGTTCAATGACATGAAACATGTCATTCTTGTGGTGGTCCTGGAGACCGAATTTGACGGTCTCATCGCGCATCTCCGGCTCCCAGGACAGGATTTGCGTTACTGTCGGCCATTCTGGCCAGTCGAACGTGTGATAAAACTCCTTCTTGAACAGGTACATGTAGCAGTACCCGCTCCTTCGCCATGGCTTCTCCTCGTGGATATCCATGACGGGCGCACTTGGTAGTTTTGGACGGATCAACGTTTTGATCCAATCCTCCGTGTATGTGAGATCTTCCCCAACGAGTTTGAGGAAGTTGTCGAGTCCCAGCAGGGGATAGGTGCCAGGGTCGGTTTTCATAATGAGCGGGGATACCAGGAATGGCGTGTTGTACCTAGTAGGACAGTCCTTTCTCTTGAGACGTGCCCTCATGTACGGATCAGGTCGTTTCCCGTCCAGCCGTTCCTGGTTTGCGATCTCCGCGGTCGCCCTGTTATAGCTACGGGTTTTGATATTCCCGTTCTCGGCATGCATGAGCCGATTTCTTTCCTTGGCCGACAGAACCAAGCCGTTGTGTCGGAGTGTGATAATATTCCAGCCCATTAATAGCAGCCGGATGTTTGACGGCGTGTCAAACAGTCGTTGTCGGATCTCTGATTCGGGATCCATGTCATGGAGCAGCCCCTCCAGGGTCTGCCGGTCCTTTTCCATTTGTTCGAGCTCTTGCTCGACCCGTTTCTGATAACGCCGTTCCTCTCGGCGCTGCTTGAGAAGTTCTTCCCAAGCGTCCTCCTGAATTCGGATGGACTCCTGTTCCAGCTGCCACAGCTGAAACGCGTGTTGTCGTTGTTGGAGACGACGCTCCCTGTGTTGCGCCTTGCGCCATGTGTAGTATGCCCGTACGTGGGCGTCGCGTTGTCGGTTGTCCGTAACGAGGGCGATCGACCGAGTAATTTCTTCTGCGCACTCCTGCGCCCATTCGATTCCAAATCTTTTGCCGGCCTGCACGAGAGTGAGACCAGCGCGGGGGATGATGTAGTTGAACAGAGATGCCATGATTGCGTCCCTGGTTGTTGCCTTAGACCTTTTAAGTAAAAAGGCTGGTGACTCTTCTTCTATATTCATACTTCCTAATACGAATATTCTTTGATGCGGTCAATAACGCACCCGCACTCAATTCTTGGATTTTATTCCACCAAATGACCCAATAGCGTGGTGCCCGGGGTTTCACTCGAGTGTCCTTGTGCTCAGATCGTTAGATCTGATACGTGATTGGTATCTCGAGACTGTTCTCCTTGCTACACGGCACGCTAAAGGACTGCTTTCGCTCGTTCCTGAGCTTTTCCGAGATAAACGGTGTATTCCGTTGACCAGTGCCTGCCCGCACTTTCAATCACACGGAGATACTCTCGTCCGAATATCTTTTGTCGACAGCAACCTTTCGGTAGTAGTCACTGACAGCGATCAGCGAGTCTATCTGTTGTCGACGGCGATGGTGATCCTCGAGAGCGGCTCAGTGGTCACGTGGTGTTACGTGCACCGAGGTCCGTCGCGCAGGCTTGAGGGAACTCGTCGAGGACGCGCACGACAGCGAGCAAGAGATGCCCGAGGTGGTTGTCAACGACGGCGAGAGGTGTGGTAGAAAAGACTCTAGATTATGTTAGGACGGATCCAACACAACCACAGGTCTCAACGAGTAAGAGGGAGAGAAAGAGTTTATTGACACAGTAGACCAGTAAGCTGGGTTAGAGCAAACTATCTAGAGTCTTAGGACTCCTACCTACGGATACGCCCTCCTTATATACCTTTTGGTCCTGGTCTGTGCGCACAGACTACACTGCCTCCAAGGCTGTGTACGCGCAGCAACGTTCCAGACCCCTCCATAGCCAGACTCGCCCGGACCCCTATGCCTAGACCATCGTACAGCCACCCATGGCTTACCTAACCGGTCCTTCCATAACGGATCCCCCCAAGCCCCTATGCGTATTGGTATCCTTCCAAGCGTCCGTAGGTCTCCAGATAAAATATGATAAAATATAGAAAAATAGTAGAAAACGTCCAGAGTCGTAACACACTCGCTGCCCATTGCTGTCAACAACCAGAGGCAACAGCGCTGGCCTACTTCGAAAGGACGAGTTGTTGGATAGAAAAGACATGCTGTGCACAGGTGTTGACTGGCTGACGGTAGACACGTTACACAGTGGTGGCTGTGGTGGAGCTGGGCTCATCCCGTTCGCAAGCATATCTTGAGCTTCAAATCGTTGACAGAGCAATTCCTTTTCAGCACTTGGACTGGGATATGCTGAATTGCCAGAGAAAGACAGAGGTGATGCATCGTATGTGGCCGCTTGCATCTTGAAGCTCGCGCCTCTTTTTCTCAAAGGTTGAAAACTTATCTCTCACCAGATCCATCTTGTGTATGAGCAGAAAGACAGAGGCGTCAGGGCTGAACTGAGTGAGACCATCGAGACAGTCATGGTAGTACTCGAAATCCTTGGTTTTTTCTTGTGTTTCTACATCAAAGACATAGATAAGAACTGCAGCTTGCTGGAAAATAATGGAGCGTTGTGTGGAAAGGTACAAGTCCATGAAAGCATCCTGGCCGCCGCAGTCCCAGAGGTTGAGAATGAGGTCTCCGAGGAAACGGACATGGTTCTGTTCGACGTCGATGGTTGCGCCAAGGCGGGTAGTGAGGGAAGTGGGAAGATTTGAGCTGTGATATAAATCTCTTGGTTAGCATCGTGGCCAGGGACGAATTATGGGAAGCGGACAAGATGAGAGAGCACATGGAGGTCTTTCCGCTGCCTGAAGCGCCCATAAGAAGGACCTAGGAGGCGAGTTACGGTTGGTGGTAGATGAAGAAGTAGAGAGAAAGACCTTTTTCTTCATGATGGGAGAAAGCAAGAGAGAATGATGGATTGATTGACTACAGAAACCGGCTGTCTCCCCAGGCGCGCATAGGCATTGGGGACTGAGCTGTAGATCCTTGTGTAGGAGCCACAACTGTCACTGAATTCTGACAAGAGAGGGCAGCTGCATCCTGAGCTTTGTATGCCCGCCTTAGCCATTCCTTTTCTGACAGTTGCTGTGGTGTGGTCAGAGGAAGGCTGGCTTTGAAGGGTGGAGGGAGATCATTTTGTGCAGGTGGAGTTGTCATCTTTGTCATCTGGAGTCCGGAGCCTGACAAAGCGGAGGGATATAAAG
Organism: Amanita subjunquillea; assembly: GCA_020011035.1. NCBI lineage: Eukaryota > Fungi > Basidiomycota > Agaricomycetes > Agaricales > Amanitaceae > Amanita > Amanita subjunquillea. Next base: position 424,440 of record JAEBUT010000020.1, on the reverse strand, counting down.
AATCATACGAGATGGGACCTGATCCACTACCTCCCAGTGTATCTGAGTAATGTGCACTACCTTGCACGCGGTCCACAGCAATCTTTGCCTCCTCGTATCTTCTCAGAGCTGCCTTTTCTTCTTTGGCTGTCAGATAACCAGGTACTTTCAGGACCTTGGAAGAAGTTGCCATAGGGAGGTGGATCTTAGCTGGAGCAGGCGGCGAATGCTGTTTGCTAGCGTCGTTTCGAGCTGCAATAGCTTGTGAATACATGACTGCTGCTTTGCCTGTGGTGGTGGAGCTTGCGTGAGCAGTGGAGAGGGCGACTGAGACGCAAGGAATCAGCTATCAGCTCGCTTGATGGTAGTTTCAGCTCAGGCAATGAGAGTGCTAATGATGGTGACCAGGAAGATGATGTACACAGCTCTCAGTATGTTGTGTGGCATGGAGTCATTTATGAATCTGACAATTATGGCCCTAGTGGTGAAAGTAGAACCACTAGTGGTCCTGATCGTGGAAATGACATTCTCATGTTTGTTATTTACATATTTTATTTTATCTACACTGATTACAATTAAACATCAGGTCTGATGATCTGGAATACATTGATGAAGAAATAGAAGACAGTGCCACCCAGGATATGGAGTGAGTTTCAAATATTACTATAATATTGATATTTCTCATTGTTTGACACAAGGCTTGATGCTAAAGAGACAGATGCTGACAAAGACTTATCACAACAGGAATCCTGAAGGTCCAGAATCATTTTTTGCAGAAAACAGCCAAATGGATGTTGCTGAGGATGAGGAAAATGTTGGAGAGTTAAACTCTCAGAATGAGTCCAATGATTCTGAGCATGACTATGGGAATGAACTATCTGATGATTATGAGAATGAGTCTGAAGTTTCAGAATCTTCAGACATTGACCATTTACCATACTTGGAGGAGGAGGAGGAGGGTGATAGTATCCTTTTAGACCTGCTTGGATTGGATGACCTTGACTTAGACAATGAGGCTCAGTCATACTCCATCAGTGAGTATAGACTCCTACATCCATTACTTCTCACCTGTTATTGATATTTCCAGGGAATAAAATTCTCACTGATGAGGACAGAGATGATATCCGTGCTTACAGACTGTGGGTCAAGTCAAACATGGCAAGGGAGACATTTAACATGGCAAGAGCTGCCTTTTCACATAAGATGAAAATCAAGTCACAATGGAAAATTACACAGAGGGTTGCAGTTCTTACAGGAATTGCACCAACCTTTCATGATTGCTGTGTCAACTCTTGTGTTGCATATCTGGGTGCTTATGAGCATGACTTGCACTGCAAGTTCTGTGGAGAGCGTCGATTCAAAGGTAGAGGTGGACAGAGAACTACCAGAAGGAAGTTCTGTTATTTGCCAATCATCCCTCAGTTGCAAGGCTTTTTCCAGAGCACTGAAATGATAGAATTGATGTCTTATAGGTGGAACTATAGTTTGTCATCTGGAATGATCAGGGATGTGTTTGATGGGAAGCATTACAAAAATCTTTGTCAGAAATATGTTTTCATTGATGGAGTTCAGCAACCACACAAATATTTCTCACATCCAGATGATATTGCACTTGGCCTCTGTGTAGATGCATACCTCCTGTTCAATAGAAAGAGAGCAGGCCCATGTGGAACACCCATTTTGCTGCAAAATTATAATGTTCCACCAAATATTCGAACACATCTTAACATGCTTATTTGTGCAGGAATAATACCTGGCCCTAAACAACCCAAAGACATTGCTTCATTTCTCATCCCTTTGGAAGATGAGTTGGCCACTCTTGCAGCACCAGGGGGAGTGAAAACTTTTCATGCCATCAAAGGTGTCATCTTCCCATTACATGCATACAATATGTTTAAAATGGGTGACATCATTGCAGTGGAAAAGTTGCTTGGCTTGAGAGGGCACAATAGCTTTAGTCCTTGTCGTTCTTGCAAACTAAAGGGTATTCAGAACAAGGAAGGGGGTATTAAAATATATTACTTGCCATTGACCTTGCCAAAAGGAAAAGAATATGTGCCCCTGTTGCAAGGTCACAATCCATGGAATCTACCAATGAGAAAGCATTCTGACTGGTTAAAAGTGATGAGGTACATTGACTCAGCTGCCACAAAAAAGAAGAAGGAAGAAATATCAAAGATGAATGGAATCAAAAGGCCAGCAGCATTACAGCATGTAGGATTTATTGACTTGTCTGCATCTGTTCCATCGGATTGGATGCACCTGTTCCTAGAAAATGTGATACCCAATCAATCTGGTGAAGCTTTGGACTGGCTCTTATAAAAATTTGGATGTTGGATCAGAGGAATATGAATTAGCATCTGTTGTTTGGAAAGAAATTGGAAAAACTACAAAGAAATCCACCAAAACCATTCCATCATGCTTTGTGAGAGCACTGGGTGATATAGCAGAAGATCAAGGCAACTTTATTGCCGAGTCCTGGTGTTTTTGGTTCATTTACTTAATGCCAATCCTTCTCAAAGGCTGTTTCCTGCAAGCCAAATATTATAAACATGCTTGTGAGCTTGTTGAAATCATGAAAATAACACTGCAATACAACACAACTTTGGACCAGATTGATGAGCTTGAGACAAAAATGATTAAGTGGGTAAAGGACTATGAAAGGTATAGAAAATTAACAGGAATGATAAAAGACAATTGTTGACATGCATCAAAGATTTTACTATCAATATGAAGAAGAGCGGTTATCAACTTGCACTCTGACCATCCATGGGCTGCTGCATGTTGCAAATGATATTCGTTTTTGTGGTCCAGTGCACACAACTTGGACATTTTTTATGGAACATTTTTGTGGCTTCATGAAGCATTCACTGAAATCCAAGAGAATGCCATGGGCTAATTTAAGCAGGCAAATCTTGCATAGAGCATATCTTTCTCAGCTTTCTTACCATTACAACTTGGAAGTGGAACTTGGAGAGTTGACTAAAGGAACAACTGGTGATGTGGGCAGAAATGCAAAGGTTTATGATGAGTGTATGCTTTTTCTTCAAACTTGGTTAGGAGGACCTCATGATCATCTAGATCCACTACATAAGCTGAGAACACCAGCCAATGCCAATTATCATCCTGATGATGCTCTTCGCACAAGAATTGCACAGTATTTACAACAGCTAACTGGTCTGCGCCAAGATAGAATTAAAACAAAGCTGCCCCAAGTAATGCCTGCTTGGGGACGAGTACAAATTTCTGATGGTGGGGACAATATATGCAGTACCATGGCTTCCTCAAGGCATAGAGAAGGACGTGATTCATCCTACATTAGGGTCTGTAAGATTGTTCTATGCAGGTGTCATGATGAGCTCATTATTGTTATACAGTATGAAACTGAATATGAAGGAAATGATAGAATCATTCAGATTGTGGGCTATGGGCAACTACAGAAGATCATTATTTGTCAGTTGCCAAATCATGAGTTTTTCCAGTCCTACAAAAAGAAAACCCTGCTTCTTGCTCTTGTTATTCCAATGCAAACCAATGGTCATGATGCAACAAAGGTGGTAACAAGTTATACCCGAGAGTTGGCTCCAATCATCATGGATATTCATAGTGTGAAAGCCTTGATTGGGAGGGTAAAGGTAAAAAATCAGTGGTGGATTATTGATCGTTATACACCTACTTTGATTGATGAAGAGGAAGATGGGGAGTCAGATGAAGATGAAGAATTCTTGGGTATTTGAGTTTCCTATCTGTTGACTCATTCAACTGAGCCTATATTCTGTTGCTGTGTGCATTCAACTGCACATCATGTACAAATATACAACTTATGTGCTATTATGCCAGAATGTGAATGTACATTTAAAAACAAGATACCTATGCTTCATTTTAAGTCACTGAAACTTGTTATTAAATTCCAAAAGGGGTGTCTTTCAATGTGTGAAGACATTGATTTCCAGAACTGGATGGATGAAATTCAACTTCTAAAATTTGGATATTCATTTTGAATGCCCAGGAGATGGGTGTTGAAATTCAATGTCTGCCCAAGGCACTGAATTCCAGACATAGATGGATGAAATTCAACTTCTAAAATTCAACTTCTAAAATTTGGGTATTGATTTTCAATGCCTGGAAGTTGGGTGTTGAAAATCACAATCAAGGTATTCACACTCTTGGGCATTGAATTTAACTAGCAGTCATTGCTGCACACCGACACAGACCTTGCACGATTTACATACATTAGTTGGAGTATGCTAAACCATTTGCCTAAGTCAATGTAAGGACTTTAATCAATGTATTCTAAATCGTTATCCTCCAATTCGGCCTCTCCCTCCTTCTCCATATGTTCAGTATCATTCTCGTTAGCAGCCTCGCCGCTTTGACATCCAATGGATATTTGGCAGGAGAGGTCATTGATGTTTAATTTGCTTGTCATATTTGCAGGTTTGTCTGCAGTCACCTTCACTTTCTTCTTTTTGGGGGCTTTTGCGACAATGGCATGGCATTTTCCTTTACTTTTTTTTCAGTTGCAGGCACTTTATCTACATCGCTTTCTGGGGGTTAGTTGATATGTTTCAAATTTGAACTGATCGTCACCATGACGTACTCGATTGTGGAGTCACTTTTGTGGGAGACAGTATCTTTGCACGACGCAGGCCCATCCTCTTCATTGGTATCTATCTCTACAATCCTAGAAGTTTGTAAGCAAACATTGAATCCACGCAGATTCATTACGCGCCTATTTGTCCGCTCAGGTATGGCAACAACATTTTGGCCCAATGAGCTCGCAACCATCTGTTTATTAGGCAGGAAGTGTTTTGCAGCGTTGTAATGCTCCGCTCTGGTCGCTTTGTAAGGCCCTATGCAATTTTCATTAGAAACATATAATTTGAACAAGTAGACATACCTTTCAGTATATTCTTTTTGTATGGGCTCGGTTGGCTTGGGTTTGGTCGGCATAAAATCACAATTTGCTCTATCAAAGCCGAAAAGCAATTGTAAGAAGCAGTCCCACTTGTGTTGAATTTCAGAGTGTAGTGCTTCAAGCAGAAATGCAATTCGGCTAAAGCTCCCTTGATGGAGCTTTCAATAAGTTCAGGTTCGACATAGGCATCTCCCTTATAAACAGGTAACCATTGAACTTCGTGTGTAGTAGCTAGCTCCTTCACAACAGGCTTTAGTTCGGTGGGTACTGGCCATTTCACAGTGACATCATGCTCTGGTCAAGACATTCAGTATGAAAGTTAATAGTGAACGGCAGAGCATACCCTGTCCAGGAATGTCCTGTTGTTTATCGTTAGCATTGACATGAATGCAGTAAAGATTGGCGCACCTTTTTCTCGAATAAAGGTGCAGATGCTCTAATTGTCTTCTCCCTATTGACATTCTGAATGATCAGATATTGTTGATCATTAGTCTTTGCCACTCGGGCTTGCAGGCATTCCAATTTTGTGATTGCTGTTGCAAAGTCAGGACCGAAATCAGGATCAGAGGGAGCTTTAATTGACAGTTGATATTTAGCAGTAGTGAGGGTGTTGTATTGTTTGTTGTAGTTGCCTATAGGCAACACATATAATCTGCTTGTATCCACGATTCCCACTACCAAACAAACGGCATCTTCCATGACTGAATTTGGTTCAACAATGTTTGCCACAACAGCATGACTATCAGTCAGAACATCAGCATTACCTTCTCGGCGCCAAGAGACAAAGTCCGGGACAGCCATGTAAGTGGGGTCTGAACATAGTTGCTTTTGATGAAACACCGAATTGAAGTTGTCGTTGAACTATTTTTTAGGTAGAAAATGAAAGAACGTCTCAAAGCAGAGTTCACGTACATTGCTCAACATTTCTACATATGTCTCTACGAATGTGAGTTGACATGCAGGCTTGGGCTGTATCTCATTAGCCAGATGCTGTCACATTTTATATTCTTCTTGTGATCAGTGGCACATTTATTGGAGTTGGGCAATTCATATTTCGTTGCTCATGTGATTTAAGACATTCCCAAATGGAGCATTTTGGCCTTTATATGTCATGAGAGTAATCCACGCGCCCTCTCTACATCAACTGTAATTGTCCATCAATCTCACCAGATGATAGCTGATGCTTTTTGTTCCCCAGCTGCATGGCCCTAATCACGTCATCAATAACATGGTGGCTCTCCATCCATGTGCTTTGTTTCCATAACATCAAGGTGAGTATGGCAGCTCTCCACCTATTTGTCATGGGCTTTTTTTCCACAACATTGAGGCAAGGGCTGCAGGCACCATCACATTGTTGAAATCTAAATATGAGGCTTGGATGGGTTAGGGAAGATTGTAAACAATGAATGTGTGAATGGAAACAAACTGCTAAATTTGATAACCATTCCATTTCTTTCCTCAGTTGCTCAGATGGGTGATGATGCATGAATAAGTCTTCATTGTAATGTCTGAGCAGTCGGATGCGGTCGCGGCCTTTGCTCCTTGATAACGCAACATATGCATTGAAGGGAGTTAGTTTGCCTGAAGGAGGGTCTGCAAGATCCACTATAACAGTGTCGATTGTTTGGCCTTGTGCGCGATAGTCAGTGAATCCATATCCTGGTGTTAAAGCTAGTTGAGTTCATGAAATATTTCTTTGAATCCCATCCTGGAGCTCCAAATGGAAAGAGATGGTGGATGGGATGATAGGGATTAAACCCTCTGGAAGACCTGCAAAACGATGACTAAACATCAAATCAGGCCGAAATAAAATAGCTGCGGGGGGGAACAATAAATGGATGATGCCTTTGTCATCGGCAGTCAGGCCTTCTTTTTGTTCCTGATGGTCCAAAAAAATGTCTTCTATAATGCCTCTGGTACCATTTGCAATGTTGGCCTCAGTTGCAATGTTTATGATGACCATCACATGGAGGCCTATTGCAAGTTCTATTGAGTCTTCTAATTTCCCAGTATGACGAGGAGGCAATGAATAAATAGCATTTTGAGTAGCATGGTCAAGTGATGCTAATGATTCCTTTATGACGTCAATTGCATGGGACACAAACAAAGTGTGTCCGGTCTTCTTGCAATGCTGTTTGACTGACTCTGTGTTCCAGGCCTTCCACACACCATGTCGAGAAGTGACTAGGACTGCGTTTGACCATGGAGGGGATGAGAAGTCTGGCACAGAACAAAGAGGATTGCTCAAAACCAAATTATTGATTTCGTTCAGATCATCTTCAGTACATTGACCAACACGAAGCCTTCCTAGTAAGTTTGCCCATTTTTCATTGATTGTTCGCATTTGTTTCCGAAGAAAAAAGACCTTTGTGAATTGTTCAAACAGTGCATGGCCTATAATACCTCTCTCAGTTCCTCCACCATCAGCACAATATAATGCAGCATTTGACCGCATTACGGGAGGGAATTGGTGAAAGTCTCCAAATAGAATGATGTTCAAATGACCAAAAGAATTGTTAACGCTTGCCTGGCCCTTGCTTGATCTAATACTGCTGGAAATGCGTGACAGGTAGTATAGGTGTTCGCAATTTAGCATCAAACATTCATCAATTATTAGATATTCCGTATCACCAAGGTGTTTTTCCCATTTTTGTTTATTTTTTTTCAAACACCATTCTAACCAGTCATCATCTCTAGAAGTACTAACGGATAGTCCAAGCCAGGAGTGCAACGTTTGACCACCAATTAAGCTTGCAGCCACACCTTTGTTGCTTGTTAAAAAACATTCTATGCCAAAATCGGGAAATACGACCTGTTGTAGCTGTCTTTGCCAACAACCCTCTGCAGTTTTTTGACTTGAATAATTCGGTAACAGCATTTATGAGGTGTGATTTTCCAGTTCCTCCATGTCCTTGAACCATCATTAACAGCTGTTCAGGTGCCTCTCCTTGAAGTTTCGAATCCAGATGATCTGAGATGGCTTTGAAAGCAGTCCCCTGGTCTTCATTCAAAGGTATGGAAAGACCCATATGCTTAGATGACGATGTCGTGGATGTGGGAGGGTTCCTTTGATTCTGGGAGACCAAAGGTTTGGTTTTGGCCGTCTTTAAGCAGAAAGAAGGTTTTTTTACATTTCCCTGTAGTTCTTTATGTGATCTTGTGTCTGCCACAACATTGATGTTATCAATGGCAAAAATTTCTTGAGTTGTTGATCATAGGTCTACAGTCCATGTTTCGCACAGGTCAACTAATCTTTTGCTAGCAATCTAGAATTGAAGATTAGGAGGCAAAGATGTCAGTATCTTGAGGCCTACTTTTGCAGGTTGTGAAGAAGGCTCAAGCTGGATGCCTTTTTCAAAAATTGATGCATCATATGCAATTTTGACAGCTTCTCTACCGAATTCAACTTCCCTATCATTATATAAGGCCTGTCTTCTTTTGTGTCTGTTGGTTTCACCTGATTGTTGATTGTCAAGTGTTTTGACTAAGATAGTGTCTCGTTCATTGTGTTCAGTTAATGTTGTAGTTTTGGTGGAGCTACCATTCCTTTGATTGTTGGCCCCAGACATACAGTCCCAGTAGTATTGGGTATTCTCAATGATTTGAAAGGTGCGGATATCAGCCGATCTGCGAATGATCTTTATCAATGAATAGGCATTGGAATTAATCAGAGTGGATTCAAACTCTGTGAATGCATTAAAAGCATTTAGAAATGATGAGCTGCTTCCTTTCAATTCAGTAAGTGAACGCCATGGTTTTAACAACATTAACATTGAAGCAAAGTATAGTTCTTTTGTTTCATCAAGGTTGTAACGTGGGAACCAATGCCCTATGAATTCTGGAAGGATTTCATTTCCAACAGATCGGCGTAATCTGCAATGTCCATCGCATTTGGCACCAGGTAGATATGGGATTCGGTTCAATGCCTTTCTACCCCTTTTCTGCTTGGGATTTGATGTGGAGATGGTTTCAGGTTTGTCAAAGCCAACCTCATTGTCTGTTTGTTCAGAATCTGAATGACTGCTGAGATTTCCTTCCAATGTCAAATGACTGGTTTCTGCCTCATTCATTTTGCGAGTCTTGTTACGATTGTTTGATTTCAAAATACATCCCGAGTTTGGAGATGGAATTGTAAGAAGCAGAAATTGTCAATTTCCAGTCCCCGATACTGATAATCACGAAGCTGATCATTTGTATAGATTTGACCTTCTTGCATTCTAATGTCAATGTTCTTTTATTACGCAACAAGTTAGGATAGACATAATAATGGTCAAGTGAACAAACCTCTTCATTTATGGTAGGATCCCCTAGGATGTGGACAGAACAAGACTCCTCATTTTCACGTCTGAAACCCAATATGTTGGAGGCGATTGATAAAAGGAAGAATACGCACTGTGTACAGTTCGAATCCAATTCAGGAAAAGCTTGTTTAAGCGAGTGTATTGCAGAGTCTAAGTAGATAGAGACATAGTGGTGAGACAGGTAGTGGTCTTTCCAGCCCATAATCAATGAGACGACTTCAGGAGCACTGAATTCTTGATCACGATTAAGGGCATTGGCACAACATTGCAGTAGACAGCTATTTGCTTGTCTATGATTTTCAACTGAAGATGGTGCATTGGGTTGCATGTCCTGATATGCAAACTGTTTTGCAAGCAGTGCAGAAGAGTTCATTGAACTTTTTCTATTCTTTGTCGCATAAGCAGTGATATACCAAATTAGAGGTTTGGTTGCCATTCCCCCCCCACTAGACACTTAATATCATGATTACAAGTCAGTGAGAGCAATAAATGAGGATTCCATGAATTCAGCCAAGAACAAACGCAGCAAGGACCATTCTCTCCATTGCTGTCAACCCAATCATCAATAGCTCTTGTAAATGGCGCATTGTGTTTACATTTTTTGTCAGGACTTTTATGCATGCAGCATGTCCTGGCATTACACTGATGGAATTGTAAATTTGAAGCGAGCTTGGACTCAAGGGTTTTCAAATCTTCATTATATCCCACAGCATCTGGATGAAGAGGTCGAGTATAAGATAAGTCTGAAGCGCTACAAGAGGCAGATGAGCGCAAGTATTTGGGATAAGGAAGATCAGCATGAACACATGTTGAGATGAATGAGCAAATTTTTTGTCGAAATATGTCCTCCATGAGACATTTCTTGATGATGGATGGAGGTGGTGCTCCAACAAGCCATAATAGCATATGGAGGTGGAGTGTGCCACAGCCTTGGGCCTCAACAACTCCCACATATGCATTTACAAGTCCAAAGATACCAGGTCTTCTCAGAATGATGCCATCTTTGTTCGCCTGAATGATGCCAAAAAGGCATTCCAAAATGGTTTTGATCAGGAATTGAAAAAAATTCACAGTGGCAAAAGGATCATTGGCAATGTTGATTGCACGTTCCCTGCTATTTGGACCGGTGGTGTTGACAAAGTCATCCAGGTTTATGTCACAGCTGGCTAAAACTTGTGCGATGGGATTGTGAATGTCTGAAGGGTTAATTGTGATCCAGAGCGATGGGGCATTGAACATGATGATTGTGCCCCAGATCTTATTCCTAATCCTTTATCTTGCTTCATCAGTTCCATTGACCTTAACGCAAATTGCAGTGATGTGTTTTTGCAATTCACAAATGACAGGGTTGCTAATCTTCTCTCTTTGGCTTTCCTCCTGACTGGATTGGATAAAATCAGAAGCCTTCAGACGAAGGATTGGCATTTCATTTTGAAGGAAAAACTGCCTTTGAATGTAAAGGCAAGCTGTTACAGTGTTAGGACTAATCCCACACAACCACAGGTCTCATGGAGAGAGAGGGAGAAAGAGTGTATTGCGACACAATAGACCAGTAAGCTGGGTAAGAGCAAACTATCTAGAGTCTTAGGACTCCTACCTACGGATACGCCCTCCTTATATACCTTTGGTCCTGGTCTGTGCGCACAGACTACACTGCCTCCAAGGCTGTGTACGCGCAGCAACGTTCCAGACCCCTCCATAGCCAGACTCGCCCGGACCCCTATGCCTAGACCATCGTACAGCCACCCATGGCTTACCTAACCGGTCCTTCCATAACGGATCCCCCCAAGCCCCTATGCGTATTGGTATCCTTCCAAGCGTCCGTAGGCCTCCAGATAAAATATAGAAAAATAGTGAAAAATAAAAGAAAGCGTCCAGTATCGTAACATGACCCCCCCCTTAAGGCTTCACGTCCCGGGAAGCCACGCGTGTCGTAACTATTCATTTTGAGTTCCTAACGAACTCATGCCGCACGTCTTCTTCGGCATATATATCTCGCCGGTCGCCTTTCCAGCGCTGCCAATTTCGTTTGAGCTTTTCTAGATATTCGCGCTCAAACTTGCCGTCCTCCCACCCGTACAGCCGCTTTGCTATAGGGATCGCAGTGTGATTTTGCCATTTCCGGAAACTTGCGCTAATGTCGCGCACATTGACCATCTGCCGGGGAGCGCTAGGGTTCGCCTTATGGAATTTCTGTACTTCCTTCTTGGCGTTGCCTAAGTTTTCCGCCGGTTCCCAGGTTGATTCCTCGACAGGGTAATTTTTCCACTTGACGAGGTATTCTAGACGTCCGCCGCCGCGCCCACTGACGCGGCTGTCCATAACTTCCTCCACTTCGTATTCGTCATCGACTGACTCCTCGACCATCTGCGCTTCTTTGCGCGAAGCGGCTTTCTCCTTCTGACCAGGGAAAACCGGTTCCTTATATGGTTTGAGGTGGATTTCGTTGAATACGTTGTAGATTTTCCAGGACGCTGGAATCTTCAACTGGTACGCCGATTGCCCGATTTTCTTTACGACCTCCAAGGGTCCCACGAATTTGCCGTCTAGTTTCTTTGTGATGCGCAGGGTAGGAAGATTAGCGGTGCTCAGATAGACTTTATCGCCCGGTTGGTACTGGCGCGCCGGAGCCTTAGACTTGTCGTACTTGCGTTTCATTGTTTCCGCGGCTTTCTCAAGTGCCGCAGTAGCGTTGGCGTGAATTCCTTCGACCTGCTTTGCTAAGTCTTCAACCGCTACCACTTTTGGCACGTAAGTCGGATTTAACCCCTTGTACGGATGTCGTCCGTAGTTCATGAAAAAGGGGGAGTACCCTGTTGCGGAATGCGCTCGATCGTTGTGACAAAATTGCGCCACGGCTAGCCAATCACTCCAGTTGTTTTGTCGATGATTAACGAACATTGTGAGGAACTCTTTGACTGTCTGATTCACGCGTTCCGTTTGTCCATCGGTTTGTGGATGATACGCCGTAGAGCGATTTGCCTTAATTCCCAGCATGCCATACAAGTCGTCCATGAATTTAGACACGAACTGCGATCCTCGGTCGCTAATGATTTTTTTGGCAAGCCGTGTTCCCTGAATACATTGTCCCGGAAAAGTGTGGCGACTCCTTGCGAAGTGACCGTAGATGTGGTGGGTAGGAAATACGATTTCTTTGTAAAACGGTCCACAATAACCAGAATCATATCATTTCCTTTTGACTCCGGGAGGGGTCCGATTAAATCCATGGAAATGATTTCCCAAGGTGCCTTCGGTACCTCGTTTGGGTGTAGCGGTGCCGCTCGCGCTTGTCTATCGGGTTTGACTTTTTGGCAGGTTTCGCATCCAGCAACGTAATTCTGGATGTCCTTTCGCATCTGCGGCCACCAAAAATCCCTTGTTACTAACTCCACGGTTTTTTCTATGCCGGGGTGTCCCCACGAATGGTAAATTGCCAGTAATGATTCTCTAGTGTGTATATTTGCAGGTACGTAAATTCGCCCTTTCCATTCCACTAGTCCATTGGCGATCTTAAAGTCTCCGTTGTTTTCTTCCAACCCCTTCCGTACCTGCGTTTCCCACTGTCGATTAGGAATTTTTCGAATATCCTTGATAATGTCCTCTATGGCCCTATCATCATCGTATACCCTGACGAATAGGTCTTCCTTGAGTAGGATAACTCCTTCATTGTCTGGACCTCCCGGGTGATGGTCTGTTCGTTGCGACAAAATATCCGCCTTGGAATTGGATTTTCCCGAGCGGTGCTTAATGATAAAGCTATACTCTTGCAGATCTGTGACCCATCGCGCTTGTCGTCGATTAAGATTCTGCGGCTTTCGGAAATACGTTAAGTTCTGATGATCCGTCAAGACTTCTACTATCTCCTTGGCACCTTTTAAGTAGTGCGACCATTCGTAGAAAGCGTGCATAACCGCAAGCATTTCTTTGTCGTAAATCTCATAGTTCCGCTCTGCTTCATTCAAGGCTTTCGAAATAAAAGCAACTGGTCTCCAGGATTCATCCTTTCCTTGTTGCGACAAAATTCCGCCAATTGCGAAATCTGATGCGTCGACTTCAATTCGAAACTGACCCTCATCGTCGGGGATTTTGAGTACAACCTCCCTCACCACAAGGTCTTTCAGTCCCTGAAAGGCAGTGTCTTGCAATTCGGTCCAGAACCAGTCGTTTTTTCCCGTTAGTTTGGTCAACGGTTTTGCCATTGACGCAAATCCTTCCACAAAGCGTCGATAGAAATTAACAAATCCCAGGAATTGCTGTAATTCCCGTTTACAGGTGGGCGTTGGCCATTCCGCAATCGCCTGTACCTTGCCCTTCTCCATCCGAATGGAGTCTTCACTGATAACGAGACCCAAGAAGTCGATTTCCGGGCAATCAAACCAGCACTTTTCTGGTTTTAAGGACAATTTGTGATTCTCCAATTTCGCTAGGATGCGGTTAACATGTTTCGTGTGTTCTTCCTGTGTTGACGAGAACACCAAAATGTCATCCATGTAAATGACAACCCATCCCTCCGCAATTTCTTGTCGGAATATGTCATTCATCATGGTTTGAAATGTTGCTGGGGAATTTGTTAAACCAAAGAACATTACTAGCGGTTCGAAAAGCCCTCGATTCGTTCTGAACGCCGCTTTCCACTCATCGCCTTGCTTAATGCGAACATTGTTGTACCCCAACGGATATCCATTTTAGAGAATATCTTGGCCTTGGATAACTTGTCCACTAATTCCCCAATGAGCGGTAGCGGGTATCGGTTTTTTATTGTCATTTCGTTTAATCGTCTATAATCTTGTACCGGTCGTAACTTCCCGTCCTTTTTCTTCACAAAGAAGAAGGGAGACGCCATGGGAGATTTACTCGGTTGAATTCGTCCTGACTCCAAATTTTCCTTCAGGAACTCATCCAACTGCGCCTGTTCATCTCGGTTTAGTGGATATATCTTACAATCCACGGGGTTTAGACCCAGGTATCAGTTCTATCGCATGATCCCACGGTCGGGCGGGGTGGTAGTTCATCAAAGGTTTCTTTTTCGAAAACCTTCCTATGTTCCAAGTAGTGTTTGGGCACTACTTCCTCTAATGTACGCTTTTGAGCGGCTTCAGATTCTTTGGCCGCTATGTTGGTTGCTACCGAACGTAGTTGTAGCTCCAGTTCTCCAATGTCAATAGCCAATAATCATTCGCCTTCTTCCAATCGTTCCATTGGATCTGACTCGTCTTCCGGTTCTTCCACCTGGGATGCTGTCCAGCAAGTTCCTGGACATCGCGTGAACTGTACTTCTTTTCGCTTCCAGTCAATGGCTGGATTATGATGTTTTAACCAGTCATGACCTAGGAACAAATCCGTTTTTCCTAAGCGCGCCACGCTGCATTCAATTACTTCCTCATGATCCCCAATTCGCAGCTTGAATTGCGTCATGTATTCAATGCTTCCCATTGAGTTCCGGGATCCATCCGCATTGTAGACTGGTAATGGCTTTATTAGCCGTCGTTTATTTAATTTGTGTCGTTCCACAAATTCCTCGTTAACACAAGAACCTGTACACCCAGAGTCCACCAGCGCCAATACGTTAATTGTTTCTCCTGTGTCCATGGTTGTAAGTACACAGTGTAAATCAATCTCCTGTTTGCCTGTTGCATGAACCAACTGTTGTCGTAGTTGTGCTAGGTTCCATAGTGCCTCCTGTTCTGATAGTTTGTTGAGATCATTTACCAGTTTGGCATTGACCTCGTTGGCTCGTTTAGTCGGTACCCATTCCTTTAAGCAACGAACTGCAGTTTCATTGTTTTCTTGCCATATTCGTCTTAACACCCACTCAGGGGTCCATGGAGTCAACCGATTCGTTTTTACGCTCACACTCAAGTTTCGTATCCGGTGAATGAGGGGAGAACATTCATATAACAATTCTGGTATTTTTACACAAGAATCATTGTCCGATACAGAAACTCTACTAGCCAGCAGCGCGGAGCGCGTGCCTACTGGCTGTCGCCAAAACCCTTTTCTTTTCCCCATTCTCTCCACTGCTCTTCAGTGAACTCTTCGATCTTCATTTCTCTAACACGGCCTTTTCCTTTCTCGGCCCATGTATGTTTCTTTGGTTCTTTGCATTCCCTTGCAAAGTGACCCTTCTTCCGACAATTGTAACATGCACCTGGTGCACGTTTGACCTTATCCACATCCATGGCATTGGAGTCATGAGTAGACGTCGATGCCTGGGCTGGCTTATAGGTGCGTGGAGTTGACTGCGGTTTTTGGTAATCTTCCTTGAATGGCGTCTTTTTCTGTCTATCGCCATACGCGTCTCGAGCGCGTCGATAAGCCCTTGCTAACTCAGTGACCCTTTCCATGATCCGTTCCAGGTATCACCTACGTCTAAATCCCCGACCCGGATCAATTCAAACCTAAGTTTGGATTTAACCCTTTTGGAAATGATCTTTCGCGGCGCTGGCATTCCATCCTGTCAGCGGTAGTAAAGCTTTGAACTCAATGATGTAATCTTCAACGGCCCGACTTCCTTGTTGTAGCTTCTGAATTTGTTCACGGCATGTTCACGAGTTTCTTTCGACATGAAGAAGTCATGCATTTGCCGTTTGAGATCGCCCATCCCAAGAAGGGAGGTTTGATGCTTTGGGGATTTCGTTGATAGTGAGCGGCACTCCTATTGAGCAGGAACAAAGTGTCCTCTCTTCGTTCCTGGTAGGTTAATCTTGATGACCATCCTTCTCGCTACCTTTTGATTGAAATCGGTATCGCTGTCAATCTGCTCCTTTAATTTGACGCCGCCCAGGTTCCGCCCGATCTCCTTTTCCTTCCTAATTCGTCCCAGCGTAATGTAGATACGTCTGCCGTAATCGTTTCGTGTGCCAATTCAAAGTACATGTCCATGGCTCGCACCATGCGTCTACTTGCGCTGGATCGCCTTCGTAATGATCTGGTAGCTCAGTTTTACCAAGATCTGCTAGGTAGGGAGGTCGGGTGTTTTGATATTCGTCACTGCTTGCTGTCAGTGATTCCCATATGCGCTGCCATTTGTTGTCCCTCGTTCCATTCTTGGATGACTTCATCCCTTTCGCCACTTGTTGCGGAGTTGATCCTCCTGCTACAGTTAATGGTTCCGGTCTTGGATTCGCATTTGGTCCGAAATAGTAGTTGTACTGATAGATTGCTGATTGCAAATACGCGGTCATTGTATTTGTCCAACCAAATCCTATTTCAACATGTCCGAGATCTCCATGGACGATTGCCTGGATCATTGGCCAACCATTGGTACCATGTAAGCTTGCCTGTACATGAAACCCAACCCATTTGTTTTGTCGAACCACCTTGAATTTTACGAGTTGATTTGACCGATACTGAGGTTCCACCTGATTTACCCAATGTGACGTGGGGAATGCAGGCCACTCAAATGCACTCCATAGTTCTTCTTTGAACAGGCAGGTAGCATACCGGGAATATCAGGTGTTACCGATCGAAGATTTAGTCACGGTTTGAATCTGCTGCTGGAATCGCCTATTTGGGTGATTACCAGGTAGGTTAAACCTAATCCGCGGATTTCCGACTCAGGAACCTTGTCAGATTGTCGTTCCTTGATGCGCCCACTGTGTATTGCCCGAGACCGTTGCCTTGCAATCGGTACATCTCTTCCCAGCCATGCATTCCATGTTCCTGACTGGATACATGGATTCGTTCAAGCTCCAGCATTATTGTCGATTCAATGATGGCCGTGCTCTCCCTGTATGCCGGTTGCCAAGACAAGATTTTGTCTACTGTGGGAAATGCAGGCCAATTGAATGCATCCCAGTACCTATGTTTGATAAGGATTAGGTAACAGTATCCTGGAATCCGGTTATGCAACATGGCGATTCGGGGTCTCTTCAGATATCGGTCCGCTCCCGCATCCCATTCAATGGCTCCCATATGTTTGCGATCATGACCGGACCGTACCAGCGATGCGATCATGTCCCAACCCTTAGGTCCTTTTGGAACTCGCTCAATATGGTAACAATCATTGTACCCATATGTACGCCTGATATTTACACGACCATGGGTGTTGCGAAGGTTGTAATCCCACGAGTTGATCTCCTGAATTTGCGGAAACGCTGGCCACTCGTACATGTCCCAAAACTGGTTTTTTATTAATATGAGGTAACAGTATCTGGGTACATCCGGATGCAACGCGTGTTTCGTGTGAGCAGGACGAGGGTATGGGTAAGGAATAGCTATCTCCTTTTCGACTTCCCGTTGCCAATTATTTATCGTCCACTGTTTTTCCTCGTTGAACCCCTGTTTGGGTTCAGGATCTGCGGATTCCCAATCTGCTGCACAAGGGATGGTACCGTTGTACCAGTTTGCGTCTGCGCCTGCGGTTCTGGTTAGCGACTTGCTAGGTCCAGATTTAGCAGTTACCACTTGGGCGTATGACATGGGCGCTGACGTTGAGCGCGCTGTTGATGGTTGTCCTGCCATCCAGGACGAAATTGTTGAGGCTCGTGCCTTCCCTTTCTTGGACTCTTTTTGTCCGCCAAATCGGGCAAACTTGTTGTATTTGCTACGTCCCTCCATGAGTTTCATGTCCTTCCATGTATAGGACTCGTCTTCATGCGGGCGCAACGCGGCTCTCTCGATGACATGAAACATGTCATTTTTGTGGTGGTCCTGGAGACCGAACTTAACGGTTTCGTCCCGCATCTCCGGTTCCCAGGACAGTATTTGCGTTATGGTTGGCCATGCTGGCCAGTCGAACGTGTGATAGAATTCTTTCTTGAACAGGTACATGTAACAGTACCCGCTCCTTCGCCATGGCTTTTCCTCGTGGATATCCGTGACGGGCGCACTTGGTAGTTTTGGACGAACTAGGGTACTAACCCAGTCCTCCGTGTATGTGAGATCTTCCCTAATGAGTTTGAGGAAATCCGCGAGTCCCAGCAGGGGTGTTGTGCCAGGATCGTCCTTCATGACGAGCGGTGATACCAGGAATGGCGTATTATACTGTGTTGGCATGTCCTTCCGCTTTAGGCGTGCCTTCATGTATGGATTGGGCCGTTTCCCATCCAGCTGTTCCTGGTTCGCGATCTCCGCGGTCGCTCAGTTGTAACTACGGGTTTTAATGTTCCCGTTCTCGGCGTGCATGAGCCGATTTCTTTCTTTGGCTGACAAGACCAATCCGTTATGTCGCAATGTGATGATGTTCCAGCCCATCAATAAGAGCTGGATGTTTGACGGCGTGTCGAACAGACGTTGGCAGATCTCCGATTCGGGATCCATATCGTTAAGCAGCCCCTCCAGGGTCTGCCTGTCCTTCTCCATCTGGGCGAGCTCCTTCTCGACCCGTTTCTGATACCGGAGTTCTTCCCGGCGCTGCTTGAGAAGCTCTTCCCAAGCATCCTCCTGAATTCGGAGGGCCTCCTGTTCCTGCTGCCACAGCTGGAACCTGTACTGACGTTGTTGGAGTCGTCGCTCCTGGTGTTGCGCCTTGCGCCAAACGTAATATGCCTGAACGTGGGCGTCGCGTTGTCAGTTGTCCGTAACGAGGGCGACCGACCAAGTAACTTCTTCTGCGCACTCCTGCACCCATTCGATTCCAAATCGTTTGCCCGCCTGCACGAGAGTGAGGGCGGCGCGGGGGATGATGTAGTTTAATAAGGAAGCCATGACTGCGTTCCTAATTGTTGCCTTAGACCTTTTAAGTAAAAAAGGCTGTTGACTCTTCTTCTATATCCGCACTTCCTAATGCGAATATTCTTTGATGCGGTCAATAACGCACCCGCACTCAATTCTTGGATTTTATTCCACCAAATGACCTAATAGCGTGGTGCCTGGGGCTTCACTCGAGTGTCCTCGTGCTCAGATCGTTAGATCCGATACGTGATTGGTATCTCGAGACTGTTCTCCTTGCTACACGGCACGCTACCAGATTGCTTTCGCTCGTTCCTGAGCTTTTCCGAGACAAACGGTGTATTCCGCTGACCAGTGCCTGCCTGCACTTTCAATCACACAGAGATACTCTCGTCCGAATGCCTTTTGTAGACAGAAACCTTTCGGTAGTAGTCACTGATGACGATCAGCGAGTCTATCTGTTGTCGACGGCGATGGTGATCCTCGAGAGCGGCTCAGTAGTCACGTGGTGTAACGTGTACCGAGGTCCGTCGCGCAGGTTTGAGGGAACTCGTCGAGGACGCGCACAACAGCGAGCAAGAGATGCCCAAGGTGGTTGTCAACGACGGCGAGAGGTGTGGTAGAAAAAGACTCTAGATTATGTTAGGACAAATCCCACACAACCACAGGTCTCACGTAGAGAGGAGGAAAGAAGATGTATTGAGACACAATAGACCAGTAAGCTGGGTAAGAGCAAACTATCTAGAGTCTTAGGACTCCTACCTACGGATACACCCTCCTTATATACCTTTGGTCCTGGTCTGTGCGCACAGACTACACTGCCTCCAAGGCTGTGTACGCGCAGCAACAGCCTAGACCCCTCCATAGCCAGACTTGCCCAGACCCCTATGCCTAGACCTTCGTACAGCCACCCATGGCTTACCTAACTGGTCCTTCCATAACGGATCCCCCCCAAGCCCCTATGCGTATTGGTATCCTTCCAAGCGTCCGTAGGCCTCCAGATAAAATATAGAAAAATAGTAGAAAATAAGAAAAAAGCGTCCAGTATCGTAACAACCTCCAGAAGGGCACAGAAGTGGTTCACTGACCATCAAATTACTCTCCTGGAGTGGCCAGCCCAATCCCCCTGACCTGAACCCCATTGAACACCTTTGGCAACATCTCAAGAAGAAACTCCAGCAATATGATGCACCACCCAAAGGAGTCCAGGAGTTATGGGAGAGGGTAGCAAGGGAGTGGAATGAGATACCACCAGAGACATGTCAGAAACTTGTGGAAAGCATGCCCAAAAGGATAGAGGCAGTTTTGACAGCAATTTACTCTCCCCCCCCCTGTCCGAGTGGAGTCTGAGCTGAGTCCAGTCCAAGCTCACTCTGAGTTGAATATAAAAGTCCTAGGACTCCAAGTAGACTCTGAGTTCAGTCTGAGCCCAGTCTGAGTCCTAGTTGAACTAGGACTTAACTAGGATTGAACTCAGTCCTAGCTCAGTCCTAGCTCAGTCCTAGCTGAACTATGACTGAACTCAGACACATTCTCACCTTTTCCCACACATATCCAACATGTTCCCACACAGTTGTCCACATTCCCACACAGTTGTCCACATTCCCACACACCAGTTTACATTCCCACACACATTCCCACATGCCAGTTCCTGTTCCTGCATACCTGTTCACATTCCCACAAACCCATTCACATTCCCACATACCTGTTCATGTTCCCACACACCTGTTCACATTCCCACACACCTGTTCACATTCCCACACACCTGTTTACATTCCCACACACATTCCCACACACCAGTTCCTGTTCCTGCATACCTGTTCACATTCCCACAAACCCATTCACATTCCCACATACCTATTCATGTTCCCACACACCTGTTCACATTCCCACACACCTCTAGATAGTTTCCTTTCACCCAGGTCACTAGTCTACTGTGTCAATGCCAGTTATTTATCTGAGCTGTGCTTGATGGGTCCCCTTGATCTGTTCAGTTCCTGTTCTATTCCATGGGAGGTGTGTACATTCTCATCTTGTACAAACATCTTCCTACCATGTTACCACACATCTGTCCAAATTGTCCACACCTCCTCCATGTTCCCACACCTGACCACATTCCTACTTGTTCCCCTATGTATAGATAGTTGAGAGACAAGGTTTGATGGGTGGCGGGCATGTGACAGGTGTTATGGACAATGCCTTCATTGTGGTTTGTTCTAAGTCAACAGCAACAAGCAGAGTCTTGGTCCACTCCCAGTCAAATGATGACAAAGGTCCTTAAGACAATGAAGAAGATGAGAGCATTGAGATCAAGCAAGGTTGAGAGCAACACTTGTCTAAGTTGGAACTGAGGTTATTCTACTGTACATGGGGTTTATATATGATTGGAGAACAATGGAAACTATAAGAGGAAATAAAGCTGTAGCTACCTGAGAAAGGAAATGTGAAGGTAATTACAAAAAGGAGATAGCATCCAATATAGAATATGCATGTTGAACTATAATATATTCTCAGTCTTGTGTACTTGGACTGACTGTAATAATGTACCTATAATATATTCTATGGTCATAAGTAAGTGTGAATCATTTAGTAGGGTAAACAGGATACTCACCTCAGTCTTGTGTACTCGGACTGAGGTGAGTGTATGACACTGGATGGTATTTACACATAGCAGGGTGGTCAGCTTAACAGGAGAGTCAGAGAGGCTTGTGAAAGGTGTAAAGCAGTATAATGACCACATGTGTCAAGTGTGTGGTCATAAAGCAGTTTGTGATGTGAGTGTTGTGATGCATACTCTCAACAATGTGCAGTCATGGAGTAATAATAGAACATCTGCCAATGAAGGGGAAAAGAAACTGTAACAACAGGTGGCCATACAGGTAGACAAGATGTGCAGTTTAAATAAATGTTTTGACTCAATTGGTTTAAATAGTAACACTAATTTAAAATTTGATATGCAAGAGTGAGCAGTTGAGAAGACATAGGGAGCAGATATGGCTTTTGCAGCTACAGATTAGCTGAATGTGGAGCTGGTCAAATATCTTAACACCAGCTATTGTTCAACTTGTCTCAGAATTTATTTGATTTCATGGCATTTTTCAATTCTTTTGAATTTGACCATGAGAACTAAATTGAATCATAGGTGGTTTCCTGATATGGCAATGATTGATCAGGTGATTAGTCTCAACCAGTCTCACCCCAAGTAGTGTAAAAGTGGATTTTTATTTTATTTTATTTTTCATTTCAAGTGTAACAGTTCAATTCTATTTGTAATAAAACTATTAATACATTTATTAATGTCATGCAAACAGAATCAGGGTGGTGCAAACAGCGTCACATGGGTGCAAATGGGAAACACAGGGGCACTGGCAGACATCAGTGGCTGTGGGCAGATGCATGGCATTGTCATCAAGACATGGTGAAGAGGTGGCGGTGGTGGTGGCGAGGTGGGTGGTTGGTGGTGGGCTTTGATGCATGCTGCATGACAGCCACAGTTGGTGTTACAGTCAATTTCGATTCCCTAACTGCGACCCTAACCTAGGGTTCCCTGACCCTGCAGGGATTGATCTGGTTTCACCCCCTGGTTTCAACCCCTGTATCAACCCCTGGTTTCAGCCCCCTGTATCAGCCCCTGGGTTTCAACCCCTGTCTCAGCCCCTGTACCAGCTCCTGTATCAGCTCCTTGTCTCATCCCCTATACTCTGATACATGTAGCGTACCCCTAGGTCTCCAGGTATATAAGTAGCTAGGTAGAGCCTGTAGCTCCCCATCTTGATCTTAGTTGAGTAACAGTCTTAGCTCTGGACCACCCTCCTCTACTTCTCTCCTAGTCTAGGGTTAGAACCTAGGGCTATGGCCTTCGACCGTAACAGTTGGCATGTGAGTGGGTGGGTGGGCAAGTGAGGGGGATCAGGCAGGGTGAGTGGGTGGAGGGGTGTGCATGGATGGGCTGGTTTTTAATTGACCTTTCAGCTTGTTGTAAAATTCACAAAAAAGTAAAAACATACGACAGGGCCCAGACAAACCTGTTCGTCTGGGCCCTGTGGTTTGCAGCCAGTGGTGGGAAAGGTGGTGGTGGGAACAGTGGCGATGCAAATGGCAGTACAGTGGGTGAGGTCCCATCCATTTGGAGTGGGCATGGGCAGGGGGTGGGAGTGGTGGGTGGACAGGTGGTGCAGGTGACTGGGAACTGGGGCTGGGAGGGTGAGTGGATTGTTGGGGGTTGGTTAAAAGATAACTAGGCAGAAAAACACAGTTAGCTGTAAAAAAACGAGAGAAAAAATAAAAAAACATACCAGGGGCCCAGATGAACAATTTGTCTGGGCCCCAGTGAGGGTGGCATTTGGCATGTATGGGCATGAGCAGGGTGGGCAAATGGAGGCAAATGGGTGGGTCTGTCGATGCAGCAGGGTGGTCATCAGGAGTGGCGAGTGGCGGTGGGGGTGGTGACCGTGACCATGTGTGGTGGCAGTGTCGACATGGTGGTGGTGGCAGCAGTGACATGGTGGTGGTGGCGGTGGTGACGTTTGGCATGTATGGGTGTGAGCAGGGTGGGCAAATGGAGGCAAATGGGCATGTATGGGTGTGAGCGGGTGGGCAAACAAGGTGAATGGGTGGGTCTGTCGACGCCGCAGGGTGGTTGCTGGGAGTGGCAAGTGGCAGTGGGGGTGGTGACCATGACTGTGTGGTGGTGGTGGCATTGACGTGGTGGTGGTGGTGGTGGTGATGTGGTGGTGGCAGCAATGACATGATGGTGGTGGTGGGGGTGGTGACAGTGACCGTTGGTGATTGTGTGAGAGGCAGCAGGTGGTTGTCAGAGGGTGGTGATGAGCATGGGGGTGGCAGTAGTGGTGACAGATGGTGGCAATGATGGTGGTTGCAACACAACATTGGCAGTGGCAATGATGGTGAGAGGCGGGCACAGTGTGGTGTGATCAATCACGCAACCATGGTCACATCACCAGCATGCAATGCATGGCAGTCACGTGTGGGTCATGTGCAGCAGTAAACAGTAAACAGTAAATGGCGTGTCACTGCCATCACGTGGAGCCTTGTCTGTGCTTGTGTCACAGTGTCACAATATGTATATATATGCTGTGGTTGACAAAACTGCCCCCACACTGCTCAGAGTCCACTCAGACTCTGAGCACCATCAGTCCTAGGATTTCTGAGCTCAGTCCAAGACTGGGCTCGGACTCTATTAGGACTGACCTTGGACTACGAGGCCAAATTTGGCTGGGTTTCCAGCCAAATTCACTTGCAAACAAAAAAAACTCGGACTCTGAACTGAGTCCTCATATTCCGAGGACTGAGCTCGGAGTCTGAGCATCTTAGGGGGCTAAGAGTAAAGTACTCAGTTTTGAAGGCAAAGGGGGGTCATACAAAGTACTAGATTAGCAAATATCCTAGAGTCAAAAAACTGCCCAATGGGTGAATATCTTGTTTGATTTATTACTCAATGGGTTTTAATTTAACTTACATAATTTTTGATTCGCTACGTAGCCATGATATAGTAGTATATTACATAATTTTATAACACATGCTGCTTATGTCATTCTTTCTCACCATGCCTATCTTTCCAAAATGCCCAAACATTGGGGCAGTTTTTTGAGCCACTGTAGAACATAAAAGCAAAGGCAATGTTTGATAGTGTTGAAACTTTGGTGTGTGCAGCATGACAGTGTTACATACCAAATTTGGAAGGTAAGCCAAAACAGGCAGTAACCTCAAACACAGGCTTGCTCAGCCTCATATTCCAACACTCTCCCTCAAGCCTGAGAGAGACAGACAAAGGTGAGTGAAATCTGTTACCAGGTCAACAGGTAACATTGGAAAAGCACTGGCACTGGCATGAGGGTCTTCAAAGGAGCAAAAAAGCCAGCAGAAGAGGTATATGTGACCTAGCAGTGTCACAGGCAAGGTAAGTCTTGTTTATCTTCATTGTTTTGTGCTCACAAAGCATGACAGACACATTGGCAGTGAAAAATGGGTCAAAAAATCTCATTGGCATGGTGGCCAGGCAAGCAGCTTCAGCAAGAATGTGAGTAGGCTTGTCAAAAGTGTGTGACAGCCTCTCCCCCTCAATATCTGACTTGTTAGCATTTCCCCACTCAGTCTGCATGACAGGGAGTGG